>JAZDUA010000258.1:882500-1482500 GCA_038098605.1 Gryllus longicercus | reverse complement strand
ACTAATTACATTGCACGTGAGTGTATGTACATGCTGCAGAACTGCTATTTTATTGTCGCAGCAATATATTCCATTCGTGCACATTGCACAAACGTACTCTGTTGATCTTCCTGCTTAAGCAGTGATTGTGCGGGCGATCATTCTAGCGAAAACATGTTATTCCATGCATCGCGAACGCTCCAATGTAATCCTGCCGTATGGCAGGCCGACCAACGTCCCTACATCAACCCCTGGGCGTAACAAGAAACTCGCCACCTGGACGGAATCGGGAGGGATGTACTCTTTGCATCAACACGCACGGCGGTTCTTCCAGTCGTCGCACGTAACTTTCTGTATTCATTTTTACAGCTCTACATGTCAGTTCTAATGTGAATCCCTCACAATTGTCTTTTATTCACTTCGTTTATGCCTATCATATACTGTTTATATCAATTGCATAAATATTTATGACGGCGTATCATGCTTACATTCAATCACATTGTTTGTGTTTCTTGAATTGCATGAAGTATGCTTTCCTGCAGCATACCAGGTTCATCGTTTAACTTCTTTTAATAATTTAGTGGTTCAATTACATGTATTAACTAATTGCCTCTATTTATTTGTAAGTGAGGGTGAGAACCTCCCACTTAATTAGCTTTCAGCTACATACAAGTTACACAAGCTTCCAATTGTTGTGGTCCTTAGTTCCAAGGTAAGAATTTAGAGTGGAATGATGACGGGGTGTGATGCGCAACAGATTACATCTGTCAATTTACAGTCCACCGCGCATATCACCTCCGCCAAAAGTATTTCTTCGTATATCGAAGTTGTACATCATTATAAAAATATATTATCTTGTTTTAGTATTATTAATTCTTTTTATATTTATTTAGAAGACTTTCTAATCTTTTTCAACTCTTCATCAATTTTATACCCAATACTTGTGGTAGCAAAGGTGGAGATTATATTGGATAAATTAACACTGTTTCCAGTTTTAATATAAACACGTTGTTAATATAGTGATTTTTTACTTTATTCCACATTGAGTTTGCTTTGCATTTGAGTTCAAAATATCCTCGTCGTTTTTTCATGGCTTTAGCCTGACTTATTATATTTCTTAACAATGACTTGTATTTTTTAAAATAGAGTAGGAAATCTTGAGGTACGTTATGATGCTTAGAAATGAAAGAAAAAATGCGTTTGTTTTTACATGATGTTCTAATCCCTTGTGTTCTCCAAGAATTGCTTTGTCGTGAAATATTTTATTTTCTTTTTTGAAGAAGAAAGCAAGTGTTCGAAGACTCGAAAAAAGGATATGTATCGTTTGTATCAACAGTATTGTAAACCGCGTTTCATGATTCTTCTAGCAAGTAATCAATGAATAATTTAAATTTAAATTTAGAGAACAATCTACTCATGCGTGTATTAAATTGTGTCAGTGTTCACATTTTTTGTAATGGTAAGAATTTGTGCGAAGTGATCACTGTATTCCATATCATTTGTTGCAACTTCGTATCGAGTAGTAATTTTGTTAATTATAATTTGATCGATTGCCTTCTTTGAATTTAGTGTGGTCCGTGTAGGTAGTTTAATGCAATATCTAAACTTTAGGAGATAATCAAATTGAGAAACTGCTCTTTATCGCAAGATTCGACCAATAAATAAATGTTCAAATCACAGCATACAATTATATTGAAAAGAGCAATTACTGACTGTTATCTCCCGTTTTCTTACGTACATGATATAATCTACTGCTCTCTTTGTTGGAGGCCTGTAGGTGCACAATTAGATCATTTTTATCATAGGAAGATTTAGAACATATTTCAAAAATATTTTCAACGTAATTCCCATTTAATGGAGATAGAAAGGATATTATTTCTAATGTAAATACAAGAACCTCCATATGCAGGGCCTTGAAATTCCCTTTCTCTAGAATAATAGTCTTCAAGGTAAAAATGTGGAATTTCGTTTGTGGATAACCAATGTTCTGTAAAGCAAAGAACATCCATTTCACTTAAATCGCCCCGTTTTATTTGAAAGAGATTGAACATTATGGTGGAGAATGTTTATCTTTTCCATGTATACGGATCTTTTCATGTTGCATCTGACTGTAGTTGCTGTTCATGCTGCGTGAAGTGTTTTGCTAAGAGGAAACTAATTTTAACTGCCCAAATAAATGTCATTCTGCTCTTCAATGATATGTGTCCTAATTGGTCAATGTCTTTGTCTGCACCCACGTGGGCAAATCACCCGTTATATTTAAAAATCGATGAGACTGAGTAGTTGGAGAGTAACTTCCTACCGAAAATGGAGGAAAGATTGCGGCCATGGCTGTCAGCTAAAGTAAGTATCTGTTTTTAGGCTCATTAGGAATGCCTTTGTTTTTAGATGGTTAGGATGCGCAGCTTTAAGTGTTTTGGTTTTGACGCGCTATCATGACGAACTATCATGTTCATGTTGGTTTGTGCATGTTTTTGTCGATGGTAGAGAAGTGTTGTGGGGATCAGGGAGGCGAGGAAAATCTGTTGCATAATCTACAACTTTAAATTTGTTTTGCGACTGGATGTTGTGTCCGTGTCTTCTGTGCAGTCATGGATTGTGAAGATTCGCACTGTTTCCGACTTGTACACAACCGTCTGTGTAGAGAACGACCTCTTCCATCCTACAGATAGGTGGATATAAATTATTGTTTATGTGGGTGAAGGCTTTCACAAGTTCGGCTTTGCGAAGGTAGAGAGTAAAATGAGTAGAACGAGCAGGAGCCAAGTCAGGAATGCATTTTAATGTACTATGTCATAAAATTGGAAATTAATACAAGAAAACTCAGATAACAGCAACAAGCATCTAGGTTAATAATTTGAAAGTGAAAGATTGTTATTTATTCAATAAATTCAAAATTGTTATTCGATAATAGAATGAGAAGGTATGTTATACACAAAATCGGTGCAAAGCTAGTACTTACGAAATTTGGCAATGTGGTTACGTAGATTGTCTTCCAGTTAAACTGCAACTATTTAATACAACCAGTAGTCTATACTTCACCGTAAATAGATAAAAGATATTAAATGAAAATGGTCTTGATAATATAGAATGAGATTTGAAGCACAATTTCAAAACAATTCCATATGCCGCCCTCGTAACGTTCAAATCAACGGAACCGTCGCTCATCAAGTAATTCAATACACGTTTCAGAAATTCATTTACCACAGAGAAATAATATCGAAAATAGTGTCAAATGTTTATAAGGTTTTGACACTTATCAGCAATCTGAAATAAATCGTAATCTGAAGTTCCTTTAAGTTTCAGTAACCGTTTAAAATTCGCAATCTGCTGGTTTGTCTTGATTATAGCAATAACCCTCGAAATTAAACTTCAGCTAAACTTCATCAAGTAATGAAGGCACTTACATAAAACAAACACACGAAATAATAGTAGATAAGCCACAAAAATGCATGGAGCACAATCAGCTGCGTCTGTATCTTTAAGAAAGGGTCAACCAGTACTCAACCAGTCAACTATAAAATGCAACGTCACAACACGCAACAATAATCGTAAAGCAATGTAATGAAACCTCACTTTAACAATAAACGGCCAAGGGAATGTTTGTAAAAAATTGAACTTGGTGAATATATTACGTATGGCTCTATGTTCCATCAAAAGTTAAGCGCGTACTCTTGGATCACTCTACACTATGATCACTTGCCGTCATTTAACGATACATTGTGTGTATGGACAGTGACTCTAAATGTTTGCGTTAGTTTTTTTCTTGTTTGTTTCATGTTTAAAGGTCACTTAAAACAGGTGTTTTTCGAAAAGAAAGATGTAATTTTTGCTGTAACCAAATTTGTTCTTAAACTTATATTCTTCAATACGGTTACGGACAATTTTTCGAAAAGATGAGCAGTTTTCTCGAAATATTATCTGAAATGTACGCAATTTTTAAACAAGATTTTTTTCAAAAAGACTTCAATTTTTTCTTTATATTTTATCGGTAACAAAGTATGCTAATGAAAGTGCCGCAGATTATATTATCGATTAATTCACTATATTGCAGAAATTTGCAAAAGAATATATTGCAAAAGTTCAATTTTGATAATTTTTCCTGAATGAAACTTCCTTTAAAAATTAGATATTTAAAGGAGATCTTGTACATATTTTGACAATATTAGTGTCGTGCAAAGTCTATAAGCCTTGACTCCCAGCATGAAAAAATGCGTAGTTGGGAACACTTCTGTGGGTTGAAGTTAAATAATATTGCATGGTTCGTATAAATGATGCGAGAAATTATGTTGTTGTAGCACCATCAGATTCAAGAACATTGTACCATCACATTTACTTTTGCCAGCCAGCGTTTCTCGATGAGAAATAATAAATTGTCATAATCTGCATCCATTTTGACACAATGTTTAGAGACATTCATATTCATAGCACTAATTTTAACAAAACTGACACCGTTTGAAGCATTGCAGGATACGGTTTTACGTTCATAGATTCTTCCTTCTACCTACTAACGAACTACGACTACACGAACTATGGTCCCAGCAGTCTGGGAACATCAACAAATTCAACATCAAGAAATTTAGCCTATTTCAGAAGTTCATGCTTCAAATGTAATCGGATATGAATGTCATGTTATGCTTACTTTTGTACTCTATACCAGTTTCTGTGACAAGTAATTAGTTTTGTATCGTATTTAATTTCCTTAAAAATTGCACAAATGCTAGTAATCTGCAACTTTCCATACATGTCTGTCCTCTCATCACATAGGAGAGCAAAGTAGGAAGATTTCTACGGGTTACATGTTTCATCTACATCCTTTGATGTTTTCCCAATTCTTCAATTTGTGTTTTATTTGATAATGAAATACATTGCATTCTTCGTTGCAAAAAGTGTTTTAGTAGAATTCGAAAACATGTTTTAATTCAAGTTTCCTTGTAAGAGTGACGTTCTTAGACCATGTGAGTAATGTCGACGTTTCGAGAGATGCAGTGTCAGATTTCTCGGATATTTTACTATTCGAATTTTAAACAGCCACGCTGAAGTATTAATACTATAATAGATAATCACGCAGGTTTTCACCCGTTGCCTGAATAAGGACATTCGAAGAATTTAAGTTTTAAAGCAATGAACCCACCCTCCCCCGTCGTACCCGTGGTCCGCAAACCACCATTCTGGAATTGTCCTAACCGAACTTAAAGTGCGGCAATAACGAAACAGTTTTAAATATTAGTGAGTATTGAAGCTTTTATGATTTCCAAAATTTTATCCATGTGCCTCAACATTTTTTTTCGTATACCACAACTTTGTGAGAGAAATTTATGTAATGTAGCAAGAGAAAGTGCGGAGTTTTCGAGAGAACGATTTTTTGGGCCATGATACCGAAAAAGTACTTTCTTCTTTCTGTATTCTGACCACCCATGCTATCACCTAAGATATAACGACAGAATGAATGCTCGTAATGAGTTTTGTCATCTCAGGGAGCAGGATCTTTAGGGTGTGAGAAAGTTTTCCTAAGATACAGAAATAAGTGAATATATTCTTAAACGGGTCAAATCTCTTCATTAAGAACTGAAGAGGACACAAAGAAATAATCACATAACACACTCAAAATCATATCAAAATGAATTTTTTCTGGAATACACTCTGAAACCAGTAACATAAACTCTTAATAACTTTTAAACATTTTAAGCTTCCTAAATGTACAACGTTCTCTGCAACCTGTGCACGGTAATTACTCAATTCTTGGCCAGGAAATGTTTTCAAATTATTAATTAACTTTACTTGGTCAAAACATGAATCAAATGGAATGATTTATAAAACTCCAATGAATTTCACTTTGCTCATCGTACCGCTCAACAATTTAACATATTTACTGACTATAGAGCTCAAAATATTTACAATGAAGTTCCTCACTAACTCGCACAGGAATGAAATATTACACTACAAGGCTTTGTTTTGCGGTTCTCCTTTGCAATACTGCCCGTCGCAAATTCTAATTTATTATTCAAATTTCCCTTGACTTCTGTCTTTCAGTTAATGTACTAGTACGTTCACTGTTCCACCAGGTCTCAATTTCAAATATTGTCTTTACCGTGTCCGGCGCTCGCGCTGCAGCTGGGTATGTCGACCTTGACCCAATTCCGTTAGCAATGTCGCACGAAATGCCGTCTTCTCTCTCCTGCTACCAGATCCATCTGATCTAATCTTCTTTCGTCTTGCTTCTTGGTCACACCCGACACCAGAATCCTCGCCTCTTCTTTCTTCGCCGCTCTCCCTATGCGGCACGCCGACGCGTATTTCAAAGTCCTTACGAGTGTTTGCCAACGGCGTATCGGTTTTCTGGCGTTCTTTACAACACTTGTTACTCGTGTAGCTAACTGCATAGTTCAGCTGACGCCTCGCAACAGCTCATAGTTCTCGCTTTCGCGGCAACTATTCCGCCTCGCACTAGCTACTCCACTACTTTCCACAGTCTTTATGAGATATACTTCGCCTTGTTAATCACAGCTCAGAAGGCTGAATTTTCCGCTATCCTACAATTCTTTCGCATAAACAATTACTTCGTACTGTACGTTCTACCTAATGGCGTCTCACACTCCTCAGTGATATAACTCTCTACGCACGTCCGAACTCTTCGACGTCTCTCATAAAAAAGGACTGAGCGGTCAGATGCCCTGCCTCTCTTGGAAGGGTTACATTTCGTCACGACCCCTTCCGACTGACCCCTCCGCCCTCGCCACGATCTGAAAGGCCATCGGTGGAGCTGCGGGCAGCAGATACAGGCCACGCAGTTTTGAACATTCATTATTGGTGCGCCTACATTGCGGGGAACATGTCTTGGCGTCGCCGAAGCAGCGTGAGTGGCTGGGGTGTTTGGAGCATGTCTTAAACGCAACAGTATGAACGAGGGTATTTTAACAAAAAATACAACATAGTTCAGTAAATGGTACTTACTTGCTAATCTTAAATATAGAACTTGCAAGCTATTACAAAGCGAGAGGAAATTCCAATTGCCGTGATCAGTCTAATCTAAATCATCAAATTTAGCCAGGAATATGTTGTATGGATATTTGTTATCGATTCGTGTTCGTAAGTGAAGTTTTCTGCAAGTTTGAAAATTGATAGGTCTGGGATTTGAGGTAGGTTATATTAAAAGTTGTTGATAAAAGTGATGTAGCGATCTATGAGTCCAAGTTGAATTCCTTGTGGAATAGCGTGTTAGATACGTAGCCAGGGGCATTATCAACTGATCTTAAGAGTTTATTTTGTATGACTTGAATTTTGTGATGTTAATTTTAACAGAATTAATCCCAATTGCTTAGGCGTGCAACATTATAGGTCTTAAAATTTGTATTACATTTTACATAGATTCTTTACAGTGTTCGATACTGGAAGGGAATTTCTCCTGCCTTGTGAACCTTATCGCTGGGGTTCAAATTCTAGCCTGGGCAAATATTTTGTTTTACTTTTGTTGAAATTTATGTTTGAATGGAGCACAATTTATTCAATAAGTAAATAATCATTTGAATTTATAAGTTAAAGATGCATATTTTTCGAACTTCTTGCACTTAGTTTGGTTGGAAATTTTTCAACTAATAGATGAAGTGTCAATGAAATAGACGTTGAAAACTATAACGTAAAGTCCTGCATCCTTGAGGTTGTACTGTCAAGTTTATACAACTAAAGCAAGATTTGTTTTGAAATTATTACTTACGGTTGAGGATGTGCTGATAAAATGTGGTGCAATTGGAACGTCATGTGGTGCTACAGCTCGGTAGTTCTTGCGGCGCGCAATTGGATTTCGCAGTTGAATGGAGGGGCGGCCATCGCTCTTGCACGTTCGCGCAGGAAGTCAATGCCGCGCACTCGCATCGGCAATACCGCGCTTGGGAGCTCGAAGATCTGCGGTGACGGATTAAATAACCTGGACAGCTGGATTCAACTAAAGGGTCGTTGGGAAAAATCTACAGAAGGTCAACTGTAAAGTGACTGTCAGGTTGAACGTCAATAGCAATCGTAATAGAAGGAAATATAAATATTACGAAAAACTAATATCAGACAAAACTATTCAACAAACAAAACAAAATTATTTAGTAAAACCAAATGAATGTGGAAAAGGTACTATGAAAATACAACTGAGAGGTCAACAGGAAATAAATACGACAGAGATTCCTGTTCTCGTGACAGGAATGGAAAATGTCCGTATGGGTGGGTTGCGCTCACTAAGTGCGGTTCTGGGAACACAGTGAACATTGGTCGGTAAACACGGTGATGATTCCGAGAACGCAGTGTGTCTAAACGACTAGAACAAATGCCAGAGGAACAAAATTCGATTCTTTTGTGGGACGTGGCAACAAGTGTCACCAATCGCAAATAGCACAAAATATCACCTGTTTGGCTCTTTAGGGTCTCCATAAAACCATGCTTTCCCCTAGAGAATTTAGTTTTAAATAAATAAGCTTTGTTCCTATTCATTATGATGAATTATCAATTTGCGTTCATTTCTTTCTGTCATATTAACGGGTTAACCCTAGTTTTATTATTGTAAAGTAAGTTACCTATGTTACGAGAACGTATGTAGTGTTGTACTTCTGCTAGGTACCCGAAATATTTTGCTCAATGAGAAATCGATTAAAATGAAAATATCATTTTTTTTTACAAGTACTAACACTTCCAAATGCGTAAATGCACTTCGTGAAATGTGAATATTCCCTAATCGATTACGCAATCGTCTCCTCAGGTAAATTTCTCACCCAACGTACTGAGCATAAAGAGCTTTGCAAGTCAATACAAAGAGAATGTTTCTCTTTGGAGCTCGAATTCGATGTCGCTCGTCTCCGATTTTCTTTCAAAGCGGTTCGCATCCAATGAGCATGCACTTATTAAGCAATTGCACCCCTTCCCGGTGCAGCTGGGATGTTGACAGTTTGAGAATGAAAAGCTTGAAAGAATGAATGAAATGCAAAGAAATGAATGTGAATAAAATAATGTAATACTTGTAGTCGCTCTCATAAATGTAAAATACTTGACTTTCCTAAAAAAAAGGCCTGATTTAAATTATTTGTGATCACGTTTAGATGCCCGAAACATAAATTTGCATGTCTAGTATTTTTAATTGCGTGATTCAATAATTTGTATTACATTTTATGTGCCTAAAATGTTACTTTCCTTGCATGGTAAAGCCTAATTTTATAATATTGTTGCCTATTCTAGGTGTCTAATCATCACTTTTTTGTGCTTAAATTCCGAGTTCTAATGGTCTCTAACTCCGTGGACCTGTTTCCTTTCTCATCCTTGTTGATACCTTTGCTCCTTTAGGTACTCTAAAACTTATCTGCGCATGTCTCTTAACATGTTGACGCACGCACAACCAAAACACATTTCTGCAAAGCTGTATGGGTTTAAGCTAGACACGCATACACGGCCGGATTAGCCTTGAGGCACGTGCTTCGAGTTCCACGCTATTGATTATGGAAAAATATCTTAAGACCTGTCTATGGTGGGTACTGTAGCTAAGGGAAGGTAAAATATCCCAAACGTGGCATATTTTATTATCTACGTAGATACTAATAATAATGTCTGTACCTTAAGCCATTTTACAAGAAGAGAAATTAGCGTTATCAGTTTATTTTATTTATTCGTTCGATTTGCCAGAAGCTTACACGAATCATACACAGTCACTTCATGCAAGAAATAAAACATAACAATGAAATAATATAGTAATATAGTACTACAAACACACTTTTAGGTCTCTCAGCCATTCGGCTCCCGCGTCGCTTAAGTTATGAAGTGATTCAAGATTACCATTTTCAAATCCATAAATCGGGCACTGAATAATGTGGTCCATGGTCTGGGGTAGTCCACACTCACACTCACCGTCCTCACTATATCCCCATTTCCTTAGCTGCTCTTTGCATCTTCCAAATCCAGTCCGGAGTCGATTTAACGTTGTCCACTGGCGCCTCTTCAGGTTGAAACCTTAGTGGGGTCATCTATGAGGGTCCAATTCCTAACCTTCGTCTCCTTCCATATTCTTTTCCATTCTCCAGAGGAGTCGTACAGGTCTCTTGGGTTCATGCAAAAGGGTCGCCTCGATTTGAGACGATTGTTTCCATACACATACTCATGTATTGGGAGATTGGGATTGGCTTCTATTTTCGATCTTTCTTTAGATGCGGCTTGTTCTCTGCGGATATATGGTGGCTGTATGTTAGTTAACACAGGAAGCCAGTGGACAGGGGCTGCTTTCAGCGTTCCGCTAATCAGCCTCATGGCCTCGTTTAGCTGGACGTCCACTTTTTTGGCATGTACGCTGTTCTTCCATACTGGGGCACAATACTCCGCAACGGAATAGACCAGCGCCAGCGCGGATGTACGGAGAGTAGCAGCAGAACTTCCCCACGAGGTACCTGCCAATTTCGAAATAAGGTTGTTTCGGGTCTTCATTTTTTGACTTGTCGCCACCAGGTGCTCTCTGTAGGTAAGACTTCGATCGAGTTTAACTCCTAGATATTTTGGAGCTCTTTCATGTTTTATGTTCCTGCCGCAGAACTTCAATTTCATCTCTCTCTTAGCCTCTTTGTTATTGAGATGCATTACCGTACATACAGTTTTGTGTGGGTTAGCCATCAAGTGCCATCTCCGATAGTAATGCTGTAGTCTCGTCAGGTCCGGGTTTAAATCTTTTTCCAATTGCTCAAAAGTCTTACGTTGGAGAGCTACCGCAAGGTCGTCAGCATACGCAAACTTTTTTGCTTTCAGCTCCGGAAGATCTGCTATATAGAGATTAAATAAACACGGAGACATTACCGATCCTTGTGGTAGTCCGTTTCGCAAAAACCGTGGTTGACAAGCTTTTCCTTGTGATATTACCCGAAACTTCCTTCCTGACAACATATTTTTCAGAAGTCTAGTTATTTTTAAGCACTTTATAGTTCTTGTCAGTTTGAAGAACAAACCATCCAGCCATACAGTGTCATAGGCCGCTGATAGGTCGAGCAGTACGACTCCTGTCTTGTTCCTATTTTGGAAACCATTTTCGATAAATGTAGTCAGTGAAAGAACCTGATCACAGCAGCTTCTATTTGCACGAAAGCCAGCTTGTTCCATGGGTATTTCCTTATCCAATATAGGTCCTATTCTTGTCAACAGGATTCTCTCAAAGAGCTTGTACGTAGTACAAAGGAGGGAAATCGGTCTATAATCTGCAGTCTCATTCCCCTCTTTTCCTGGCTTTAAGATAGCTATGATTCTTGCCTCTTTCCATATCTCAGGCACCATACTAGTCTCAAGGATATTAGTAAAGAGGTCCGCCAGCCACTTTATTCCTTGGGGGTAGATGGTGTCAGCCTTGACGAGGCCTACTCCCCTCAGTAGTGAGTGTGCACCGCTACTGAGAGCTAGTGTGTGGTAGAAAATATCACTCATGAAGCTAATAGTCACCACAACGATGGCCGAACGTCCTAGTACCTCCCGGCCCAGCTAGAAGCGGCAGCGACAGCGTTATCAGTAATGCCAAAAAAATCAAGAAATCAAAATATTTTTCTGAAGAAAATATAAAAAATTCAAATGGAGTAACAACAGGAAGGTAGGACACATTTTGAAAGAGATTTTACTTAGTTATTTTACACGTAAATTATAATTTTATAATTGCTGGCTCGTGAAATGCACCTCGCAGAGATGGACCAAGGGTCTACGTCTGGTAGCATACGAGGGGGAAGGATCCATCCCAGCATCGTAAAGGGCAAACTTTGGAAGGTTGACGTGACGGAATATCCCGGGAACCGGCGGAAATTGAAAGGTGTTTGGAAGCGCGTACGGGTGGGTCCATGAAAGAAGCAAAAGATTGTATGTCGAACTAAGAAACAATTGTAGAAATAAAAGAATGACCCGTGTGTGTAGTGAGTGAGCGTAGTGTGTTTTGAGAGCAATAGAATGTGTTTAGAGAATGTAGATATATCCGAGTACAATATGTGATCAAAAGTATCCGGACAGGGGGATGAATATGACATACCAGTTAGTGGCGCTCTCCTTCGGTAATGCTGAAATTCAATAGGGTGTTGGCGCACCCTTAGTCTTGATGACAGCTTCCACTCTCAGGCATACTTTCAATACGGTGCTGGAAGGTTTCTTGGGGAATGGCATCCCATTCTTCACGGAGTGCTGCACTGAGGAGCGGTATCGATGTAGGTCGTGATGCCTGGCACAAAGTCGGCGTTCCACAACATCCCGAAAGGGGGCGATAGGATTCAAGTGAGAACTCTGTGCAGGCCAGTTCATGAGATGGATGTTAATGTTGTGTAACCACTCCGCCACAGGCCGTGCAGTATGGACAGGTGCTTGATCTTGCTGAAAGATGCAATAGCCATCCCCGAATTGCTCTTAATCAGTGGGAAGCAAGAAGGTGTTTAAAACATCGTTAGCCAACGTAGGCCTGTGCCGAGATGGTGCCACACAAAACAACAAGGGGTGAAAGCCCCGTCCATGAAAAACACGAACATACCATAACACCGTTTTGGACGTGTCCGGATACTCTTCATCGAAGAGGGTATGTACGTATTCACCTAAAAGCCGTTGTTGGTGACGCGTGTATACTGTTTATATGGCAAAATTCTGATCCTTCTAGAAACTTTCAAGTGGATTTAAGGGCCATTTATCAACTGAGGTTATCGACGCCCATGAGTGATATAATAATAATATTTATTATTATTATTATTATTATTATTATTATTATTATTATTATTATTATTATTATTATTATTATTATTATTATTATTATTATTATTATTATTATTATTATTATTATTATTATCATTATATGAGCGTACGCGCTGTGGCATTTCACTGGCCTTTCCTGTCCTGATATACTGCCCTTCACTGCATTCTTCACTTGCAAGCTTCATAATTCTGAAACGCGTAACTGTGTGTTTCCGGGAAGAGTGTCAAGCGCCTCTGCTGGTAAATTGTTCTTATTTACAACGCTGAAGTTTCCTCCATTCGTTTTTGGTTTTATGCATTTCATTTTGTGCTAGTGGTCGCCTCTACACATAAGTAACATGGAATTTCACGTCTTTCACTGATAGCTTTTCATGCCAGTTGCTTTCTTTACGCCTTGAAGAGTGTACACAGTCATGCTGCTTTTCCACGCTTACTTAATGATTTTCAATTGACATTCTCTCCATTGTTTCTGTTCTCGAATTTACCTACTTTTTGTCTGAACTCGATTTAATGCTCATCTTCCCTAAGAAAATCCCAGCACACTACTCTGTATTCCGTTAATTAAAATAAGTAGATGACAAGGATGATAAGCAACTGTGAAATGTTGATGGAGAAATGATCATAGTTTAGTGTTTCTTAATACTGATATTTGAGAAATTGAAATAATTAGCTGAAATAATTTCTTTATTCAGGCATGTACCAAATTAGACTCATTCTTAACCTTTTTTCTTTTATACTACGCTATCTTATACACTACGCTATCTGACGTAATTGACACAAGTCGTAACGTAATCTGACGTATCGTAGTTTAATACTAAAACATTAAAATATTAAGAATTTAAACAAAAAATATAAATTAAAAAGTTATGATGACTCAACTACGATCATTTCTCCATCAACATTTCACTGTTGCTTATCATCCTTGTCATCTACTTATTTTAATTAACGGAATACAGATGATCAGGTAATTATGGCAGCAGATCGGGAAGATATGGAGTATATGCTTCGCAAATTAAAAGAAGAATACGAAAAATGGGGACTTTAAATCAACCTTAAAAAGACAGAATATTTATGCATACGAGGAGATGCCTCTAATATTAATGTCGCTGATGACGAGATAGCTAACGTTTCGAAATTTAAATATCTTGGGACTGTAATTACTGACGATAGGAAAATTGATAAAGATATAACTACTAGACTCGCAATGGGAAGGAATGCAATCAAATCTCTGCATGGCCTTATATGGAATAGTGTTTTAAGGCAAGACACAAAACTACGTATATTCCACAGTATCGTGGAAAGTATTATATTTTATGGAGCAGAAATGTGGCCGTTAACAAAACGCCGTAGAGACAGAATACGGTCGGTAGAGCTCGACTTTATGAGAAGATCTTTGCAGATAACAAGACTGGATAAAATAAGAAACGATATGGTATGGGAAAGAGCTGGGGTTCAAACAACCATAACCAGAAGACTAGAAAATAAAGCTCTTCAATGGTATGGACATGTCCAGAGGATGCGAAATGAGAGATGGCCAAAACAAATTTTAAATTGGATACCTGAAAGGAGACGTAGAAGAGGTAGACCTGGTTTAACCTGGAAGACATATATATATTGTGGCGTTATGGGATTATACAACCCCATAACACCACCGTTTCGTCTGCAGGAACACCCACAGGTAGCGAGGAGAGCAGGCGTAAATCAGAGTATCTAAACGCGCAGCCTGGTATCCGTTGCCCGTACTAATCAAAGACGTACTAGCAAGCAACGTTTTTTCCCTGTGAGGAGTTGAAAGAGGAGAAATACCCCCGCCACGGAGAATTTCCCCAGGCATCTCACCATAAATAGGCGAAACCCAAAGCGGGAGCTCTCTTTTCTTGCCACCACGCGTCGAGTAAGCAGCTCTTCTGATTGTCGCCGTTCGTCGGGTAAGCAGCATTTGCATCACCGCTCGTCAACGGCAGCTTAGATATTGTTTGCCGCCGCAACGACTGCTAGATAGGAGTTTTCGGCGTCGAACAGACGTGCTAGTTAGTCGTCCGCGAGATTTGAACATTTAGGAAAGTGTTTCCTCAATTAGCATCACGGGAAGTAAAGTTAACCGTTGTGCGAAAAACATTGAAAGTTATTATTTAACAAAGTAAAAGTAGCAACGAGCGAGGAACTTGCACTAGTATTCACGGAAGTGCAAGAGACATTTTTCCACAACGAGGGCGTAGTCAGAGGCGCCGGTAGCAGCCGAGGGAGAAGAGGCCGATTAGGAAAAGCGAAAGGAGAAGAAGAAGCCGAGGGAGAAGAAGAGGCCGACTACAAGAACGGAAGAGGGCGCAAGAAGACGGCGTACGACGCAGACGCTGGAATCCAGCAACCTCGGTGCAGAAGCCAGCGTGTGACCTTCCAGACAGGAAACGGCAGTTTTCGAGGTAACACTCAAATCCATCGAAAAGTAGGTCAAGTTCGCGTCGGCAGGGAAAAAGACTAGTATAGGAAAGTGCAGGAAATCGAGGACACGGGTGATAACGAATTGTGGCATTGCAGGAGGAGATTTTTGATGCATTATTGCCTGCCTTAAACATTCGATTTGGAGCATTTATTATTCTGCTGTTAGCAGTTACAGTTAAATTATAATTGAGAGTAATGCACTTGCCCACATTTTGTTCTTTGCATGTAATATTTTTGTTAAAAAAAGCAAGAGATTGTAAACTGAATTTGGTTTCATGTGCAAATGTAACTAGGATAGCTTAACTTTAGACATAATTAATTTTCAAAGGGAATTCCCAGTGTAGGTTAGAGAAATTGTTTCAGAGAATTAGTTTTGAAGAAAATTAAGTGTTCATTCATTTAATGGCCTGTAAAGGTTTCTATTTGTGTTTTTTTTGATTATTTTTGTAAAGTGTGATTCTATTCTTGATTTTTTCTTTGTCATTAACCTATGCCACAGAGTTTTGGGTAAATTATACGCTCGTTTATGTGCAATTTGTGTGATTTTATTGTGTCAAGGGTTCAAACCTTTCTCGTACCCTGAAGATCCTGCTCCCGAGATTTTAAGCTCGCTTCACGAGCATAATGTCTTATCAACCCGCTTACAGTTCATGCGGCTGTGGTGAAGGTACCAGTTGAGTGCAAGGTGGGTGTGTTAGATAAAATATATATATATATATATATATATATATATATATATATATATATATATATATATATATATATATATATATATATATATATATATATATATATATATATGCCGATCAGATGGCCGAGATCGCTAAGGCAGTAGTGCCGGAGTGGTTTCGGACCAGAAGATCGCGGGTTCGAGTCCCGCCTCGGGCATGGGTATATTTGTGTGTTTGTGTATGTCTGTATGTGCTGTCCTTTCACCCCCATTATCATCATTTCATCCTCCATACCCCCAGGGCTAACAACCTTGGGGGATAAAAACCGGATCCAGCTAAAAATGCTGGTCCCCCCCAAAAATTGTCGCAAGCACCTGCCACCGTGAGAATAAATAAAAACTGAGCCACGGTAAAGGCAGGATGCTTGCAAGCGTGGTCCTAGTCGGCCGATTAACGAAAAAATATATATATATATATATATATATATATATATATATATATATACATATATTATAAATAAAGTAATGGAGGAGAAAGGATTGGAAGAGGGTCAATGGAAGAACCGAGAATTATGGAAATCGAAAACGGCAAACTCTAACGGGTAGAAACCGTCGAAGAAGAAAAGAAGAAAAGTTATGGTATAAAAATTCTTGCAATAAATGCAAATTTTTATAAATGGTATAATGATTAAATCTTTTATATTACGAAGAAAATATTCCAAACTGGTCTATGGTACAATCCGAAATGCAATTAAATTGGTGGAGTGGAATCGGGGTCAATGCGTCATCCACGATCCGGTGCAGGGTCTTCCAACTCCCATATAACGGGGTGGAAACCATTATAGTTGCGCACTCTCCTGTAGTACCTTCTTACAGAATCTAAATTACGAACTGCTGCTGCTCAAATACTTTAAACGTGCGTGGCTGCTGCATGGGTTCGCGAGACGCAAGCAGGCCCATATGTACCAAAGATAGCGTTGATGTTCGTGCTTTATTCAAAGGTTACATATACGTATATATATTATGAATAATTGAACATTTAGGAGACACTTTTTATTTTTCTCACAAATTAGCCAATTTGTATGTGGGAAATTTGGCGTAGTTGTGATTGGCGGCGTTGTCGTTGGTGGCGTTGTCGGCGTTGGTGGCGTTGTCGGCGTTGATGGCGTTGTCGGCGTTGGTGGCGTTGTCGGCATTGGTGGCGTTGGTGGCGTTGATGTTGTCGGCGTTGGTGTCGTCGGCGGCGTTGTCGGCGTTGACGGAGTTGGTGGCGTTGGCGTTGTCGGTGTCGGTGGCGTTGGCGTTGGTGTTGGCGTTGTCGGTGGCGTTGTCGGTGGCGGTGGTGGTGGTGGCGTTGGCGTTGGCGTTGGCGTTGGCGTTGGCGTTGGCGTTGGCGTTGGCTTTGGCTTTGGCTTTGGCTTTGGCTTTGGCTTTGGCTTTGGCTTTGGCTTTGGCTTTGGCTTTGGCTTTGGCTTTGGCTTTGGCTTTGGCTTTGGCTTTGGCTTTGGCTTTGGCTTTGGCTTTGGCTTTGGCTTTGGCTTTGGCTTTGGCTTTGGCTTTGGCTTTGGCTTTGGCTTTGGCTTTGGCTTTGGCTTTGGCTTTGGCTTTGGCTTTGGCTTTGGCTTTGGCTTTGGCTTTGGCTTTGGCTTTGGCTTTGGCTTTGGCTTTGGCTTTGGCTTTGGCTTTGGCTTTGGCTTTGGCTTTGGCTTTGGCTTTGGCTTTGGCTTTGGCTTTGGCTTTGGCTTTGGCTTTGGCTTTGGCTTTGGCTTTGGCTTTGGCTTTGGCTTTGGCTTTGGCTTTGGCTTTGGCTTTGGCTTTGGCTTTGGCTTTGGCTTTGGCTTTGGCTTTGGCTTTGGCTTTGGCTTTGGCTTTGGCTTTGGCTTTGGCTTTGGCTTTGGCTTTGGCTTTGGCTTTGGCTTTGGCTTTGGCTTTGGCTTTGGCTTTGGCTTTGGCTTTGGCTTTGGCTTTGGCTTTGGCTTTGGCTTTGGCTTTGGCTTTGGCTTTGGCTTTGGCTTTGGCTTTGGCTTTGGCTTTGGCTTTGGCTTTGGCTTTGGCTTTGGCTTTGGCTTTGGCTTTGGCTTTGGCGTTGGCGTTGGCGGTGGCGTTGGCGTTGGCGTTGGCGTTGGCGTTGACGGTGGCGTTGGCGTTGACGGTGGCGTTGGCGTTGACGGTGGCGTTGGCGTTGACGGTGGCGTTGGCGTTGACGGTGGCGTTGGCGTTGACGGTGGCGTTGGCGTTGACGGTGGCGTTGGCGTTGACGGTGGCGTTGGCGTTGACGGTGGCGTTGGCGTTGACGGTGGCGTTGGCGTTGACGGTGGCGTTGGCGTTGACGGTGGCGTTGGCGTTGACGGTGGCGTTGGCGTTGACGGTGGCGTTGGCGTTGACGGTGGCGTTGGCGTTGACGGTGGCGTTGGCGTTGACGGTGGCGTTGGCGTTCGTGGTGGCGTTGGCGGTGGCGTTGGCGGTGGCGTTGGCGGTGGCGTTGGCGGTGGCGTTGGCGGTGGCGTTGGCGGTGGCGTTGGTGGTGACTTCGGCGGCTCGGGTAGCGGCGTGTCGCCGAGTGGCGTGGCCGTGTCGAAAGAAAAGAAGCGGGCCCTCGTCTGACCACAGGCGTCTTGGACGATGTTTGATTTGCCGCGGGGAGTGTTGACTCGCCGAGAGGCAGCTGGAGATCGTGGGCGGCGCCGCTCGACCTATCGATTAGACAACAGACTGGCGGCAAGGGTGGCGGTGGTTGTGGTGGCGATGCTGGCAATGGCAATGGCTGTGGCAGTCGCGTTTGGAGCAGCGGAGGTGATTACTGGCAGTGGGTGCCACACCTCATATGCGAGGGCGAAATTGAACAGGGTAGTTTGGTGAAAGGATACTATGAAATAAGGTGAAAGTAAAGCTTAAAAATATCTACTGTTACTCTTATTGTTCCTTACACAATTTATACTAGAAACACATGGAAGATGACTAACACTAGAAAGACACTCACTTTGGTTCGCCGTAAGCGCATAGTTTTCCGAGAATAGTACGTGTCTTCTGCATCCAAAATTATAATTAACAATAAACAAGGAGTAAATTTCTTAATCATGTTCTGCTTCATGGCGTGTATCTTGTCTCTAAAATACATTTTGTAGAGAATATTACCATTGCTTCAATTGAAACATGTGCAATATATTTTGTTGTTAATGTGTCATATTTTGCTTTGCATATTGTGTTCAATTTAGTCTGGTATCACGATTCAGCCCTAGATATTTGACAGATTGATTGTGTGAGGTCCATGGTAATCGAAGTTTTGTTTATTCTGAATGGATTTGGAATTGAAAATGATCTTAATGAGAATATTTTGGCGGATGATATTGTAGGGTTGAGTTTGATTCTCCATTTGATAGACCAGCCGTCAATTTCATTTAGATGCGCCTGAATATGTTTACCGATAAAATAATTTGAATAGTAGAATATGTAAATGGCGATTTGAGCGATGTGCGTGTGTGAAGTTGTGGGAATGTCAACTGTGTATGTTGAAAATCGTGTAGAATAGTTTTGAAACTTGAGGTAATTGAGCTGTGATTCGGGTTGGGTTGGAAGTGGTTTATTAACTGTGACTGTAAATGTTGTGTGTTGGAGGTAACTATTGATAATATTAATTAAATAGTTGGGAATACCTATTTCTTTAAATTTTATTCTATTTGTTGTGTGTTAATCGATTTTTTAAATGCTTTAGAAATGTCCAGGTTGATGAGCGTTGTATGAAGTTCGTTTTGTTACGCAGTGTATGTGATTCTTAATTATTGATGCAAATTTGAAACTTTACTAGTGAAGTCGAACTGATGCTTTGAAATTGTTTGAGTTTTATTCAGATGGGAATTCATTTATTAAAGATTATTTTCTTCCTTTTTTGTTAGATCTATGGATACATTGTGGATAGTTATCAGGGCTGTCGAGCCTTGAATGGCTTGTGGATGGGTATTACATTTCAATTTTTCCGGATTATGGGGAAATAACCAATTCTCATTATTGAGTTGTGTATATTAGTTATATATGATATTGTGGGATTGGGTAAATTTTAAACATTGTGTTACTTATTTTGTTAAGTTCAGGGGCTTGCTGGAATGATAAGTACTTAATTAGATTGATAACTTCGTTTGAGAAGATGTAGTTGAGTTTATGTAATGATACATTATAGTTGGGTGGCTACTTCTCATAGGAGTATGCTTAAATGCATGGGGAGTGTTAGGGTGCAATGTTCCCGGCTAATGCTTCAGATTTTAAGTAAGGAGCAAACATCTTTCTTGTTGGGGTTGTTAGGTAGGAATTTTTATCGATTTTTTCTTCAGGAAATTTTTCGTAAATCGCCACAACGTATAGTTGTTTGTGTTTAGACACTGAATTAAATTATTGTATGATGTTTGGTTATGTTCTCTTGCCTTGCTATTGCTCAGACGCGCATATCGAACGCACTGGCCTGAGCGAGGACATGCAGGCCCACACATGTACGGTCTAGTTGAAATAATAGGGAGAGGGCAAAAACAGTGGGAAATTGCTTGGAACTTGTAAATTTATATGTTAACAAACTGGCATAATAAGCTCCTCTCAGACAGTTCACTTAAGCCATTTTAAATTCTGGATACGGAATTACATGTTACAAAACAACTATTTTAAGAAATATTTTAATTTGTATATTTAAATTTTTCTGCTTCATTCTCAGATCACCTGCCCCAATATGCATTTCATTTTTCCGCCCAATTTACTTCCGTTTGTCATTCCACAAACCGTCACATTTTCAAGCCTGCTCGAGAAATCAAATTTGTGTAATATGGTTCTCAAGTATTCATGTAATATGCTGAAGTAATTAATTTGCTTCCTTATACAGCACATGGAGCATCATACGATTTTGAAACGGTTTTTCTGATAATCATACAGAATACCACCGTGAAACTATCTGAGAAAGCAATTCTCATATCCCTGATTGTATCTGTAATATTTCCAATATATGTGTAAAATAATGTTTTTAATTCTACTACTATAATATTCTCTACTACGTTCGACAAATTCACCATATTTGTCATAGTTGTTATGAAAACCATTTATATGGTCTCCCGTTGATGGTTATATGGTAAATGGTAAAATGGATGGGCAAATGGTATGGATGCCTGACACAGGAAAATGTCCACCATATTATATCTGGATGCACACATTTCTCGGGAACGGATTGCAAACAACGCCATGATGCAGTTGGAAAGATCCTACATCAGGAGATTGCTTACCAACACCAACTTATAGAATGCAAAGTACCCTACTATAAATACTTCCTAACAATGTTCTCGAAAATGATCAATACCGACTTTATTCGGACAGAACAATTCTCACAGACCAGACAGCCCATCAAAATCGGACTGAATTGGTTCTAGTAGACAAGACGAAAAGGCAAGCCTACCTGATCAACATAGCCATACCAAACACGAAAAATCCTCAAGAGAAGTATGTCGAGAAGATCACAAAACATGCTCTGCTGGTTGAAAGTACCAAGAGACAGTAGCAGCGAGAATCATCCCCATTGTCATCTCTAGCACCGCAGTAATTCCGAAGACACTGTTCAAAAGTTTACAAGATCTGAATATTAATGTGAATTTTAAAGAGACTATGCGGAAAGCTGTGGTCATCTCAACAACCGGAAAGTTTGAGTGTAGGGTAGATGTGAAATACTACCAAAGAGACGTTGATAAATGCGCTGGGGTCATGTATAACCTGTGTATTTGTCCTTGTGATAAAAGAAAATAAAGGTTAATAAAATAGTGATGGTGATAATAATAATAGTAATAGTAACAACAACACAATAATAATAATAATAATAATAATAATAATAATAATAATAATAATAATAATAATAATAAACCAGCCCTGTGGCAAGAGAGATCTGAAACTCACCATATTATCTTTTTGTGTACGATACACTTTCATGAATTTTAAACAATGTTAAAAATGTGTTGACTCCAGCTTGATGATGGGGTAAGTTGAGCCTTGAAACATCGCTTTGTAGAAATGAAAATATTGCGTTATAAACTGCAATAGTTTTTTCAAGGAACTGTTTGTATCATGAATGGCCAAAATAATTTTCGTTGACTTCCATTATTGTTTCATAAAATCGTGTTGTTGATTATTCTGTTGCTGATATACTTTCAATTTTTTCGATAGCTGATTGTGCGTTTATATCTTTTTACGCTCGTGTTGTCAAACAGTGAATCCTTAGTAATTTGCAGACTGATCGTTACCGCATAAAACGCACACGGCTTTTGTTATGTCCTTTGTATACTGTAATGTATAGTGAAACTCTGCACATTTAACTTGGCGAAACGAACGCTGAAAATAGCTTCTTCTGTGATGGTAATCTAACTACGTTTGCGTTGAACAATTTTCCTCTTCATACGTGGATGATTAAATTCTATCTTGTAATTTAGTAAAAATTATATTTTGTACATTTTATTGGATGCCCTTGGTTCTAGAACTATGAAGAAATTTGAAGTAGGTTGTTTAGTGATTGTGTTCGGCATGCAAAATTTTACATATAATCGCTCTTAAGGTTATACTCGTATTTATTTCTTGAGTCAGTCTGTAAGGTATTGGATGTTACGTTTCTTTTCTTGATACTACTTTGAAAGCTCTATTTCGTGTCTTCTGATATCTATAAACCTTCATGTCTTTGCTTTGAAGTATTTTATTAGAGGCATTGAGAATTTCCCTCATATTTTATTCGTTGTTATTTTAGACTTTAAGTATTTAACATTAAGTTTTCATTGGATATGTAATATTATATCTGTCCACATGTATTTCATGAACTTCATTTCTAAGTTGGTTATAAGTAAGGAACGGAATTTATTCTAATACAAAAAGAAAAATATGTAAATAAATGTATGTTTTTTTTGTCCAAAATACGTAAGAAAAATAAAAAGTATGTAAAATAAAAATTCAATATAGTAGTATTTAAAATTGCTTAGCATTTTCAAGCATAGAACGTCGCCGATCTCATCTTATTATGAATTCTGAGCAGCTCAAAGAACTTGCTACCTCTACAGAAGTAATTGTACACGTCTTCAATACACACAAGAGTATATTTCAAAATATGAAATACATTCATAATATATGCAGTGTTTACGAGAATCCGGAATCCGGTACTCAAGTGAACAGATTATGATCTGTAAAAAATATTTGTTGGTTATGGATGGCGTTACGAATGTGCTGCTTGAAACATAAGCAATCACTAGATTGAAATTTCTTGTGCTTCGCAAACAGTCTCTCTTTCTTGACTTCCCAGTATGCGATTTACGAGAAGCAGAGGAGGATAAGTTTGACATTTCATGGCGACGATATGGTGGTAATAGAAGCGCCGTAGCACTGTTTTACGTTGTAAGAAAGTTGATTCCGTAACGTATATTGAAAATCGCATCCGAAATGTTCCGTTTCGACACAATATGTAGAAAATATGTAGTTACAGTAGAACTACGACAATACGCATCACGCAAATCCTAAATTTTGGATAATCCGAACAAAATTCGAGATGGAGGGAAAAATAAACAAAAAACACCTGATTTATATTAATTTAATTAATATAACTGATCGAATAAGCATGAGCACAGTGTAAGTCAACCCAATTTTGAATTCTGTACTTAAAATAACGGTTAACAGCAGTGACACAAATTGTGCTTCAACTCTTCCAAGCAATGTAGCAACTACTACCGCATGCGATCGGTTTTGTACGTACTCTACTTCACTGTTAGCAACATTACCTCTACGTTATGTTGCTACGCTACATTGTCATTTTCTCACATCGCAATCTACATTGAGTTGTGTCCGGTAATCGTATAGATGTATTAATATATGTACGGTAATTTTTTTCGGATAATCCGATCACACACACATGTGATATTCACAAATTCACATGGACAGCTCGTGGATCCGCCTCTATAATTGATTACGTCCTTGCAAACAATAAGACTTGGATAAATATCAAGGATGTAAGAGTATTTAGAAGTTTTGATGTGTCATCTGACCATTTCTTAGTAAGATGCCACATAATGTTCCCAAAGAGATGGAAGAAAACCATCTTAAAACCCAAACCAGAAATAGAAACATTTAAAGTTCACCTTTTACAAGATTATAGCATAAGACTTTTATACCAGAGTAGACTCAACCAGAAAAATATTATTAGTCCTGTAAGTAACAATATAAATGAAGAATGGGCAAACATTAAAGAAATTATAACACAGGCAGCAGCAGAAGCAATAGGGTCAAGGAAAAAGAAATTCTCAAAACGAGGTCTAAGGTTTTGGAATGATAATATCAAACAACTAATTGAAGAAAAAAAAGAAGCGTATTTAAAGACTCTCTCGTCCCCTGGGAATATGAATCATAGAATAGAATATAAAAGGAAATCTGCTTTAGTTAAAAGAGAAGTCCGTAAGCTTAAACGAGAAAGTTGGAAAAGATATGTTAGCGAAATTGAACATGACTTATTTGGAAACCAAAGTAAGGCATATAAAATTATAAAATATTTAAATAATCAAGAAAGAGATAAAGTTCAATTAAATATAATTTCAGAAAGTAAATGGTTAAATTACTTTAAATCGCTATGGACCTCTGAAGATGAAGAAGAAGAAGAGAGAGGAATTAAAATTGATATATGTAATTCTATTGATCTGATCTCTATGGATGAGTTGAAAGCAGCCATTAACACAACCAAAAATAAAAAGTAACCTGGTACTGATAATATAAACATGGAATTGATCAGATATGCATCAAATGAATTTACGCAGAGACTTCTTAACTTTATTAATATCTGCTGGTCCACTGGATATGTGCCAGAAGAATGGAATGAAGCCCTAATTTACCCACTATATAAAAAAGGCGACAAATCTGAATGTTCAAATTATAGAGGTATAAGTCTTCTAAATTCCTGTTATAAAATCTATGCAAAAATTATCAATCAAAGATTAGTGCCTATTGTTGAAACTCAAATATCTGAAACACAACATGGTTTCAGAAAAGGTAGATCATGCTCAGACTGTATTTTTGTACTGACACAACTTACTGAAAAGCGAAGGGAATTTAAACTACCGACATACTACGTCTTTATTGACTACGTAAAAGCATTTGATAGCCTTAAAAGAAGATTATTATGGGAAACACTGAAAAATATTGGACTCCCTTCCCATCTTATTACAGCAATTCAATCATTATACAGAAATAATAAAATCATGATCCGAATGCTAAGAAATGGAACAGAATCAGCATATATAAACCAGGGAGTAAGACAGGGATGCCCGCTCTCGCCAACGCTTTTTAATATATATATGGACGTGATCATTAAAAAATGGTTGAAGACTTTAAATGATGTTTTTAAGATTAATAATGTCGAGATCCCAACATTACTTTTTGCCGACGACCAGCTTATCATAGGAAAATCTGAATATGAAATTCAAATAGCAGTCCACAAGTTAAGTCAGGTTGCTAATGAGTATGGTATGAAAATCTCACCAAGTAAAACAAAAGTGATGGCATTTAAAGGACTTGAACCTTTAAGAGCAAAGATAGTTATATATGACCAAATAATTGAACAAGTAAATGAATTTAAATATCTTGGATATCATTTTAATTATATAAAATCAAGGGATATGGAAATAAAGCTGAACAACTTCACATATTTCTGTGGAACGTTACAGCGAACTCTACATCATAATGCGCAAAAGGAAACTCTTCTCAGATTTTACAAAGTTATTGCTTTGCCATTACTACTTTATGGAAGTGAGAGCTGGACATTAACATCAGATCAGCTGCGCCGAATTGAATCTGCAGAAATGAGATTTCTTCGTTTTGTGGCAGGATATTCACTATTAGACCACAAAAAAAGTGTAGATATCAGAGAAGAACTAAATGTTGAACCGGTTATAGATACCATAAAGAAATATCGAGAAAACTGGAAAGGTCATGTCCTGAGAATGCCAGAACATAGAATAAGTAAAACTATTCTTCAATATGTACCTAAAGGAAAAAGAAGTGTAGGACGTCCCTTGAAGAGATGGCATGAACAATTCTGAGACGGAACAGACCAAGAGGTCTAATCCTTGCTGTCGATGATGATGATGATGAATTTTTTTCGGATAATCCGATCATTTTCAAATCCGAAAATATGACACCCCCAATTAGTACGGTATGTATTGTATGTATATGTAAAATATGTAATTATACCAAAAAATGTTAAATAAAAAGTTTTGATTCAAATAGAATGGATTTTAAACTCTATATATGAAAATGGATGTTGGTATATATAAGAGCGGTTACCTCCAACACCGTGTGACCGATCTTCATGAAATTTGGCATCTACGTGTTTTTCACACAGCTTTATGTGCTGTTAATTTTGTTGTCACTACATGACGCTGTAGAACAAAACTAAATATTCATGTCAAATGCAACCCAAAATACTCGGGAAATACCGTTTAACATATCCTAAACCAAGCGTTCTAGGGCATTAAAAAATAAAGTGTTGAGGTCAAAGGCCTCACAACGTTTCTCACACCGTAATCTACAAGATGAGATCTTCTTGAACATTCTATTTCATTTTTGCTGATCCTGCGCTTCTCTATATTACCCCATCTGTTCAGAGACGTGCAAAATCTGCAACTAAATGTGAATGTATGGGACACAGAGAGGCTGAGACGAACAGAGAGAGAAAGACACAGAGACCGAGTCAGACTGTGACAGGGACTGAGAGAGAAAGGGAGAGGCAAGAACAAAAAGGGAGATGAAGGGCAGAACATCCACTGGGTTCCGCTCGTAAATTCTATAAAAATATTGAATGCAGGTATCTTGTTCCGCTTAAAATGTGTAATTACATGTAAATATGTTCCTTAGTTATGAGTTAGTCATAGTACAAACAATGGCGACGGTTTTGGGCCTGATGGACATTTTTCTCAGAACGATCTCTTCTGTTTTATTTGGAAAACGAGTATTTTAAATATACACTTAAAATACGTTCCTACATACAAAGCTTGGCAAGTTTTATCAGTGCATGTCTTCGGTATTGCATCATGGATCACTTATGCTAGGTCGATTTTTGTTTCTGTAGGAACCTGTAGGAGATACAGCTGGCACAGCAATTTATGAAGACATACCTCAGGTATTTAATGGAAGCATTTTATCTCCGTGTGTTTGTTGCGATTGTTATTGTAGCGACTGATGTTGAAGATTTCTCGATATTATCGCAAAGGTCTCGCAGTCAAAACCACCATTTAACACATTTGTTGTACTAAACACAATGTTGTTAAAATTGCAACCATCTGTTGAAGTTCGTACGATAAATCTATTGTAATCTTCTTGCAACTCGATTTATAATACCGGTAAATCGAGCCCAGTAATCATAACCCTCTACCGTTGAAAGTCGCCATAAACGTGATGTCATATTTTAATAGTGTTATATCTCAACCACCAAATCCATTGTGTAATGATATAATTTGCGATGCCTATTCAATTGTGGAGTCTAATTGAATATATAGGCGTTGATTCATTTTATTTTCCCGAGCTATTCATCTGGTCGTTTGTCAATTATGGCGCAGAAATTATATTGTGATCATTTAATTTTGCCTTTGTGACAGGGTGTAGATTTTTTATTAAATCTAGGAAATCGCTTGAATATGGATATATTACTATAAATTTCACCGATATTTGCTATTCAATATTTTTTTATCTTTCAGGTAAAGTCAATAACATGTCCATTTAGTTTCGCCACCGCTTCAGGGGTGCACACAAGTGTAATTAAAATGTTAATATACGCAGCGACAAAGAGGTACATTAAATTCTGAACCATTATAATGTACCGTATTTGTCGGTGTCGAAGACGCAATTTTTCCCTTCAGTAACTCATCAAAAGAACAGTATGAATGTTATACAATGGAATGGAAGTTTTAATTCTTAGTATACAACATTACAAAATCAATTTTTTGTATTGTACTCTGTTATTAGTATGATAGCATTCAACTGTCTAAATTTTATTTAAAAAATTCATGGAATATCGTAATTCAGTATCAGAGGACATCGTTTTATCTGTTTACAATGAGTTCTTATGAGTGCATTCCTTACGAAAATTAAATTTCAAATTCTTTCATAAAATAAAATTTAAGTATAACATTTAACATTCAGGAATGAAAGGCTTCTTGAAACCCGGGGTGTCTCATACACTGGTGCGTCTTAAGGACCGGCAAATATATATATATATATATATATATATATATATATATATATATATATATATATATATATATATATATATATTCGTTAATCGGCCGACTAGGACCACGCATGCAAGCATCCTGCATTTACCGTGGCTCAGTTTTTATTTATTATCACGGTAGCAGGTGCTTGCAACAACTATTTGGGGGGACCAGCATTTTAGCTGGATCCTATTTTTATCCCCCACGGTTGTTAGCCCTGGGGGTATGGAAGATGAAATGATGATGATAATGGGGGTGAAAGGACAACACATACAGACACACAAACACACAAATACGCCCATGCCCGAGGCGGGACTCGAACCCGCGATCTTCTGGTCCGAAACCACTCCGGCACTACTGCCTTAGCGATCTCGGCCACCTGATCGGCTTATATATATATATATATTGTGACGTACCTGGTGATGCCGGGTATTTCACTGCAATATAACACTAAAGGAGGGTATCTTTTCCGTGAATGGGTCCCTGGATAAGTTGGTATAACATTGGGAAAGTTAATTAGAAATGGAGATACAATCATGAATAAGATTTATTTGCAAATCAAATTGGTTAATTACATGATCTGACAACGTTTATACACTCTGCCTTGGTACCAAGATTAGGTGTAATATGCATTTATCATACCTTCGGGGCCCCGACCAAATACCTTCGATGATCGTAGAACAGCTCGTATCGACAGGGTTGCCGACCTCTACAGCAGCTGTGAGCTGTCGGCGGCTGATGGCGTGGCGGTCGTCCTGGGCTGGTGACCTTGTGACTCCTCCCCGACTCGGATCTTGATACCACGGCGTTGCACCTCTCTCGAATCACCTTCCGTCGATGGATTCAATTACTCAACCCGCGCCTATCACGCGTGCTGGTCCCAGTTCCGTACCACACAGTTTCGGTAAAGTTTCCACTGCACAAATTACTACGAGCGCGATCGATTGTTCTATCAACACGAATCTTTTATTCTAATGATAATCTCATTGTCTACTTCACTTATTTACTGCTTCACAATTACTATTGCATTACGAACACATCGCATGTTCCCTTTTGTCCATGCGCTAACGGCGAGCTTTTCGCCACACGTCCGAACTCTTCGCCGCTCCGCTAACGTCTGTCTTCTTCGCAATTCTCCTAACGACTGCCTGCACGTGCTCGCTGCCCAGTTTGTAACCGACATTCTCACGCTGGCCTCCCGGTGGTGGCACCGGTGGCGGTAGCGACCGTTGCTAGCTCCCGTCGTTGTTCGCAGCGCTTGGCGTACGTACCGCGCAGTCCAAAATATATATTGATTACTTACACAAATGTTTTAATTAGTGTAAGGGAACACATTCTGTGTTTCATCACCCCCCTCCTTTCTTTTTTTTGATTTTTCCCGCCTCCGGAAAAATTCACTTTAGTATCATCGTCTCAGCCGATGGTTGCACTGTCTTGTATATTACCTGAACCCTATATACACTTATACCCTAAAATCGAATTAACACGTGATTGTTTAGATTAACACTAAGATTACACTTATTTACACTTCACTATTTTCCATGCCTATGGGACAGGGTCTTAGGTTATGGAAATTGTAGTGTCCCACCTCTTCTTGTTTGTCATTTAGTAACTTAGCCACATTTTTATCCGTAACCTTATCTATCACATATGGTCCCTCATATAATGGGAAAAATTTTGCATACAGCTTCAAATTTGGGTTTGATACCTTGGGAACTCGTAGTAACACTAGTTGCCCTTCACTGAACTTGTAAATCTTCTTCTTTAATTTCGATTTCCTTTCCTTCCCTGACTTCACTAATGCTTGGTATATCTGTTCTGATGTTTTAGTTGGTTCTTGCGATATTTCGGGTCTCTCCAACGCGTATAAGATGTGGGGCGGTTTGTTTTGAAAGTGTGCTTCCCACGGGGAGATTCCTGTGCTATCGTGAGGGATGTGGTTCAGCCAGCGGTTAATGTCCGGAATTAATTTGTTCCATGTTGTATGGTCATTCTTGCAGTAAGTTCTGAATAACCTCGATAGCTCTCTCATTATCCGTTCAGACGGATTAGATTGAGGATGACGCACCGTCGAGTGGATGGGAATTGCCCCCATTCTGCGTATTCCTTCTTCCCACTTTTCACTCGTGAACATCGTTCCATGGTCGGATAATATCCTTTTATATGATCCGGCGATTTGAATAAACCTCTCCACTAGTTTTAAGCAGTTCCTTGAATTTACCTTATTGATTGGGTACATTTGGACAAACTTTGAAAATACATCCAGGATTACGAATATGTATTTATTACCGTGGTCTGTACGAGGCAGTGGTCCGTACACGTCCAGTGCAGCCAAATCGTTTTTCTCTGTTGGTATAATGTTCTGCATCGGGCCGTCATATTTCCGATTCGGATGTTTTGCCTTCAAACATGTCATACATGAGTTTATCACCTTTCGGATTTGTTTCCGCATTCCTTTCCAATAACACAGAGACTGTAATATTTGATGGATTTTTTCCGCACCAAAGTGTGCCAATGATGTGTGTGCAAATCTGATTAATTCCTTAGTGCAATCCTGAGGTATCCAAATCCTCCATATTTCCGGGTTATTTTTGGTTTTAATTAGTACTGCTTCCTGTACTACTTTCCACCTGTCCTCCTTTTGCTGTAACATTGCGAATTCCGCCTCTTCTTCCGCCATCTGTCCTTGCTTGAATCTTTTAATTTTGCAAATCTCGTCGTCACTTTCCTGTAGCCTGACGAGATCATTCCAGTCGAATACCGGTGATCTCGAGATTCCTAGATCAATCGCCATTACGTGGAATTCCCTGGCGTTGGCGTATTTACTGTCCCTGCCTGGTTCGTGTCTACTTAAAAGGTCTGGTAAATAATTTTGAGTCCCGCGACAATGTTCTATGTCAAAGGAAAATTCCTGTAATGCTAATACCCATCTATGCAGTCTGTCGTTCTGCAGATGACATCTGCTTAAAAATGTTAGAGCTTGGTGATCAGTTCTTATTGTAAAATGTCTTCCTTTTAGGTAGGGTTTGAATTTTGCTACTGCCCATATGATGGCGTTCGCCTCCTTTTCTGTAGCCGAAAATCGGAGTTCGGGTCCTTTCAAGGTTCTGCTAGCTATTGCCACTATTTTCTCCTGTTTGTCGATCACCTGATATAGCATTGCTCCCATACCGAAATCACTACTGTCTGTCTGTACCACGCACTTTTTTGAAAAGTCCGGATGTGCAATAAAGCAACTGTTATAAAACATTTCCTTTACTTTCTCGAATGCTTCTTGATACTTTTCATCCCACTTCCATTTTCGGTCCTTTTTTGTTAGTTGGTAGAATGGATGCATTGCTTCTGCGAATCGTGGGCAAAATCTGGCGTAGTAGTTACAGGTGCCGATGAATCTGCGTACCTGTTTAACTGTTTTCGGTGGTGGTATGTTCTTGATTTCCTCGATGGTTTCCGGCTTCATGCTGATTCCTTCTGTGGTTATTATGTAGCCCAAAAACTCTATTTTCTTAGTGAACCAAGTTGATTTCTTCACATTCAGTACTAAATTGTTTTCCTTTAATATGTGAAATAATTCTCGTAGGTCTTCAAAATGCTGTTCTATTGATCTAGCTTGTAAAACTATGTCATCCACATATGTTGTAACCCTGTTCTGCAGCTTTCCTGGCAAAATCTTGTCCACGCATTGAATCAACGCAGCTCCGCTATTGCGTAACCCGAATGGCACTCTACAAAACACATAACATATTCCCTCAAATGCGAAACCTGTATACTGTTGGTCCTCTTCCGCCACTTGCATTTGCCAGTAAGCTTTACTAAAATCAGTACTAGAGAAAATGATGTTCCCTCCAAACCTCTGCAATACTTCTTCCACCGATAACGGAGCATCCCTGTATGGTTTAGTTACTGCATTTAGTCTTCGTGCATCTAGGCATAATCGTATTCCTCCATCTTTCTTTTTGACGATCACGATTGGGTTGGTGTAGGATGTCTGTGCCTTTCTTATGATTCCATCATTTACCATTGACGCTAGTAGTTCAGAAACATCTTGCTTCAGCGCTGCTGGTATCGGATAGTTACGCTGTCGAAATGGTGTTGTATCTGTAAGTTGGATTCGAAATGTGAATCCCTTTATTGGGGCGCGATTCTTCTGGAATACTTCTTTATTCTCCATCAACAGCTGCAACAGTTGCTCCTTGTGACGCGTATTTAATATCTCTATCTTCTCCGTCTGCTGCCTCAGCTGTTCTTCTAATGATTCTTCGGCCACTGCGCCCGTGCATACTTCGTATCCTTCGTCTATCCCCAAGTCGAATCCTATCGCCTGGCTCCCCAGCTCCACCACTTGCCGTTCTAGATCAATAATTGCTCTGTGATCGACCAGAAAATCCGTCCCTATGATTATCGGGTGTAATAACTTTTTGACTACCAGGGCCACTATCTCGTATACTTGGTCGCCAATCATGGCTCGAAACATTATTTGTTTTGTGATGGGGCTTGACTTCTTCTGAGTAGCTCCAATCACATACGCCCTATTCATAGGCAAACACATTATTTATTTTCCTTTTGCTTTTAATTCCTCGTACATTTCCTCCGACACTACTGTAGTCGTGCACCCTGTGTCTACTAATGCTTCTTTAACTACTCCCTCACATTCCATCGTAATCGTGGGACATTTCCTGATTCTGATCGCTGAGCTCTTACTTCTCTGCCACGGTTGGGCATCGTGGGTTACTGGCTGTATAGTATTTATGGAGACCACGTTAACTTTCACAATTTCCGCGTCCGTAATGGGGCCACCTTTCACCACGGACTTTATTGGTTTAAATAGTGCTCTTGTTCTCTACTTGTGCTTGGCTGTGCTGGTTGGTCGGCTGCACTTCCGCCCCCGCCTCTTGACTCCGTGCGGTTTAGGTTGGATCCGCTCCAAACCGGTCTTTGGTTTCTCGGCTCTGGTCTCCATCCGTCTCCCCCTCTTCCGCGTTGATTTCCCTGGTAATTAATGCTCCTATCACTTCCTTGCCCCTGATTCCGTTCTGTTCTTATCATATTAATGTTCCCCTCATTCCTGTTCTTTGGTGCGCCTGCAAAAGTTAGGTCGTACCCTCCTAACACATTCTGAAATCTCTCCAAGCTAGTGTGCTGCACGCTACGTAATAGATTCTGCACCGTAACTGGGAATTGTCTCGTTAGTACACATATAATTTCTTGATCGCTCATCGGTGGGGATAACGTTTTGTATTCCATGATACGCCTTGTTGCGTATTCCTGCAAGCTTCCCATTGACTGGTTGTAGTGGTTATTCATCAAGCTGATTTTAAAATTGATTTGAATCTCCTCATTCCAGTACCGCTCAAAGAACCGATCTTTAAATGCCTTTACTGATTCGGGAAACTCATCAAATGTATCGGCCCATATCCTCGCGTTCCCTTCCAGCATTAAATATAACAATTGTATCTTACACCTTTCCGAGGTATTGATGACAGCTAAATGTCGTTCTGCCGCCCTCATGAATATGCGCGGATTTTCTTTACCGTCTCCTGAAAATTTTAGTGATCTTGGAGGGGTGAATGGTATCGTCTTGCTTGCTGCAATTGGGGATGCCTTGCATTCTTTTATTTGTTCGATCTCTGTTCGTAGTGACACAACCTTCTCTTCACATTCCCGCTTATTCTCCTGCATTTCTTCCTTGACTACCCACTGCATCCTTTCAATTTTCTCGTCCTGCTTAGTAGTTTTAGCGTCTAATTGCTGGTTCAACTTATTCTCCAAATCTCCCCCCAGACTAATTACTTGGGATTCTAATTCCTTTTTCTGTTTCCCTAATTCTTCGGCAGTTCATTGCTCATGAATTTCCACTCGCTCCGCGATTTTGGTCATCTCATTTTTCGTTAATTCAATTTGTTCTTCAACGCGTCCTATTCGCCCCCCTATTGCATCTAATTTCCTATTCTGTTCTTCTGCCAGCTTCCTAATCTGTTCCTCTGTGAATAATTTCTGTTCGTCTAATTTCCTACTCTGTTCTTCTGCCAACTTCCTAATCTGCTCCTCTGTGAATATTTTCTGTTCATCTAATTTCCTATTCTGTTCATTCTGTCCTTAAAATATCTTCCCATTCTGTTCATCTAATTTCCCATTCAGTTGTTCGAACATCTTCATCATCATCTGCATAACGCCTAAATTAATATCTTCTCCACCCCCCCGATTTGGATTTCCTGCTGCTTGGTTCATCGGCGTTGACGTGATTTCTACCTCTTTATTGAAACTGTCCCCTGACGTATCGTCCAACCTGCTTCCAATTCCACTATCCCTGCTTTCCGATGAAATGCTATTATCGATTCCTACATCTATCTCCCTTACTTCATCCACCTTCTCCTCCCGGTCCAGCACTACATTTTGCGCCTCCATTCTGTTACTTTGAGCTATCCGTTCGATCCTCACTTCACTAAAATACTCGCACAAATTTTCCTTTTGCCTCACCTAACAACGATACAACAGTTATCCTATGAATTTACTATGTCCGCCCCAGCACTGTATGCTACACGTAACTGTTGTAATGCACTAATATCTCAGATGCAGATTAATGATGAACACACCCTCACTCACCACAAAAACACAATAAACATATTCTCTACAATCAGTAATATTATTGCCACTTGACTACATATATGCCGCTGACAAACTTATTAACATTGTTACAACAATACTCTCAAATTTTAATAAATCCACTATTAATTTAGAATTACTTCTCAATACACTTATTACTATATTATGTACACAATAATCACTCACAATTACATGTCATATCTTCTCCATAAATTTCCCTCAATAGTACTGTATGAATATTAAAAATATCCGTTCACAACACTGCTATACACTTCCCGACCTAGTATCCTTTCCACTAAATTCCATAAACTTTACCATTACCAATGGACAATGCGCTGCTGAATAAACATTCCCAGCAAGTAATGTGCACAATTTATACAATAATATTAACCACCCTTATATTTCCACAAGAATTGTTATTACTTCCCAATTCTTTAATTTCCATGTTATTAAAAACTACCAAGCAATTCAAACATTATTAACATGTTTTACAAAATTTGGAATTCTATTACATTACATCATTTACAATGTGTACATGTGTGGCTTTCATAAACTCAGTAACTGCAGTAGTAACTTTATACTGGTTACTCTCAAATAATTTCCTATATCTGCCCACAATTAATTTCACAACAAAATTTCTATAATTATCAAATATTCATTATGCTTACATGACTTATGCATGCTTTGTTAATACATGTACTGTTACTTTTTGTTCCCTATAATAATAAACTTTACATTGCCTGCCTATTATCTTTAATCTGCATTACTATACATCCAATACATGCACAGTGCTTTCCAATATTTTACCAACTTTCCTAAGGCCACATTTCTTAATTACACGCTTTCCAGACTTGTTCGGGCGCCAACTGTGACGTACCTGATGATGCCGGGTATTTCACTGCAATATAACACTAAAGGAGGGTATCTTTTCCGTGAATGGGTCCCTGGATAAGTTGGTATAACATTGGGAAAGTTAATTAGAAATGGAGATACAATCACGAATAAGATTTATTTGCAAATCAAATTGGTTAATTACATGATCTGACAACGTTTATACACTCTGCCTTGGTACCAAGATTAGGTGTAATATGCATTTATCATACCTTCGGGGCCCCGACCAAATACCTTCGATGATCGTAGAACAGCTCGTATCGACAGGGTTGCCGACCTCTACAGCAGCTGTGGGCTGTCGGCGGCTGATGGCGTGGCGGTCGTCCTGGGCTGGTGACCTTGTGACTCCTCCCCGACTCGGATCTTGATACCACGGCGTTGCACCTCTCTCGAATCACCTTCCGTCGATGGATTCAATTACTCAACCCGCGCCTATCACGCGTGCTGGTCCCAGTTCCGTACCACACAGTTTCGGTAAAGTTTCCACTGCACAAATTACTACGAGCGCGATCGATTGTTCTATCAACACGAATCTTTTATTCTAATGATAATCTCATTGTCTACTTCACTTATTTACTGCTTCACAATTACTATTGCTTTACGAACACATCGCATGTTCCCTTTTGTCCATGCGCTAACGGCGAGCTTTTCGCCACACGTCCGAACTCTTCGCCGCTCCGCTAACGTCTGTCTTCTTCGCAATTCTCCTAACGACTGCCTGCACGTGCTCGCTGCTCAGTTTGTAACCGACATTCTCACGCTGGCCTCCCGGCGGTGGCACCGGTGGCGGTAGCGACCGTTGCTAGCTCCCGTCGTTGTTCGCAGCGCTTGGCGTACGTACCGCGCAGTCCAAAATATATATTGATTACTTACACTAATGTTTTAATTAGTGTAAGGGAACACATTCTGTGTTTCAATATATATATATATATATATATATATATATATATATATATATATAAAGCCGATCAAATGGCCGAGATCGCTAAGGCAGTAGTGCCGAAGTGGTCTCGGACCAGAAGATCGCGGGTTCGAGTCCCGCCTCGGGCATGGGTGTATTTGTGTGTGTTTGTATGAGTGTGTCGTCCTTTCACCCCTCATTATCATCATCATTTCATCTTTCATACCTCCAGGACTAACAACCCTGGGGGATAAAAATCGTATCCAGCTTAATGCTGGTCCCCCCAAAGAAATGTTCGCAAGCACCTGCCACCGTGATATTAAATGAAAAACTGAGCCACGGTAAGTGCAGGTTGCTTGCCCTGCGTGGTCCTAGTTGGCCGAAACGAAAATAATAATAATAATAATAATATATATATAGAATTTGACTTTTTGAAGATGATAAAATAATACTTGAAATTGAAGGAGATACATGAATACTGCTGGGAAAGGTGAATAAGTGTTAATTGATACAAAATCATATTTTTATTTTCTCGCCATACCATTACTTACGTAAGAGAAAGTATTGTAATGTGGCAGCAGAAACTGGCGATTGTTTGCATGAAAACGCGTATTGTGCGGCTGTTTATAGGCCCTTGATACCGGAAAATTGGTTAGGTGTACGAATGAAGGTTTCCGTCTGTCCGCTTATGCTAGCGCCCAAATCATCCAGATTTCGGAAAAGATCAATTTCTTCAAAATTGTTATTTTTACAACCAATCTGGCCGAACTCGAGGTCCTGCGTATTTAACACGGATATTTTGAATTTTGGGCTACTTTACATGGAGTTTTATCATTTTCAAAATCTGATTGAAAATGATCCAAACTGTGTGTTGAATTTTTGTCGCATAGAGTAAAAGACATTTAAAAATGGCGCATGATCCCCTTTTGATGAACTCTGAATTTTCGGATATTGGAAAAGTTACAAATCATCCGAGGAAGTTTGTGCTACCTGGATTTCACTATACACACCAGTATATTATGTTACACAACAAACAATGCATTAATGTTCACACCCGTAAAAAGATACACATTTCCAACTATATTTCGTTTAGCTAAACATTCTCATCCACTCATTCGTTAGTCAACAAACGCAAGAATATTATGTGATGACTTCATTCTCAAATGGATATGCAGAGTATTAGAATAAATCTCATTTAAAAAGTTCTGCATTACTTTATATGTTTGTAAGGGAGATGTTTTCAGGAAGTTCGTACACAAATGTCTGCAAAATAATGAAATAATTATATGAGTCGTCATTGCCAACAATATTGTTTATTATAAGAGCAGGAAATGTACACTACATCCCCTACAATAACACAAACACCAGACAAGTACACTTGCATAGCTTATTTTGGAACTATTTCAGAAAAAGTCGCACACAATACGAGCAGTATACACAATGCAGGTATCAAAGTTTCATTCAAATCTTAGTATGCCCTCAGAAAAAATGCTATTCTCCAAACAACATATGGATCAATTAGAAAAAAGCTGTGTCTATTCACTCCATGACTGCGAAGCCAAACAAGCAGAAATTTTAACACCATAATTAAAGAACATATACACGCTTGGAAACAGAACTTCTGAAAAATCTCACTTTGCCAATCATTTACTCCAAACAGGCCATACATTCAATCCACACACACATATTCGTATACTGGAAACAGAAAATCAATATCACACCAGATTAACTTTGGAAAACCTCCATATTCATTTAAATGATAGCTTACTGAATGAAAACATAAACATAGCCCCTCTCCTCTACTAAAAGTATTATTAGACACCACTCCCACACCACACTCCTCCGACGCGGCGCAGTAGTCAGCGCACCACACCCAGTCCATTACTCTCCTCCACCACACAGCCGGGTACTTAAGACCCTTGGCTTGCCGGAGCCTGCATAGTCGTCTTGTGGCTTCTATACAGGTAAGAAATGGCTGAACTTACATTTCACGTTTTCTGTTTCAAAAATTTTACATGTTCAAATTGTTAAGGTCATGAAAAATGTTCATGACCTTAATGAAAGAACTCATTAACTTTAAAGGAAAAATCTGTATCTTCAATGTTGTTGGAAGACGCCGAAAACAATTCAAAATTTTGCAATTTTCGTAAATTTGGAATTAACCGTGAAAATTGGACCTATGTCACTTTATAAGTGTATTTTACTATATTTTTACAAGACATTTAAAGAAAAAATTTGGAGCCTTTTTTGAGAACATTTTGAAATGTTACGGGGCTTCATGTAAAGTACCTCCAAATTAGCAAGAATGTTTTTCAGTGCTTCAACCAGAGCTAGATGGACAGGGGTTTCTTCAATGTGGAAAAACTCCTACGTATGATTTAGGACGTTTGAAAAAAAACACACACTTTATCGGTATCATGGGGTATTTCCCTTGAAATCACGAAATTTATTTTCCGCAGCATTACATAATTTGCTCTATACTAAGCTCGTATATACGCCGGATATACGTACATGTTCAAGGAAGTAAAAAGCAATTAATTGTGATCACGCACGTAAAACAAAACGTAGAAAATTGTATATTGAATAGTAGCACAACATTGTGTAGAACGCTACATCTGTGAACGATAGCCAACTTTGCTTGGCTGCTAGTGTGGTCAGGCAGGGGATCAATCGAATAGTGTGCGTGGTATAGGAAGAGCTTCGCCGGGTGTGGCACGCATGACGGGACAGTGTGAGCGGGAGCTGCGGGGAGAGGAGGAGGACGAATGTTGCGGTTGGCGCCACAGCAAAGGCGTCAACGTCGAAATCAGATGCCTGCGGCGCTCTGACACCTGACGGAACTTGCAACAGCTGCCCGGCCGCGGCTTTATCGGGCTTCCGCGCGCTCGCACCCGCGCCCTCCCCAGTATCAGCGTCAGCTCCCGCCCCCGCCCCCGTTCCCGCCCCCGCTCCGCGTGCCCTCCGAGCGAGCGTCGCGGCCCGCCGCAGCGCTGGGACCACATAGGCGCATGTGCGGCCACGTGCTTCCCAGGGTTGCGCTCCATTAGATCTAATATATCGGTCGGTCATGGGCTGGAATGTTGGCATAACTCGGAAAATACGATGAGGAATTCTTCATTGGAAGGACATCGGGAGATCGTAGGTTCTTGTCCCGACGATGGTAGGATTTTGGACACAGACTACAGAGCTAGATCGAGTACTGTCGCTGTCTGGATTATTCTAGAGGCCGGCTGCTCTGGTCGGTAGTTTTCAGTGGTTTCTCCAATCAATGACAGGTGAATGTCTGAGCACTGCACCTACCAAACGGGCCAGGGGCCGCGCGCGAGTTTTCCTTCTCATTCCTTGCCCTATCATAGCTTTTACGTACACACCTACACTACACCACCAACATGCTGGGATGCGGTTGGGAGCTTAGAGCTTGTCCGGATGAGGTGGTGCCCGCTGATGGGAGATACGTTGTTGGGGAAACCCCGCTAGCTGACGGTAGGTCGGCGCCGAAGCTAATCATCCACAGAAAGACCACAGCCGCCTCCCGAGCAAAAAATGCTCTACACTTACGGGACTAATGATCTTAGCAGTTTATATTCCCGGAATCACTAAACAATGAAAGATGAATTATGGTTTGAGTTCTGTCGGACGCACCCTGAGACCCACAGACCCTGAAATGGAACAACAGGGCCTGAGCCCCTCCAAGTGGTGAGAAATGCTGCTGAATAACAAACATTTAAATCAGTGGTTGTGCGCGGAAAACCAGCTAAATATGCGTGTGTGGGCTGTCACTGAAGCTCAGCACGATTCAGCATAAGTTGAGCTATCAGACATTAAAGACCAGATTATTAGTTAGTAAGATTCAAGATTCTAGCTCAAAGAAAATTTAAATTTAGTAGGGCAACATGGATTAAAGTGGAACTGCAAAGCTTGTAGCAACAATACTGTGTACACTTTGTTCCAGGAGTGGGGCAAAGTGGAACAAAGCTACTTAGAAAATAATGTTTAGAGCTTAAACAAATATTGATAAATAATGTAAATCAGAATGCAAAACATTCTATACCCATGTGATTAAGATTTATTTTATCCCAATGTACATAGCTTTTTTTACTGTTTTTTGAAGTGGGACCCTTGGCAGAACCTATAAGATATCTCAAATAAGGTTACGATGGAGGTTTTTTCAGTTCTGTGGGTGCTTTTACTCGAATTTGATCCTGATTTTGGCATAGCAAGAAATTCTTCAGGAGCAACTGCCATGGACTGAGATTCCGCCTACACCAATGACAAATTGGGTGTAGCTTACAATGTAGCTGTTGAAGATTCAGCAGACAGTTAACAATTTTTTGCTTGCTGAATTTTTTGCTGGAGCGAAAGCATTATCAGAATGTATTTTATGGTATACACCTGTTTCTAAATCCGGAGAATGCATTCTGTGTTGTGGCTACATTTACAAATGCTTCTTCAAAGAGAAAACTACTTACTTCGTAGCGAGTCACCATTTTGCCTGAGTGATTTCTAAGCCAGTTCTAAACAGTTTGTAAGTACAAGATACTGAGGGGTTATATAAAACTCACCTTCTAAAACAAACAATTATAGTAGTAATAATATGCAATCAAAATTTTGGGGTAAAGAACAATACCAACTTTTCACTTTGCCCCGCCCGGCGTGAGAACAAAATGGTTCAACATAATCGCATTAGCTATGCTTTTTTTGAGAAGTCCAATAGAAATGAATCATAAGCTTATAAAAAACTAAGGCATTAAACAACTTTCGTACTTCTGTATTGTTTGTCAAAGACAATTTTACTTTAAATACGTTTTTGCATAACACAGAGGAAACTCAGATAAACAGTGATAACTCGCTCTTCTGATGTGCTAGCCCCATGACACTTTCGCACAGTCGTGCCAATAATCCTCCCGACAAAATAGCTCTGTAACTGCAAGGCTCCAAATCTATGAGTTTTAAAAGCAAATTCCACTTTGCCCCATAGTTCCACTTTTCCCCAACTTTCCCTACCTAAGTCTTGTAAATTAGTGGATTTTTATTTATATTCCTCTTATTATATTCATATTTTTTCGTTTTTAAATTGTTATTAATTTTTTAATGTCTCGATACTATCAACTAACGTAAATGTGTATACATGTAAAATTCTGCAGTAGATATGTCTAGAAACAAGTACGGATTCTAGATATACTAGATTCTAGGTTTAGTATATGAGGTCAGTCGAGTAAGCTCTCCCTCTAATAAGATTGTAACCCATTTTAAAAGCATTACATTAAAAAAACACTTAAAACTCTCTACATAACTAGGTAGAGGACCACTGTCAGTGGAATTCTAGCGATCGGCTTCTTGATCGGTAGTTTTTCATTAATAGCTGGCATATTACGGAACAGTCGGGGAGATTGGGGTAGAACCGATCACTTAAGGAAATTGATCGTTCAGATGATATGATTCTTTAGAAAATTTAAAATGTTGCATCAAACGACAGATATGTCCTAGTGACTGTGCTTGAGAACTAAAAGTCGTAGAAGATCTTTTCATTAGCACAGATTCTGTAAAAGAAAAAAACAGCATGATTGGCATTTCCCTACCCATGGGGTGATACTGAATATATATTTGTCCAGTGTATTTTATATGGAACATTTTGAAATATAATTATTATCCTATATATTGGATACACTATCCTAAAATTGTTTCAATAATAAAAATTTCAATAATACTTACCTAAAAGAGTAAAATAGCTTACTATACTTCGACTCCAAAGGAAAAACTATTAAATTAAACTATGTTTTACAAACAATTATTAATCATTACAAACATGTTACACATTGAACGTAAAGGTTAAAATGTTTTAAATTCTAATTGTAATAAGCAAATACGCCTTTAAGTAAAATTAAGGGTACAGTTAATGACGAGTTTATCTGCATGAAACAAATGTTTGGGTCAGTTTTATTATTTAATTTTTAGTTTGCTATTTCTTTGAGCAAATGCCACTAAAATAATTTACAGCTGAATCAGCTCCACTGCAAAGTGTGTTGTTCCAACGTCCACTTTCGGACACTTACGGGGTTCCTTTTGAGAAAACCATTTCCCGAAAGATGGTAACAAAAATCTGTCTCCCCCCTCGGGAGTCCCAGTCAATTTCCGAAAGGAAAAAGTTCTTCAATAATCAGATGATGGTGTACCAAACCTGAATCTTTTCCAGGTAAATAGGATTCCCTTGGAACAATTGTTAGGAACATTGCCTCGGCAAAAGCCACTTTGCGGTCTTGCTGTGGAGTTAGACCATAAAAAAGATTGTCCATGAATTTTATTCGTTCAGCAAATGCTGCTTCCTCTGCTCTTGAGTAAAAACTGCTTTTCGGCCAAGAAGTGGATTTCCTGAAATCTTATATTTTATGTCACGTAGTGTTGTGAATGGAATGTTGAACAGTTTGCTTGCTGCTCTTATGGAATATCCTTCATTGATAAGTATAGTTGCTTGTTGCAACTTTTCATCAAATCATTCTCCCCTGGTTGTACTCCTTTCACGTTCTAGGCATCTGAAAGAGAATATACTCTCTTTCACTATATGTTATCCAAAGGTTATACAAATACGAAAGGACAACGCGTTATTATTTAGATCTGTGAAGGATTGCGCCGATGACTGATCGCTCATCTGATCGGTGCATCCAACCATGTATACTGCCGAATTGCATAACCTGACAATTCGAAATGGTAGTTTTTAAAAACGTAAATTAAAATGATGCTAAAACGCTAACCAATCCATTTGTATGATTGAGTTATTAAAAATTCAAGAGTAAATGTTATTTATATTGCTTTAAAGCCATGAAGAACTTACGACAATTTTCTCTGAAACATACTTGCTTACTTCACATCAAGCACAAGTGTGGAACTTGTCAGTGGCAGCATGTATTTAATTCATTGGCCTATAGGAAAGAACCCAGCAGCCACTAGACGTAGATGGAGCGCACACTCTTGTTGTTACCGACCTGATCGGGGCTACCCGCTTCTCGGAGCTACCACACTCTCTAACGGGCCCAATAATTTAGTTTATCTAATCATTATTTTTCCACTATGTTGATAATTATATTGGGCTCACGTTTTATACGAGATGTTCTTAATTGTGCCCACATTTGTCGATTTCCCTTTGTTTGATAATTGCCAAAGTTTATAATGAGAATTAGACTGTGGGAATCTTGTTGTGAGCGATGTAAAGCATCTTTCATTGTGTTAGTTCTTAGGGTCAGATCGACCTTAAGTTATGTTTCAATCATTTTTTATAATAAGAAATCATGAAGTTTTTAAAAAAAGTCTCTAAATTATTTTGCTTGTGTTCGCTATATTATTGGGGTTTATTTTTAGAGAGAGAATATCCGGTACATGGCCCGAGTCTAATTCTTCTTCTGTCAAAGTGTGCATGTTTATATTAAAGTTTTCTAGACAAATGTCTGATAAGTTCGATTTGGTTAAGCGGTTGGTTTTCTGGACGAAATAATTTTTAAGTAGGAATTGTATACTATATTTGATACGTTTCTGTCTTCTGGATCCTTGCTTCGGGAAACCCAGTTTGTGTGCTTGTAATGTAGATCGTCAAAGTGGAACACTTTGTTACTGTTAAATAACGTGTGCATAATGTGGCGTCACCGAATTTAGATAAAAATAATTATTAAACTTCCAACTCATTTCGTACAAAATGTCGTGTAAAACCGAGGAACGCGAGGGTCTGGTCACGTTCGACGCCAACAGGCCTCGATTAGTCGCACCGGCGCTGGACCAATTCTTCGTTCACGACTGCAGCTGGAAGCGCGCTTTGGGATCCTCTAACCCTTGTTTATGATCTGTTAAGTGCTCGCTCGCCAAGAACACGCAGACCCTATCAAACTCGCCGATCCGTCGATCTACTAATCATTAACTTCAAGTCATGGTAAATCCCGGGCCACCGAGGAGAGTCACACTGCACTGCACTGCACTGCACGTGCATTTTATAAACAAAAACAGTGACACAGAAGGATATACAGTTACTTTCCATTACTTAACACGGTCCGGCGATTGGCCGAAACTTTTCTGCTACGCAATAACCTTAATCCAATAGCCAGCCATTTTATCAAAATCTTGAAGTCTTCTAGAACTTCTGGAAATGAAAGGAGGGGATAACCGAGACCGCCGGAAACTTCATTACAAACCAAAAACACTTCTTGTCAGATCACCACCCGCACCGGTACTTGATTCCTTGTAAAACAGGGCCACCCATAATACACATTTAATTATCTCTTTACTTTCGTAATAACATTAAAACACTTGAGTCACTAGACTTCTTCACAAGAAAGTCAATAAATTCCATGCAGCTATGCAGGTAGGGTAAATATCCTACCATCGTCGAGAATCAAACCTTAACATTTCTCAACCAACGACACTGCAGAGGCATCGTACGTTGTCATGGAGCCGTCGTCGCTAGTCTTTGGGTGTGAGGAAAGGGGCCGACGTCAATGAGGAATGACGCTGGGGAGACGCAGGCGACACGATGTCGGAGTCCAGTAGAGCGCCTTCGACAGAATGGTGACAAAGCTGACTAAGGAAGGTGATGGCGGGGTTGGTGGGGGCGGCTGGGGTGGCGGTGGCGGCGGGGGCGTGGCTGCGCCCGCTCGGCGCCGTCTCATCGGAGCGCACTGTCATTCACGTCCCATCACTGCTCGTTAGGCAGCGTCGCGTCCATTCACGCCACCCACGACACCGCCCCCCGTAGTCCGCCCCAGCCCGCCCCAGCCCCGCGTGGGCGCCGTCCCCGCGCAGTGCCCTCCGGCCACTGACTCCGCACGCTCTTCACTTGCCTCTTTCTCCCGCCGCGCCCCGTGCTACTCGCCGCCTTACTTCAGGCCTCTTCCATGACCTGGATCCGGAGTTTCATGGCTCGGAATTGCTGGGGCCACTTCCGTCTCCGCCTCCATTGTCTCCCTTCTTCCCTCTATTTACACCTTTTTTTCCTTCCCTGTGCCTTCTCTTTCCCATCCCTCTCTTTCCCATCTCTTTACCCTCCCTTTCCATTTACCCTCTCTCTACCTCCCTCTTCTTCCCCCTCTCCGTCACCCTCTGTCTCCGTCACCCTCTGTCTCCGTCGCCCTCTGTCTCCGTCGCCCTCTGTCTCCGTCGCCCTCTGTCTCCGTCGCCCCCTCTCTCTCTCCGTCGCCCCCTCTCTCTCTGTCGCCCCCCTCTCTCTCTATGTCGCCCCCCTCTCTCTCCGTCGCCCCCCTCTCTCTCCGTCGCTCCCCCCTCTCTCTCTCCGTCGCTCCCCTCTCTCTCTCTCCGTCGCCCCGTCTCTCTCTCTCTCCGTCGCTTCGTCTCTCTCTTTCTCCGTCGCCCCCCTCTCTCTCTCTCCGTCGCCCCCTCGCTCTCAACCCCTTTTCTCTCTTCTCCCTCTCTCTCCTTTTCCTGCTTTGTCTTTATCTCTTCTTGATCTTTACCCTCTCCCTCCCTGTTTACTCACTCGTCCCTATCGTTTACTCACTCTCTTTCGTTAGCCTGTTCTCTTCCTCCCCCTTGACCCCTCAGCGGACGTCGAACCTGGTCTTCCAAGAACACAGATATCTATACTGAAACACTCCGCGGCGGCCGTTGGGAACTCGCGTGTCTGCAGCTGTTCTGGTAGCGGTGTACCTGCAGCTAGTTTTCGGCAGGTCTGCCTTACTTTTTCCACGATCGTTTCTCCATTAGCGCTTCAGTACACCTGTAGAATTTGTCCGGAACCAAGTACACGAATATTTATGGTTATTTCTTTACATAAATATTACATTAGTTGGTAACTTTCTGTTCTGTGTACCTATCAAATGATTCTTGGAATGTCCATGTGGAGAAATCAGTTTCCTTTTTAAGTGTGGATATATCAATCGTTAAAAAATCAGTTCATCATCAAAATCATTTGATGTTTACATTTCCCAGATAATTTATATTCCTGAAACTCGCCAAAAATTTTCAGTTTCGATTTTTAGTTTACAATATAATTCTGGTTTTTTAATATTATTTTTGCTCTATTCTTCTTTAATACGAGATTTTTGAATACCAATTATCGTCCAATCTGCTAGCTATGTGCAATCTGCTAATTTTATCTTTATGTTCACTATTTAGTACCTTCAAATAAACTTTGAATTGCTGTTGGCACAATCCAAGATCCATTACATGATTAATTTTGAGTGACTTGGAGCAAGAGACTTCCTGATGAACAAAGGGGGAATTGCAATAACAGACTGATATGTACTTCAAATATATTTCAGAGTTTAACCGACTTGCACTTTGCCACAAACAGCAGGCGCTCTACCCGTCGCCCCAGACACCAGTTTATCCTAACATCAGTGTACGTCAACAGACCTGTGAAAATCACCATTTATATCAAGCCCTGCTGTGGTTGTTTTGGGTGGAAGCACATCCAAAATCTCTTTGGTGATGTAAAGAGAGTTGTCTACACCACGAAAAAAAAATAATTGCACCTTATCTTTTAGCCCTGTGTTCTCAAATATTGCTAGAGAATATGGTAGTAAATATTTTCGTATTTGTTTAAATTTAGTTTTCGAGCATCAAGCAAGCCTCCCTACAATTCTCTTACCTACAGTACTCCTTGATAGACATATTTCAAAAAACATAACTCCCTCATTACTAGATACATTTGTCTCGGTCATAATATCCATTTATAACATCGCCTGTAGAAGAAGTGAATTTCCTCAAAACAAGTTTCTGTGAAATTTCGTAGGTAGTCTTAAGATGTTTTCGGTGTTCAGCATCGAGAAAAACTCCTATTTAAGAAAAGAAAAATACAACGAAATTTGGGATCTTCTACTATCTTAATTCTTATTAAAAATACCGAATGAAATTTCGAAATATTATTAACTTTACTGCAAAATTAGATTTTTTATAATTGCAATAATTTAAATTTTCATTTAGATATTCAAATGTTGATCATGCATTAGCCATTCCCGTTTAGACCCATCCCGCAATGCATGGGAGTGATACACATCACGATAACATTGAACGTAGATATTTTTACAGGTAGTAAGCTTTTTACTTTCTCATTAACGCTTCCGCAGCAGAAAGTTATGTAATGCACGATAAAAAGACACATTTTAGGTAGAAAAAACTCTTATTAAAAGGCCCTGGTAACGAAAATGTGCATGAATCAGTTGCTAAGTATAGAAACAAATCCTCTAGCGATAGGTTTACATAGAATTAATGCTTTGTGGCTCCGTGATACCAAAAAATGCGTTTGTACATGCATTTTATTTTCTTACCTTACTACGTAAATAGTAAGTAGAAAGTATTGTAATCATTTCGTGGATTTTCTACAGAAAAATCCATTGTCGGTCCCTGGTAACTGAAAGGTGGACAAATCATGTTCATATCTAGTAAATTTGTTAGAACTAGCTTCATTACTCAGCTATATTTCCGTATATCAATTACACGCTAGAGAATCTAACGAGTCGGGTACCTCCTATATGTTCAACTACTCTTGCCGACCATAGGTGTCGCCACTTCCTGGCCGTGCCCTTGTAATTAATTTGGCCGCCTCTCGTTACAAGCATTGCCTTAGGCAACGGTAGCGTGAGAACAAGGCGACCGCTTCCGAGTGCTTCTGATCCAGACCGGCCCGCGTCTTCGCTCAAAACACTGTGAAAATACGTTAGTCCGATAGCGTCTACATCGAGGTGCATGCACGCGTCCCCACACTGCTCAGTTCATACATTTTCTTAATTAGCCTCATGGCGTCATGAGTAAAACATGCATTGCGCATAACTCATGTACACACCATGTTCCAGCTATCATGTGGAAATGATAAGTTCTCCATACTGTTTTTTTTTATATTGTGTACTTCAATCTCAACTGATCAACTGATGACACCATGTTCTAATACATTTCGTAACCAATTGTTCCTTCATAAACCAGTAAGCTACATGTCTCATGTACGTTGCTTGACAATCAAACATTCTCAATTAATAGATGATATTATGCAAGTTATCATTTGAACATAAACTGAACGTATATTAAAACTCATAAGTTTTGTTAATGCTATTAGAGAACCGCGTGTTGCATATACATTTCCCAATATACTGTAATTTATCATATGTTGAGTTCATGCCAACATAAACTGTGCATGTGCCCCCGCTTTGAATATATATTAACTCACGTGTAACGTAATCTAACACACGTGTTAACACACCTATTGTACCACAATGTCTGCTTCCACGGTATTCAATGCAACTATTCAGTCAGTAATCAGTCACGGCAAATCCAAGCTTCTCGTTACTACAGTGTATTCCATGCAACTATACCTACATTCTTCTCCAGGCAGATCACATGTGGCTTATGCGTGCACTCTGTACAAGTCTTCATCACACGTGCCCTGCACGTGCGCACTCTACAAGCCTACACAGCAACAGCACGTGATTCTGTTCGTGTTTTATGTTTCTATTTCAGCATTACTCTATCAAGCCATATCGCACACTTGAAATCATATTATTTGCAATCAATACAGTTTTCAACAATTTGACAATCCATTGTGATGTTTAAATGTTAACCGCAACCAACACAGTCTTCAACTGTGAATGCCTATGGCTATTACAATGCCTCAATGCCAACTGCAGTCAACACAGTTTTCAATTGTAGATGCTCACCTCTACTAAATTAAATCAAAATTTCTAACATTAGTTTAATTGTTATTGTAATTAATTGTATATTTTTTATCTTAATTATCTTTTCTCTTAAATTACTACATGCCTTCTGAATTCTCCCAAGGTAATAGTGACTCCCTCTGTAGATATATACATTACAGGAAACGCGTCCGCGTCTCATTAAACGCGGAGGTCCTCCGAGTTGTTATCAAAGCTATCAAGGTAAATGTCGAAGAGACTGGCTGCTAGCTCATCCGAGCTATCAACAGTCCACGTGCCTCCTCAGTCAGCCTCCAACAACATTCTCCTTCTTCTTCAACATCAAGGATTATGCCTGAAGGCTTGTTCCGTTCTCTTCAACATTAATATCATCAATCCACCGAGGCTTTGCTCTTCCAACTCTTCTTCTGCCGGCCGGTACATAATTTATTATTTGTTTAGGGAGTCTGGCGTCGCTCTTTCTTACAATGTGGGCGTATCAATTTTATTTATGTTTTACGACTCTTTCTAAAAGGTTAAACATATTTAGTTCTTGACTTATATCCACATTTTTCTTATGAACTAATATATTTTAGTTAGCAACTTAGTTAGATCGTCATTTCGTAAGTTTTCGTTTTTCGTTTTGATGATTTATTTAACGTCCAATTTTCGCATAGGTTAGTACTGGGACGGCAAGAGTTTAAAAAAATTATCAATGAATGTGTCTTCGGATTTTATTTTTTAATGTTTTTCTTATTGTTCCACACATTCCCTGGAATCTATTCAGTTTGACATAAAGATCGCTTTTTATTAGATATGAAAGTGCAGCTTAAGTAATGAAAGGTGTAAAACTTCTTCTAAACTTTTATTATTAACTATTTAGCACATGGCATGTTGTAAAGCTACAAAAACCATGGTTTTAGATTTGGTGTCAGATATATTCTAAAACTATTGCTCTATTTTCGTAACTTGTAAGTCACTATTTGCAAGTCATTATCAGATTCTGCACCAAGTGGTTGCTCATCTGCCTATAGCATAGTCTTGAAGGGCCTATTATCTATATTTAATCCAGGTGGCCATTCTTCTGTACCCGAATCATATTAAACAATGTAAGTGATAATGGATAACCTTGCTTGACCTCTTGATTGACGAAAGATGAATTGTTCTACTTGTCATTTATTTGTTTTATTTTTGTGTTTTTATAGAGAATGTATACGGTTTTCATAAGGCCGCTAGGATAGCCTTTGGTATACATTATATCCCATAGTTTTTCTTATTCCAGGAAGATGATGAATGTTGGAAGAATAGATTTTCTTCTTTTTTGGATAATTTGCCCTAGGATATAAATACAGTTTGAGCAAGACCTTCCTTTTCTGAAGCCTGTTTGCTCTTCTCTTAGTCTAACTTCACTTATTACATTTAGACGGGGTGTAATTATTTTAGCATATACTTTATAGGCTGTGTTAGCAAACTAATCCCTTTTTAAATATTCCGATTTGAGCGATCTCTCTTTATTGGATTGGAAAGATTATTGATTCTTTCCATTTTTTTGGAATGTTGTCCAACAGTAGTTTAATGTATCCAGAAGGCACTGTTTAATTGTCTTGGAAGCATATTTTAGAATTTCTGTATTTACTCCATCCCTTCTTGAGGTTTTATTATTAGGGAACGAATTTAGGATACTTTTCATTTTATTATACATTGAAGAACAAAAAACAGTTCAGCTATGCGTATTGAAATAGATCTAGAACTAATTAGAATACGGTGCTCCGGTCGGCAACGACTATATAAGACAAGCAGAGTCTTGCACAAATGTTAAATCGGTAACTGCTGCTACAATGACTGGTTATCATGATTTAAGTAAGTTTGAACGTGGTGTTATAGACGGTGCAAGAGAGATGGGGCATAGCATCTCAGAGGTCGTGATGAAATTTGGATTTTCCCGTACGACCATTTCATGGGAGTACCGTGAGTATCGGGAATCCGGTAAAAGCAAAATCCGGTCGCAAAAAGATCGTGCAAGAACGGGACCGACGACCGCTGAGAAGAATCATTACAAGTGACAGAGTGCAATCCTTCCGCAATTGCTGCAGATTTCAATGCTGGGCCATCAACAAGTGTCAGCGTGCGAACCATTTAACGAGACATTATCGACAGACATTATCGGAGCCGATGGCCTACCCGTGTACGCTTGATGACTGCACCACACAAAGCTTTACGCATCGCCTCAGCGTTACGCATCGTCCCCATCCATCAACACCCACATTGGACTGCAAACAACTTGCTTGGTCTGACGAGTCTCGTTGCACATTGTTTCGAGTGGATATACGTGTTCGAGTATGGTGACAACCTCATGAATCCATGGAGCCTGCATGTCAACAGGGGAATGTTCAAGTTGGTGGAGGTTCTGTGATGGTATGGGTCATATGCAGTTGGACTGATAGAGGACCCCTGATACGTCTAGATACAACTCTGACAGGTGACACGTACGTAAACATCCTGTCTGTTCACTTGAACCCATTCATGTGCATTGTGCATCCCGGTTGACTTCGGCGATTCCAGCAAGACAATGAGACAGCCACCACGTCCTAAGTTGCTACAGAGTTGCTCCAGAAACAGTCTTCTGAATTTAAATACTTCCCCTGGTCACCAAACGCCCCAGACGTGAACATTAATGAGAATATCTGGGGTGCCTTGCAACCTGCTGCTCATAAAATATCTCCACCCCTCGTACTCTTACGAGTTTATGCCCAGCCCTTTAGGATTCATAGTATCAATTACCTCCATCACTACATCAAACATTAGTCGCGTCCATGCGGTCGTCGTCTTGCGGCACTTCTGCGAGCTCGCGGGGGGATTTCGATATAAGGTAGATGTACCTTTTTTTGGCCCTTCAGTGTATTCTATAAGGTCAATATCACTTTTTGGTTCAAAAGTTCGGTAGTCATTTCTTAAAATATATCTACTTGTATGGTTTGTCCATAGATTAGTAAAATGTTCTAATGAATCTTTTGTGTTGATATCATTCAGATGTATACTGTGTGTCTCTTTCTTGATGTTTAAGAGTTTCAAAGCCCTGTAGGCCATTGTCTGTGCACCATGAACATCGTATTCAATATTACAAATGTAGTTATCCCAGCTTTCTCTATTTAATTTTATCGCTTCTTTTTTTGCTATTACCCGTTTGTATTTATAATTTTGATTGTCATTTTGCGATTTGATACGAAATTTTAGATACGCTTCCTTTTTTCTATATTATTTGTCTTATTCATTCCATATTTTTGGACCTCTGGTATTCCTCCGTCTATGCCTTTCCTCAGAAGATTTTTGAGCTGCTTTAATGGTTTATATCGATATTAATTGCTTTATAATCTACTTCTTTTCATTTAGACCAGAATAGTCTCCGTATACTTTGTTTCAAGATATGTACTTTAAAGCAACTATGTTATACTTTTTCTGAGACTTTTTCCGAGATTTTTTCTGGAATTTCTTTTTTGATACCCATTTTGAATGAATTCTGATTTTAGATGTTAAAAGGAAATGGCCGGATCGTAAATCGGCACTTCTGTATACACGTGTATCTAATACGTTCGGCTTCAATTTTTTGACTCACAAGTATATAGTATTTGATATAATATAAAATATTTAATACAAGTTTATATATAATATTTAATAAAATATAATACTGTATATAGTCTATCTAAGATTTGGAGCCTCTGGCTGCCCACGTGCATTTGTGTATTTCTTTGTGTTTATAGAGCTTATTTGTTATTCTCAGTTTATTGGACGCTGCAAAATTCCTTAATGTTTTCCCATTCTCATTCAATGTTGTTTCTCCATGTGGTCTTGATATATCTCCTATAGGCTGGTTCCCTACTCTGGAATTTAAACCCCGCATAACATTACATAATCATTTCTATTAATCGTATTCAGTTGTATTTGTAGAGTTTCATAAAATGCTTGGCTTAATTCCTTCCTTTCTTATTCTGGGGCGTAAATGCTGAATATTACAATGTTAATTCGTGTAATTTTAAGTTTGGATGTACACTTGTGGAAACATTCAGTTTCACGTCGAAAGCGCCTTGGACCGAGAGGTAGATGGCGATGTAAAGGTAGATGGCGATACTGGCAGCGATATCTAACGATGATTTTCAAAACTACGTTCTCTAGCCCGAACTATGAAGATTAAATACCTTTTATTAGAGAGCGCATAAAATATCGTAAAGTCCATTGAGAGCTGAATAGTAATAGTATACACGTAAAAGAATTCCGTGATTCATGTGCAAGGGACTGAATTGACATTAGTTTTTGTATACGTAATGTTGCTTACATATTCATAATAATCAATAGGAATATTTTCAAAATTTTCTCAAATATTCTCCAATTTTTTGTTACGTTTTACGTGTTTCTACATGTCCATTTCTGAAGGTATAGAATTTTTCATCAAATGAAATTTGTTCTTCACGTTCGTTCTTTGTAAATTGTAATGCATGTTATTAAAAATTAATTGTTTTATAATAACTAAAATCTAATATTTCATAATTATGTTAGGAATGTATTTTTCAATATTTAGTGGAAGTTGTGAGTACATTTCTTGCGTAAGCTGATACTAAATGGTCTCGCGTGCTACTTTTCATAACATAAATCATAGCTTCAGACCTGTGATTTTGCTTAAGATGAATTGATGAATACAGTCCCTAATAGTGTCTTAGATACCTGTAATTATTAATTTTAGTGGCACTATTTAATTTGTGTCGGCATCAGAGAAATAGGGTCTGAATATTAACTTGGCAAACAACGTATTAATGATATTTTAAGAATTAAATATTTAACTGATAAGTCCGAATATACACACCGAAATGTTTGATTTCGCGAGACGTAGTATTCTAAAAGTATAAGCATGTATTTTTCGACATTTATCTAGTTATTAACCATGGCAATTCAAATCAATTTTCCATTAAATTGGTTTTAATTCGCTCGCCAGAGTTTGGCTTGCGCTGGTAGTATATCTGTCGTCACATAATTAATTCTCACTTTACAATGATGCAGAAATCAGTGGCGACAGACTTATTAGCGGTGTGAGGCAGCCTCGTCAAGCGAGGTGTGCCCGAGGGAGCCTGGCTTTACATGTTCATTTTATTCACTTATCTTTTGTCTCATCCCCACATTACGAACAAGACGCGCTCGCGAGCCTGTCTTTTCCCGGTTGTAATTTTTGCCACAGCATTGTTCCCAGTTATAAAAATAAAACGGTCTGTATGACCGTGTGTATCAAAAGTCTCGTCTTTCAGTATATTTTAATTTAGTAACCACTTGGCTGTCCCGGACACGCTGCGTTCTAGGCATACGTGCCAACGTTACAGCCGCTATTCTGCAACCTTCCTCAGAGTGAAATGCGAAATAGATTTCGCCCTCAGGTAGATGGCGGCCGAAATGGCGGCCTGCAGTGATTATGACCGAAAGGTCCGAGAGTTCAAGTACCGACGGTGGCAGGATTTACGACACTAGGTAGACAGCTAAGTCGAATCTAACCGCTGCGCTGTCTGGAGAAGAATTTCAGTGGCTGTTTCCTTTGATCGGTAGTTTTTCGTGTGTTTTTTCTTTCAGGTGAATGCCGCAGCAGTACCTTGCCAAGCGGGCCACGCACTATCGCGCGATATTTCCTTTCTTTTCCTTGTCCTATCCCCCCAGCACCTACTCATATTTACACTTGTAAAATACATGTCGTGAGACTAGTCGGGAGTTTAGAGCTCATCTCGGCTGAGGAAGTGCCTCGCTGGTGGGAGATAGCTAGTTTGGGAAAACCCAGCGATTCTACGTGTAGGTTGGCGCCGGACCTCGCCATTCAGCAAGTGAAGGTCGCCGGTGCATCTCGCGATAACACGCACTACAATTACTGGACTAATGCCCCTTAGCAGCTGACGTGCCCAGAGTCGCTAATCAATCTCTCGTTGTGCGAACAATGAAGCGAGTATCTGGCGTGCGTCAGCTTTACCCACTCTTTCTCGTTGTGTGAAGCGGATAGAAGCAGCGACCGATGTGCAACGCGTGATAGTCAGTCTCGACAAGTGAGAGGTTTGCCCGTGGGCTCCCAGCTTTCCACGCTCGGCCCCATCATTTCCTTATGCGTGGCGCGCGGAGCCCCTGACGCGCTCGGCGCTCGCCCACGCGCCCGTATACGCGCCTCGTCGCCCGTGCCGCCCGTGCCTGCCCCGGCGAAGACCCGAGGCTCCAGCCCTCTCGGCGCCCACGCCGCCCACGCCGATATCCGGCCCGCGCACCCCTCCTGACCCAATTACCCGCGAATCGTTGTCAGAGAGCGACATGATTGAAGGTTCCCGCGAGATATTGAGAATGACGTCTTCGGTCAATAAAGAGAGCCTGCTTGTCAATTAGGATAGCTGTGAGATGTGATCTTGACGAGCGGTTATGCATGTGGGGTTCTTAATGAGGTCCAAGATTGAAAAACAAGGAGAAAAGAAAGTAGGATACAGAAGTGTGCAAAACATTGTTAAAAAAATGTAAAAATTGCGCGTTGAGTTTTCCGCTGCTGTTGTTTTTGCCGATACATTGCCATTTGATCTTGAAAGAGAATTAAATGCGTCACAAACCTTTGTGCTGAACACTTATTGTAACTAATTATTACGGTGTCTTCCTCTTATCTCTATTGTGTAAATTGTGGCTACTTTTGTTCCTTTAATCTGAATACATCATATAAATTTTGCATGGTATGCAATTCATTCGCCCGAGCCAGCCAGATTTACAAATTGTCAGTAAAGCAATTAACAAATTTTCAATAAATCATGAGGGTATGAGAAAGATAATTACGAGTATTTTAGCAGAATACGAAAGTTTAAATTTCGAATTTAGCATTTTAGTTTAGGGAAACCTTCTATTTGTGGCAGCTACAAAAAGCGTCACGCGTATATATCTACTTTAGTAAACGAAGGCGAAACAATTTTGAAACAATTATGAATCTCAAATGAGCAGTCGCATAGAATATTTAAAAATTAAAGTCTAATTAAATGATATCACGATAAAAATATTTGGCAATTCAATGCAGTTAAATCTCAAATGGAACTCGCGTATAAATGAATTGAACACAAAATTAAATTCATTGTTTCGGGTTATGAATTATTTGAAATTCAATTTTTGTCTTCATTTATTTTATTTATTTAATATGTAATTATTTTCAAACAAATTAGCTTACTTGATCCTATGTGTCTAGGCCGAAGGCCTTTAAGCCATTACAATACCTACATCCTTTCGCGTTCTAATCTTTCGAATTCTGGTATTCACCCCAAATGGTCTCTCCATCGCATCAAAGCCGCGGAAAAGAGACCATAAGGTACGGCTCAGGAAAAAACCCCTGAAGAGGGAAAAACCTGCCGTCAGAAGCCGCATATATACTAATCTATCCGACGTTTATTTTAACTATTTATTTTCTGGCGTGGGCGTCCCGCCGACTCCTTCCAGTGCTTGGCCTCCTCAGCACCTGAACTCAAACAGCGCCACAGAAGATCGTCCGCACCAGCGCCTCTGCCCTTATATTTTCGATCCCCCCTTACCTACCCCCCCTAATGTGCTTATTACTATGCCAGTTTTATTTTATTTATTATATTGACCTGTTACTTACCAATTGACTACGACTTATGACTTATTTCTTAACTGTTTACTAACTTAACATAAAATTACTGATTAACTTACATATTGTTAGCTTATTCACTTATTTATTTCTCTCCAGTCTAGGCTCCGCTCAAGCTAACCGGTGCTGTTTTCCCACTCCCTAATTTCAGTTTCCCTAATGGTCCGAACATTTCCTAAAAATGTTTCTAATTCTTTCATGAATTTAGACCTTTTATCACCTAAAATGTTTTGGGCGAGCGTTACGTTCCTGTTTAGGAAGTAGTAATTTCCCATTCCCATCCATTTTTTTCTCCATGATTCGGTTGCACAGCAAATTAAGAGGATGTGGATCCAGTCTTCCCTATCACCGCAAAGCACACAGATGCCATTACCACTTGCGTCTTTTAGTCTACGCTGCATCCATCCCCCAACCCTGAACCAAGCGTATCCCCCTCTTGCGTCCTTTCCGAGAGTATGAACGTAACTTTCGCAACCCCATAACGGACTCGCATGGATTTGAGCTACTAGCGAACGTTTTTCAGCCGTTGCTGCCCAGATCTCTTGGCTTTTAATATCCGCAAGTCTATTGGAAATCAGCCGTTCTATCTCACGGGTTCCCCTATCTCCCACCATTTCCGGAGAGACGTCTCCTAAGCCTGCGCGGTCAAGTAGCCGTTTAATTTCGTACGCCCAGTAGCGATGGTCGCTTCCCTGCCATTGCACTCTAAAGCACCTATGTATAAGTGTGTCACCCTGTTCATCTGCTAATTTAATCCAAAGTTTAATAGATTTCATTTTAAAATCTCTCCAAATTCCTATACTACCGACCTCTCTTAAGACTCCGGCATTTGCTGCGCATCTAGAAACTCCTAGAATTAATTTGAAATAATCTGTTTCGATACTTTCTAGTTGATCTATCCTATCCACTCCGCACCTGACGCAGAAATTTACTTCCTTATACATGCTCTGCAACACGTTTAAAACTTTACGTGAGACGCCTAGCTCATTTAGTTTTCGCCATAAAGCATCCCTATTAATAGAGTCAAAAGCCTTTTCAAAATCCACAAAACTGCAAAATAAGTGGCCCCGTTTACGCACCAGCGCCTGTTTTACTTTTGTTACTACGTTTTTTTTGTCTTCATACAAATCGGAGTGTGTATTTTGCCAATTAGGTATTATATTTCGCCAGAATTACGATTTAACTGGGAGTAATCCGTCAAATATGACGTAATGAAATGATATGATTTAAAAAAATGCAATTCGAGTGGTTTTTATTTAAATTACATCAAATCACCCATTCATCTCATAGTCGGGCAAGACCTCCTACTCTTAAGATGTGTTTTTTTTTTGTGATGGTATTTACACAGTTCAGTTTTATATTCTCTCTACATATGTTTGTGGATTTAATTCTAAACTGAAATTAAACTTACAGCTGGCCTTGCGGTTGAGGAATCCTAATGGTCACCTCTAATTAGGGTCCATTTCAAAAAATTGCTTTAGAAATAAGTTAAAAGGGTTCTTATTTCTGAATCGTGTGGAATAGATGAGGTTTATAGCTAAGTTGAATCCAGTTAAATTTGGTATCTGCATTAGATTGAAGTAAAATTGGGTGGATAGGTATATGATGTGCTGGGTTATGCGTTCAAGATTGAATTCTTTATGGAGAGCTGCATCAGACATGAACCATGGTGCGTTGGTAATTGTCCTTAGGAATTGGTTTTGGATAACTTGAATTGTATTATTGTTGGTCATGCAATAGCCATATTGGGCATGAATATAGTAGGAGGAATCCAACTATTGTTTTAAATATTGCCAGTGCTGTGCCATACGGTAAGTGTCTGTTTCAGTTGATTATTGGTTTAATTGTAATAGTTTGTTTCTAGCCTGTATTACTTTACAGTTAATGCCATGTATCTAGTTTAGTTTAGTGTCTATGTTCAGGGCTAAAAATTTTATTGGCTTGTATGATGGGTACAAGTTTATCGTTTCGTTATTGAATGTCAATGGAGAAGGATCTAAGTGAAATATTTTAGGTGCGGTTTTACTTAGGTAAAGTTTTATATTTGACTTTGCTGCCCAGCTTTCAATTAGATTTATTTACATGAATTCTATTTTTTATTGCTGTGAGAGGTTCTAGATGAGTAAATTTGTGTCGTCAGCAAACAGATATTTGTATAGGGTTCAACTTCGAAATGTCTGCTATATATATTTTAAAAAGAGTGGATGAAAGAGAGGATCCCTAGCGTAACCCTGTGTTTATTATTTTGGGATTTTAGTGGTGATTATTGACTGCTACAGTGAATGTTCTGTTTTATAGAAATGTCTTTATTATTTCCGTTAAATAATATGGGGTACCGCTTTTTTTGATTTTGTATATTAATGCTTGGTGCTAAATTCTATCAAACGCTTGTGTGATGTCTAAGAATATTGCTATTGAATGATATTTCTTTTGAAATGATGAATATAAATGTCCGAAGATTCTTAATTGTTGGTGTCGCATTGTAATATGTATCATAAAGCCGAATTGTTCTTTTGGTATGACATTAGTAGATACTATATTTGGTCAGTCTTATGGCAGCAATATGGTGGATTTTTTATTTTTGTATTGCTTTTGTGGATTAATTTGTGAAGTATGCAGGGTGGAATGTATTAGTGTGTTTAGGTAAGTTACAGAAATTCTATTTCAATTGGAGTATATAATATTTTAATTTTTGATACGGCATTGCTTGTGGTGTTCTGAAACATGTTCCAGTTAATTTTGAGCGTGTTAGATTTGGGCGTTGGGGAAAGAGGTAGATGTAGCTGTTGTGAGGTTTTTAGAAGTGGTGTGTGATCCGAGTCTAATTGAATAAAATTTGATGCTCGAGTCAGCAATTCCCATATCGAGAATATCTGGGTTTCTGAGTTATTCATAAGGGTAATATGTGAGTTCTGTTGTGGATATTATTTTTAACTTGTTTTGATTTATAATTTGTTCAAGTATTTTTCCGTCGCGGTTGTTTGTTTGACATCCCCAGTTAGTGTTCTTGGCATTTAGGTCTCCTAATATTAAAGTACTTATCCCTGGTTGAAATAAATGTGGTAGATTCACATAAACTACGTTAATAAATAATAAACGTTCCAGACGTGTCTGTTTGTTCTTAATCTAATTGATATGGCTTCCAAGCCGCGCGCGCGCGCGCGCGGGCGCGTGTGTGTGTGTGCGTGCGTGCGTGCTTGCGTGTGCGTGCGGTATTAATCTGGCGGTGCTCTATTGCGGACTTTACTGCGATTGAGACTACTTCACCGTTGTTCTCTGTTCTGACTGCTCTATAGAGAGGGTATTCTGGAATGTAAAGTTTATTCTTGTTTGAGGTGGGTTTCCGTAATGCATGTTGCATCTATTTTGAAGGAATGCTGAAAGTTTATTAATCGTTTTTTAAATTAGGATGCCATTTGCTTTCCAATTTATGAATGTTAAGTTGTTAGGGAGATGCACTGACATTATTATTGCTTAGAAACAAGGTGACTTTGTTTCGGATTGCTGTAAAGATGGTGGTGATCTATGAGTTTATGAAATTTACGATACATGATATTGTATTAAGGATTGTATTTATTAGAGAGTTGTCTGGCTTGAGGATAATTTATTAGGTGGGTGTTTGGTTACTTTGAGGATATTTTTTGGCTACGATTTTTGTTATTGATTGAAGTAAAATTTTGGAGCGGTAGGGTTTTCGGTAAGTTTGGGAAGCTAGCTAGTGAATCATCTGATTGGAGAGGTGTTTGTTTCTGTCGGTGGGTACGTCTATTTCTGCAGGTCGAGGTGGCGGTTTTTTCTTCATTTATTTCTTTGAAATAAGGACAACTGTGATTTCTAATATCCGCTCCGTTAGCACAAAGATGTTTTGGCGAGCATGTTTCAGAGTAGTGGTTTACTGAATAGAAGGCACAGTTAATATCATTATTGCAGTTATTTTTTGAGTGTCCTAAATCTAAGCATCTTTTGCATTGTAGGAGGTCGTTGGGTCTTCGTTATCTTTTTTAACTGTCACACGATGGTTGCATATCTGGTTGATAGTTAATATAGTATCTAGAGGTTTGTTTCCACTGAATTTAGCGGCTACAACCAAGATGGAATTGTTTTGTTTTTTTGCAAACGAGTTACTTTTATTATGGGTGGGTAGCGTCAAGCGAGGTCTTGAAATATTTCCGGTTCTGAGATTGATTGAATTATGTTTGTGGACACCACAGAGAATGTGGTTTTTTGGTCGGATCTTTATACGTGTAAAAACGTCGGGTCTCTATTAGTTACATACAGTAAATCTACCAACACGGGACAACCGGCTTTGCTTTCACTCAGAAAGAAGGCGTACGAAGTGTTTTCTCGCCCCTAAAACACCAAGGCTTCGATCGCGTTTGAATCCGCGAACCTGGGTATAACAGTCCAGTACGCTTACCGTTACACCACCGCCGCCACCACCATGTTTATGATATTGACTACAAATATTGGGGGAAATGTTGTTGGAGTGTTGTGTCAGCTCACTGATATTTTCTTTTAACTAATGGAACCCATTATCTTCTTGTTTAGAGTTACCTTATTCACAGCTGCGCGTGGCCACAGCTGCCCGTGACCTCGCTGCCACCCAGGCTGGCAGCTGGCTTTGGCGACGCATCCATGGCTTCGCTGTTTGATGCGATGTGGTGTAATGTAGGCACTGATCCATTGAATGTATAATTGCTATCGCAATTATTGACTAGAATCAGGGCTTGGATGATAGCCTGTCCTTTTGTTGAGGGTATTTCATAATACATAGACTAAAAAATCACGCAATGAGTACTACTGAATAGAACTTTCACTTGGAACTGAAACGTCACGGAGCTCCGCTCATGTCGAAGGTTCATTCGCGAAATATAAGATGAGGATAGCTCATTAGATTTCACTCCCAGGATGCTGGGCCTGATGAGTGTTTCAAACCTTTGAATTACATCTTAATTTAACAACGGTCACTACTTTTAAACTTAATTTTAACATAGTGTTTTTAAAATAGTGTTTATTTTTCACTTATCTTGTCACTGCCCAGTCATATATTTTAATAATTTTCAAATTTAAAGAAGCTGAATCCGTTTGGAAAAATTATTTTGCATATCACACTCCCAGACAACTTCACCAGAATCTTCTGTACGCTTCGCCTTTTTTTGCCATACGTTTCCAGCTGATGTTATGAAAGCGTCGCCCCAGCATTATTTTCGTTTCCCTATCTGAACTTCCAAAGCGCAGTGCGGATGTCCATCTTTGGGTTCATTCTCATGACGTGGACTGCCCATCTTCATTTAATTTTGTTGACTTTCTTGCTAGCGCCCTTGACTTTTGTACTCTTTTGAATGTCTTCATTTTTGATTAGAACTTTAAACACAACGCGCGGAATTTGATTTCTTCCTTCCTTTGCCAAATTTCGACTTTATTGTTCTTTGGCCCGGAGGGATCCTGTCTGGGCTCTAATTAGGGTAACCTGGAGAAGACAGGACTCCAAACTACTTTTTTTATTTTCAGTTCTCTTTCTTATTTTTAAATATGAAATTTAGATTCTAGAATTTTTCTTTGCTTTGAATATAGTAGCTGTAAACTCGTTCTTTTGCCTTTTTTGTTTGAGATTGCCCATTAGTACATGGCATTCGATCAATCAAAGGAGACCTTCTTAATGTATATTTAATATGCTTTCAATTGATTGAATGTTAAACGTTATGTTGGTGGCTAATTTATCTTACGTGCTCATAAGAAAAGATGTAATCATCAATCGCTATATCAAATTATAGTCAGCATGGTCAGATGATTCTTTCACTTTGCGTCCAAAATTTCTCAGAGAATTATTAATATAATTATTAGTTTTTGTTTGTTTTTTTGCTTGTTCATCTCTTTATTCCACTCCACGCACCCAGTTTTCCAATTAACCATTTATCTGTATCTTTAGATATCATATTTTCCCTTCCATTTCCTTTTTCTTTTACCTTCGTGGCTTTTTATCTTCTTGTTAATAGTATTTCCCTTTCTTTTCTAGTAATATGGAGCATTGTGAATTTTTATTTTGTATTCGCTTCTCAAGATTTTTAGTTTTCGGTCAAGTGCTTTACCCTAATTATCAGTTTTGGTGCGTATTTTTCCCAATATCGGACGCATCTTGGAAGTTTGTTTCTGCTCCTATGTTCCTCTGAGAAACCTTTCTTACAGCTCAAACTGAACTCACTGAACTGACACTTTCTAAGCATTACAAGCTAGTGCTTCATGAATCTGGCGGAAGAATTTTGGCTAGGGGAGAAATGTGGTTTTTGGGGGTTGCTCAACTTATTTAATTTATCAAAAATTATCTCATTTTCCTGGAAAGTCGAGAGAGAGGTCATAATCGTCAAGTTCGCTCTAATTTCAGTTTAAATCTGTATTTATGTGTGACAGATTCGCAGATTGCAAATAAGTGAGAAAGTATCAGAAGAAATTTATTGACTTTGTTTAACAGACCTGCATATCAGACTATAATTGAGAACCTGGTGAAAAACTAAGTTTTTTAATATTTTTAAAAACTTGATCTTTGACCTCCCCTCATTTGATCGAGTTTTTGCTCAGTTGCCCTTGGGTCTTTAAGCAAAAGCAGAAATAGTCGTTTCATTTGCTTCTAGGTTGTAAATGTATCTTTTCTTTTCTCGTAATGTAAAAACTTATTACTCTTACCGTTTTACTGTGTTTGACGTCCAATAAATAACATTTCTCTTACATTTAATTTGTATAAGTGGCATCTCATATTATCGTAGAAACTCCTAGCTTATTTTCCTTTTTATATTGCATCAAAAGATCGCCGCTTCTGTTCAAGGAAGACTGTATAATAATACCCAATCTCCAACTTCATTTTCCGTAGTTCGGCATTTGAAATATGAAGATTAACAACATCGGCGAGACGAGAAAGTTGTCGGAAAATAGTCTGTTCGTTTAGCAGCAGCGAGGAACTTTTTAGTTGTCTTGGAGGGGCAAAAGACTTAATCCGCTTCCCGGCAAGTCCACGATCCCTCCCCTGGTTGCCGCGCCGCCACCACCTCCGCCTCCGCCTCCGCCTTCGCTGGCCTAAAGAGACACGGTCATCGGAAGAACTTCATTCTTCCTCGCCGCTCCCTTTCTCCTCGCTTCCTCTGTCGCACTCGCCGCTCTGCCTGAGGCACTCTGTTCCCCTGGCGCCCTCTTTGCGCCCTTTCTCTGCTCGGTCAGCCGCACTCTGCTTTCAATCCGATTGGTCTTATTGATTAAGCGTGCTGATCGCCTGGAGGTCTTTTGTGCCTAGTGAAGATAGTGGGTGCGGATTACAAATGCTTCCTTTCTACTCGCCTGAATATGTTTGGCACCAGCAAGTCGGTTGCCCTCAGCTAATGTACCACGATCTTGTCATACGTCGTTTTGTGTTTCAAATTATCGAATATTCTTTGTTCGTTTTGAGTTTTGGCGATTCGGTAGCGGAACTGAGAACAGTAAAATCAATTGCCAGCATGAAGACTATCGTCTTCTATACACATTTGATGTGAGACATTTAATTTCATTATTTTATCATATCAGTTTTAATACAGTAGGAGGAGGTGCTTGATACTTTCGCACCAGAGAACAGAAAGGAAAAATGACATTCAACACATTTACGGAATATAAAGAATGTAAAATAAAAATTACTATTTTTAGAACGTTCTAGTATATCTATATAGTAGATTATCAGACTCCCATTTAGTAATTATTTCCAAGGTTTTTCGTCCAAAAGGTTTTTCTACTGTCGGTTTTCATTAGAATAATTAATTTTTTTTATTTATAACAAAAAAATTACAATCTATTTTTTACAAAATAATAAGTAAATATGTTGTTGTAGACTTGTTATGACAATGATTGATTTCCAGTGAAGGTATCCCATCGGTACTCTTCATCTATTTCTTCATACTATAACAAAAAGCAAGTATTATTTTGGGTTGGCTGCAAGTGGGATAGTTTATTAGCTGAGGGTAATGTTTCAGTTATTTGTTGAAAATCTTTATGGGAGTTGTAGGGGTGAGGTTCTGGTTAGTCGATGGATATCTGCACTATTGTCTAGGATGTTGAGGGCTAAGTGGTTTGGATGGTTTTCAAGGCGCTGGAGATAGTTTGAGCTGATAAATTCTATTCTTTCCAAGACAGTGGGCATTTTTAAGTCCTTGTGCAGTGCTGCATTTGTGATGAACCATGGTGCTGCCGCGATCATTCTTAGGGTCTTGGATTGAAATCTCTGTATGATCGAGAGATTACTCTTGCTTGCTGTGCCCCAGATTTGGATGCCGTAGGTCCATATTGGAATTATGATAGCTTTATAAATCAACAGTTTATTTTCCAGTGATAGTTTTGAGTGGTATCCTAGTAACCAGTATAGTTTTCTTGTTTGAAGTTGAAGGTGCTTTTTTTTGGCTAAGATGTGATGCTTCCACGTTAGCCGTTTGTCTAGATGTATTCCCAAGTATTTTACACTTTCCACCTGTACTATTGGATTGTTGTTGATGTGGACAGTAGGACATTTGTTTTTTCTCAGGGTAAAGGTTATATGGACTGATTTATTTTCGTTGATTTTTATTTTCCACTTTTTGGCCCTATCTTCAATCATTGTGAGATGTTCTTGTAAATGTCTTGATGCGTCATTAGGGTCGTCATCCGAAGCTAATATGGCCGTATCATCTGCAAAAGTGGCTATGGTTGTTTTATCTGATTTTGGTATATCAGTAGTATAGAGCTGGTATAGGATAGGGCCGAGTACACTACCTTGTGGTACTCCGGCCTTGATTGGATGGAATTCAGATAATTCATTTTGATATTTGATTTGGAAGGTGCGGTGGGATAGAAAAGATCTGATAATGTTGAAGAAGGGATACGGTAGAAAATTCTTGAGTTTAAATAAGAGTCCATCGTGCCAGACTTTGTCAAACGCTTGGGCAATGTCTAGAAAGGCGGCTGAACAGTATTTCTTTTCTTGGAAGCAATTCTCAATGTAGTTGGTGATTCTATTAACTTGTTCGACGGTAGAATGCTGATGTCTAAAACCAAATTGATGATCAGGGACTAGGTTATTGGTTGCAATGTGAGGACGTATTCTTGATAGAAAAAGTTTCTCAAATACTTTGGATAGAATGGGAAGTATACTGATGGGACGGTAGGAGGAGGGTTCATGTGGAGGTTTCCCAGGCTTGAGAAAAACTTGAATTTGGGCTACTTTCCATTGCTCCGGGTAGTGCCCTGTTCTTATAATACTGTTGAACAATGCAGTAATTATAGTCTTGCCTTTTCGTGGTAGTTCTTTGAGAAGAGGTGTTGTAATTAAGTCATAGCCAGGAGCTTTTTTGTTTGATAAGGCGTTTATGGTTTTGGTAATTTCTCTGGAAGTGAAGTGCGGGATTGGAAGAGTCATTTGGTTTGGGGAGTTAAGATAATCTCTGATTTGTTGCTCTTGGTTAGTATTTATAATGGGATGAGTCTGGAATACATTAGCAAAGAATTTGGCAAAGGTAGACGCTTTTTCTGTGGGGTTTCTTGCCCAACACTTGTTTTCGTCCCTGATTGGGGGATTTGATTTGGTCGGTTTTTTTAGCTTCCCTGTGGCTTTAAATAAGGAGTAATTGGTATCTTCTGTTGGGGTAAGGTTGGTTATGAAATCTTGAAACCTGTTGTTGTTGAATTCGTTTAGGAGGCGTTTTAGTTGCCTAGTTGCTCTGTTGTAGTTGGTACGGTCTTCAGGATATTTTGAAGTATGCCAGATTCTTCTTAGTCTTCTTTTCTCGGCTATTTTGTTCAAAAGAACTTTTGGATATTTCACGCAGCCTTGGGTGTAGTGAAGATGCGGTGTAGCGGTCCAAGCTGCTTCTTGAATATTTTGTATTATATACTCAGTCGCTTCGTCTATGTGGTCAGCTGATTTTAGTGGTAATCGGATGTTTGTTTTCATAGATATCTGTTTTCTATACAAGTTCCAGTTTGTCTTTCTGTTCGTTAGTGACGCGGGAGAGGGTTGTAGAATAATTTTGTTGCCGACTGTGATAATAATTGGAGTGTGGTCTGAGGACAGTTCGTGGGAAGATTCTATGATACAATTAGTGGATGGGATTCCGTTTGTTATGAATATATCAATTACATCTGGAGTTTTGGTTAGGTCGGTAGGCCAGTAGGTAGGTTCTCCTGTAGAAATGGTTTCTAGCTGAAGTGAGGTAACTGCTTTCAGCAGTTCTCTCCCTCTTGGGGTGATGAGCCTGGATCCCCATTGCGTGTGTTTGGCATTGTAGTCTCCTCCCACCATGTACCTATTTCCTAGAGACTTAAAATAGGTTTCAAATCGTTTTTTGTCTATTTTGAATCTTGGAGGGCAGTAAATGGCACTGATGGTAATTGGTCCACTCCAGTCCATAATTTGTACAGTCGTTGCTTGAATATCCTGTTCCTGTACAGCTTCCTGTTCTTGATGTTTTATAGTGCTTTTTATTAATATTGCTGTGCCACCATGGGCATTGCCACTAGGGTGTTTAGTATCGTATAAAGTGTAGTTCTTCAGTTTAAAGTAGCTTCTTTCTGTGAAGTGAGATTCAGAGATGAGTAGCATGTCTATTTTGTTTTCGTTGAGAAATATTTCGATTTCTTGGCGATGATTTGCCAAGCCGTTGGCGTTCCAAGCTGCAATGCGAAGGAATTTAGGCATTAGATAGTTTGGAGACAAGCGACGTTATGAGGTTAATGAGAGAGTTTATTTGTTGACTTTGCTGCATTAGTATGTTTTCAAACCTCTCAAAGGAGTGCTGTATAATTTTCATAATGGAATGGCTATCGTCGTTGTGTTCATGTCTTTCTACAGGCTTTGATCGCGCAACATCGGCCCATGTTCCTGCATTTACGTGTCTGCTTCTTGAGTTTTCGTGAGAATAAGTAGTTTCAATGTTGCTGTTTTGTGTCTGCACATGCATCTCTTGTTGAAACATTGTGTTTACTTGAGTTGTTGTACCCTTTCCTTTTTAGTATTTCTTGGTATACTTTGCAACCTTTGTAGTTGGCGGGATGATTGCCTTCACACAGAGCACAAGTCGGTTGACTTTGCTTTTCTTTTAAACACTTATCTGGGTCGTGTTCTTTTCCACATTTAACACACCTATACGGGTATGCACAGTACGATCTGGTATGTTCATATCTCTGACAGTTTTTGCATTGTACTATCTCGCGTTTCAGGCGTGGTGGTTCGAAAGCAACAACACAATTTAACAGTCGGTTAATTTTGAACACTTCTTTGTTGTTAGGTTTGGGCTCAAGGTCTACAAAAAATAGAGGCAGAGGTGATTTAGTTAGTCTGTGGCGAACATTTATAATGTTTCTAACTTTGTGGTCCTTTTCCAGAAGCGCAGCCTTGATATCTTTTACATCTACCGTATGATGTATGTGTCGCAAGACAACTCTATACGCACGTTCTTGTTTCAACTGGTATGTATAGTATACGTGACTGTTGGCTGATAAATGTTTTATTATTTCCCTGTAGGTATTAGGAGTTTTCGGCGTTATTTTAATTTTGTCGTTTGCTAGAGATTTTATTTCGAAATCTTCTGTTTTTAAGGCTTCCTTTAAAAACTTTATCATAGCTGGAACATTATTCACATTTGGCACGAATATTGGAGGTACAGTGGTTTTTGGAAAGGTTTCCTCATTGTTTTCTGTTGTGCCTTCTATATCAAGAACACTGAATTGATTCTTGGTGGGAACTGTATATACACCAGTATTACTATCGCAAGACGCTGTCTTTTGCCTTACCCTTCTATTAGCATCAGGGTCGAGGACGTCAGGGTTCGGCCTTTTTGACCGAGCTGGTGTGTATATTTGCCATACATTCTGCGTCAGGTTGACGGGAGCAGATGAATCATGATCCATGGCGTTGCTGTAGCTGCCTGTTGATTCTTCGGATGACATTTCTTGAAGTAAACAGCTTCCCGGGTGTCAGTAGCATGCAATCGCACTACATGCCACTGATCCTACCCGAAAATACTTCGGTAATCGACTGAGTTTTAGTATATGTTATCTTTTGTTAAGTTGATTTGAATATGAAGAGGATGAAACACCGTTATGCTTCACAACTGTAACTGTTCACTTAGAGCTAGTGCGCACTGGTTATTATCGCTAGACTTTTCCGTATCTTGGCGCCCTCGCGGGCGAGCAAGGTAAGACACTACGGAGCTGCGGGAACGATCCGCACACCACAGCGGTCAGGCGAGTACTGAGAATAATTAATAACACACAAATCATTAAAGACTTAAAACTTGTTTGAAAAATTATTGAATAAAACAATATTATTTTCTGATAATTTGGTTTTAACCATATTTATCAAAGAATTATATTAAATTTAAGTCTTTCCATCTCTCTCAACGTTTTGAGACGGGTTTTCTCCGGGTGTTCATGAGTAATTTCGTATAGATATAAGGTAAACAAATAACTGTTAAAACATCGACTCATTTTATTTGTTAAAATGTATTGCATAAACATTTTAAATTATTCGCATAAACAATGTTGTGTTTTTCAAAACTGTAAACTTCAAAATTGTAATCAAACTTTCATAGAAAAATTGAAATGACATCTATTCCAGGTACAAATAAATTCGCCTCAGAATATATTTTTTCATTTTTCAAACTACATTTCTGACTCGATATCGGAGCAAGTTGAAGAGATCCACGTTTCTTTCCCAGTAGGCTATTTGTCATTCCGTGGCGTCAGATACCAGAGGGAACGCAAATATGAAATATAATAAGAGTCAATTGCATGAGCTGGGAAAGAAAGTATAGGAAGAGGGGGGGATATGAGAGAAATGCAAATACTTTTGATATTGAAATAATACTTTAATAAATATGGTTTAAACTCAACGAAAATTAAATAAGATATCTTTAATTACCAATTTTTCAAACAACACGTTTGAAGTCTGTTTAATGTGCTTTGTGTGTTTTTAATTATTGTAATAGTAACCGACTCTAAAAAATTTTGGACGAGAACCCTATGGAATATCTCTGCATCCCTGATACATAAACCAATCTTGTTTCATAAATAACATTGTTCTTAAAATGATATTGCAATGTTGAATTATCATATGGCACCGCGTTATGCTTTCATGAACAGCCCAAATAGATTTTGCCCCGTCCGCCTCGCCCGAGAAAATCGCCAACGCCTCTACCGTACATATGATTTTCCCAAAAATGGATGTTCCCAATTGATCTGGCTGAACTAAAAACCATGCGAATTTGAAATGCATCTTTTAATTTTTGATAACCTTCCATGAATCCTATAGAAAACTTTTAACTTTTAAATATTTTGAAAATGGCTGGAAATTGTTTAATTTTTTGCTCGAATTGAGCAAAGTGCACTTGAAATATGAATGGCATAGTTGCGAATTTTAACGTTTTATGTCTGAATTTTTGAAAATTTCTTTTGAACCTCTCCACTCGCATTATTAAAGGTATTGATTTCTTTTTTAACCCAATGTACTCTGCGATATTAGATGTAGAGTTTTTTCGAAATATAAGTAAATTTTGTCTGATTTTTTTTAATATTCATAGTCTGTCTATCAGTTGAGATACAGACATGTTTAGGAGGAGCTGCGTACGGTGATATTGCAAGTGAAAACCCATGGGTTACGATGGCGTTGTGCGAAGTACGAGCGGGCAACTGAACTTGGATTCTACGTTTTTCCGCATTGCGCAGTTACGAGTAGTGTCCGTTATTTTGAGCGAGGGTGTGGTACAGTCTATCACGGGCGTTTTTGGAGCAAATAGTCAAACTGCTTAACAACGATTCGTTAAGCCGTGAATTTTAAGCAGCTGAAGACCCCGCGAGTCCCTGGATGAGAGACCGTCAGTGTCAACGGATACTAACGGCGCCGAACCCCTGGTTGATAGGGATTAAAGTAATGTGAAATAGAAAAGTCTACAATGACAGACAACATTTCGAAGAGGATTATTCTGTGTTAAACCTTGGTAACTGTAAACTGTTACGATAGTAACAGAATTGGCCACTCTTCTTGAAATTGCAGAATGAAGCAAATTTCTGGCTGTGGCGCCCAATTGTCAACACTCACGTGCACCAATTGCGGCAGAAGCGAAAGAAGGGGGAGAAACCTCCATTACGAATAAGCGTAAGCTCAGTATGAAATTAACGAACTCAGTTTGATAATTCTAGAACTGAGAAAACTGGTCATTATCATAGAATGTAGGCTTTCACGGCTGGTTTCTACATCATAATTAGTTGTTGCCGGGTTTGTAGGCCGAGGTCCAACGGAGACTGGTCCAAACCTTTCGCCTGCAACTGTGGCAGACATCATCAGTGGCGTTGCTGGCGGGGGGCGAAGTGTCCTTCTTAGCAGCACCGCGTTGACTTATCAACACTGTACGGATTGAAGGGCCTCATAGGAATAAGGTAAAATCGCCCTGCGATTCAAGAGTGAAGGCGCGTGCTAGGAGAACGAAGCTGCGTTTGCTATAGAGAAAATGCTGTCGGTTGTGTAAAAATCGGAAGAGAATGACGCAATGGAAGTCGTTCTCGTGAACGTTGCTAATAACCCAATTAAAAGCCAACTCACATATTGACACCATTAAACAGTGTAACAACCACAGGAGCACATTTAATGAAAAAAGAAAAGCCCGTGTTATTGTATTCAGTATCGTTCAACGTGGGAATATTCGCATCCGCACAACGTGGAATATTATCCATGACTTACTATGAGCATGCAAAAAAATGTAGGTTTTTTCGTTTACCCCAAACATTTGCTGCGACAAGAAGACTGCAGGGCACCTGCGGCGATGAATCTGGGCATCGGGATGTCTGCAGTGATGAAAGAAGACAGCTGCAATGGAGGGGTTAAATATCGAGACGACTGCCGCAATGCAGGAGACGGTCATTCAGGCGGTAGTGTTTAGTTGATAGTAGTGTTTAGTTGATGGTAGTGTTTAGTTGATGGTAGTGTTTAGTTGATGGTAGTGTTTAGTTGATGGTAGTGTTTAGTTGATGGTAGTGTTCGAATGCGGTGCAGATCCCACGGAGCAATGGACGCAAGTTGTCGTCAAGGCATTATGTAAGCTATTGATGGCTTCATAATGGTGTGGTATTTTTTACATGGAATGGACTGGGAGCTCTGGTTCAACTGAACCGCTCATTGACTGGAAACAGTTATATTCAGCTACATAGATACGATTTGAAGCACTTCATGGACTTCGTAGTCCCAAACAATGATGAAATTTTTATGGATGGCAATGTGCCATGTCTCCGCACAACAATTGTTCGCGATTGGTTTGAACATTTTAGACAATTTGAGCGAATAATTTGGCCATCCAGATAGTCCGACGTTAAACCCCTTCGAATATTTTTGAGACATTATCCAGAGGCCACTTCGTGCACACAAAACCGGCACGGGCGACTCTTTCGCAATTATAGACCGCTAAAGAGGCAGCAAGGGTCAATGGTTCTGCAGGGGACGACGCCCAACGACATGTTGAATCCATACCACGCAATGTTGCTACACTTCGCCGGGCAAATGGAGGTCTGACACAATAATAGACGTTATCTCATGATTTTTATCACCTAAGTGTAATATCCGAAAATATACGTTGTGAATGGAAAAAAAATTTCATGGGCAATATCGATTAGAAATAGATTCTCTTGTGAAACTCAAGTTATTTCCCTCTTTCACGAGCTTGATGACGTAGTTGACATGGGGGAAATGATAGATGGTGCCGTAGTTTGTTTATTTTCCTTAGAATATTGCTGCGTAAAGATCACTTACTAGAAAACACACCATGTTCAGATTACATACACGTGTAGTGGAAATGATTGAGTTCGAGGAGGAAAACTGTTTTCGAATATAGGGGATGATAAGTCATGGGTTCTTCAAGAAAGTGCAACAGTCCCTCCTTTTCGTAGTTTATGTAAGATGAATCTCCCAAATGACATAGTTCAATAATTGCACGCGTTTGCGCACTAGTGATACCAACATAACACTTTAATTGTTTGTGTCTTATGTTGTGTTATGTTGGTATGACTAGTCACGAGAGATGTATTACGGAATGGTCCATATGAGGTTGCATACAGAAGATAAAGGAAAAAGCAGATGGTATGTTTTAGGCAAACAGAATGAAGTGGAAGGTTGGATAATTAATTATGTACTAAGAACAATAGACTTACATATTCGATATTTGTGATTAATGTTATGTCATGTGTATAGAAGTAAATAACAGCCTATGTAAATTTACTGTAACACAATTCCAGCCCTGATGAAGGCCCAATAAAGGGCCGAAACGTTGTGAACCAAAAAGAAAAAAAGAATTTAGGCGTTTTCTATAATGACCTAAACTCAAGAACCGTATCCATTCCTATATAACTCAAGAGGTCAAGAAAAATTCACAAAAACAGTTTCCCATACAGAATTCTCTCTTGCTGCCACAATAATAAATAATAGTTCATTTATATTGATGTAATCGAAATTTCGCCAAGAATGAAATTATTTAAATATATTCATTTGAATCACTGAATAAAGCTGTTAACGAATGGAGTAGAGTTTTCCACCCTTTTAAACACTTTCACTAAAAAATGAATTCCAGGAAGCAATCCAATCGCACTAGCTACTTCATTATATGATTTCCACGTATTTGCAGAAGCGAACTAAAGCTCATTAGCTACATTTTATGATAGAATGGATGCACTCGACCATAACATACTTTAACCATATATCGCAATTAACAATTAACACATAATCACACATACGTATATCAATTAGTAATTTCAGTATGTTTTGCAAAATACATCAAATTATTAAATTTAAAAATTATGTTACGTACAATAAGTACAGTGTGATTCAGTCCACGTTGCAAATACGCAGGAGCCTAATCCCATATGTAATGTACAGACTGAATTTATCAAAATTGGTTACTCTTCCTTGTATAGTTTTGTAAATAATTAATGTTAAACTTTGGACTACGCACTTGTGCTCGTGTAACATGGGCTATAGTAAGTGAACTAGCGGCTTCACATCGCGTTAGGGAGCTCGCCACGTTTCTGGAAAACTCAATTTTTAATAATATCCGAGAAGCTCTGGGAGGGAGCACAAAGCAAAAAGCATGCGAGGTCAAAGCATCACTGACCGTCGTCTCGCGAACAATTCATGCAACCAGCACAGCATTAGCGTAGTAGAGACTTATAACGTCGTTTTAAATTCTCTAGACATTTCCTATGCAATGCAAAGAAAACCAGGAATTTCGTTCTTTGGCCAGGTGAAGCCTGTTTTACAGGAACTGATACAATTAATGTGTAAAATTTGGATGTGAGGGTCGCGGATATCCGCATGTTGCAAGTAGTATATCTCACCAAGAGTGACGCTCTGTACATTTGTCGGTTGTCATTGTAGATAAATTTATCCTCGGTCCTCACTTCTTACACGAGCGTTTAGGAGGCGTTCAGTACCTGAATTTTATAACTCGAGTACATAAATGGATTGATTTGATGATGACATTATTTTGGAGCTGGGGGTTAAATAAAGGCCGTGTTTATGCTACCGAAGTCGAGGACCGTGATAGCCTGCATCGACGCTTTGAAAGCGTGGAGGCAGAAATAAAGGTAGTGCTATCCGGCTAGTGGACGTCACAAAGGCCCGGCGGTGCAGATGCTCACCTTATGATGACGCAGGAGGAGGCTATTTTGAAAACTTGTAGATCCCCTGTTTTGCGAGGTGAAAGTGCAAATTTTTAGCTGCATACGCAAATATTATAAACTATCCTAAATAACCCTTCAATAATAGTTTTTCTCTCTCCTTTCATATTTGTTAGATAAGTAGGCAATAATAGCAACAAGGGAAAATGTTTAATATAATATTCTTCTTTTTTCAAAATTTTGAATAGTGTTTACACTATTTCCTTTTGCAGTCATGAGTAACTTACGGTACTCCATCACCGTGTCCTGTATGAGCAACGAGAACTGAATAACCCTATATGTGATCAAGAAATCACGAGTAAAATCTATCACTGATTTTTTTCTCTATATAAGAGTATTTATCTAAAAGATCGCGTAAATGTTAAAGAAAAATTGGTTATTAAGTTCAATTAAAAAAACATTCTTCATAGATCTCTCTAACGTACTTCTTTATTACTTATAGTACGTTAACATTATGGGAAAGTTCAGTATGGTGGTCAAATCTATTACTAATTTCTAATGGAAGGGAAATTGAAAGAAAACTATGCAGCCTGCCGCCACACGAGATGTCCATGGTTTTTCCATACGCCCAGGAATTTGGGGAAAATACAAACACACTTATTTCACTAATTTTCAGTGAACGCAGGAATTCAAAGAATATTTGCAGCTTCCAGCATTGAGACTTACGTCTAAGTTTCGTTAGATATCCGGGCACTAGGCAACAATCAAAAACCAATAAAACATTAAAATTTACCATAAATACAAATTTTTGATTGTGTCATTCGTCCTACTCTCATCCTACGCGAACCGTCAGAATTCTTACACTTTGTGCGTTAGTACTTGCGACACACGTGACGTACGACAGCAAGGTTCCAAAGAAGAGGCGAAGAGGCAGCCATTAAGTATTAGCCATTCACATATTACGAATGGAGGAACAATGGAGCTTTTTTATACTATGCAGTATACAATGTGTAACTTATGTTATTGCTGTATTCATGAAGATTGCTTTTGTCAAAATATTTTATTTATTGCAGTATTATGCGAGAGTGGCTCGTGCTAGCTCTTAGTCAGCGTGCTCGCTTTCCACTACGCGGCCTCGTATTCGATTGAGTTTCGTATCCGGTTGAGTCAAACTATAGTGTGCGTTTTTCCTTACAATGTCCCAGTATGTGTTGCTCTGTACCGATGCGAAAATTCACTTCTCCGGTTGCGAAGACCGGAATGCGGAGTGGGGATATCTACGTGCTAACCACACGTACCACCTTAACCCATGGCCGTGAGGCAGGGACGTCGCCAGTAGGCCTGAGCCCGTTCACGGGCTGTCGCGCCAAGTAGATTATACTTCATACTTATTATTCATACATTATATGATAGTATTTTATTTGTTGTTCTTATGCAGAGTGCGTGCTACATTTTGGAAAACCATTTTGTGTGGCTTTGGTGAGCAGAGTGTTTGCTCCTGCTGATAACTATATTTAGTATTACATCTAGAGTTGAATTTCATTTTTAAAACGAGATTGCGTGTAATAATAAATAGGTGCCTGAAAAGTGAGGGCAACACATATTGAAAATCATTACCTGTATTGGCGTGTGCAGAAAATACATTCTATCAGATCACAAAATGTATTCACCTTAATGATAAATTTGTATCATTCAGAAAGCTGGTCAGAGAAACCCAGAATGAATGTTCCAAAGTTAATGAACGAAGAAAACGTTTCGTTCTGTAGTAATCGATTCTTGGCTCGCTGCATCTCAAACATGGAGAGTGCCCACTATGAGGTGACCATCTGTCATGCGATTGAATTCAAAGCCACGCGTGGACAATGTTGAATACGACATTACATGCTTGCTTTGAACTTGTTACTTCGGCTCTAGATATATCGGGGATATGGGCAGCTTTAAGGAGAGATGATGTGAGGATGTTCAGGCATCAACAATCATATACAGATTTCTTTACACATGCATTTCCTTATGGACAAATGTTTATTTATTGAATTACAACTCATTTACGTTAATGACAATGAGTGCACACCCATTTTCATTTCTAAATACCTAATTATAAGTTTCATATTTGACTCTGGTTTGCAATGAAAATGCCAACGGTCATCTTTTTCATACGTCCAGTCATTAAGGCACTAAAATTGGCTTACTGATACTAGATCGGCAGGGCGCCAGGTAGATATTAAGAGACTACGACCGATGGCAGGTAATCCAGACATTGTGCTGTCTATAATGTGACATAACGAACTGTGAGCTCCGCGACAGCACAAATCGGCTGCAGATACGCGGGCTCACTTGGATTGCAGTGCGTAGTGTTGCAAATCCAAGTTGACGCAGGACACATTTTGGTCACTCGACTCAGCAGCTTGGCAACGCCAGCTCCGCCAGTTGCTTGGGATCAATTAATAACTGAGGCCTCGTTCACGTATTTTATCGAGTCCTCGGTTTCGAGTAACTCGCACGCGTTTCCCGCCGTCAAATGCCACCGGCGCACGCTGGAGACATTTTGAAATCGTCGCGGAAGTAAGGCGAAATGTGCGTTGACTGAAACGAGCTTGATCACTCTTAACACAGTGGGCTACACACACGTTGTAATCTATTGTTGAAACACGTCGTGCTTAATCCGCCCTACACATTACACGTTCGAATAGCTTTCTATGACAAGAGCTTTCTAATAAAATTTTTACTTCCTGACTATGGTGCGATTCCCCGATCACCGCAAATGACATTTAAATAGGCTTTTTCATCGGTAAATTTCAACCGAGAGAGGTGGCTCAAGGCATCAACTGATGCCACTGCAGTGCTTCTGAAAGCCCTAGGTTCGAGTCCCGACGGTGCGTCCCGGCGGCACGATTTTCCACATTAGCTAAATAGCTAGGTTGAATTCAGACGCTGTCTGGAGGAAAATTCTAGCGGCCGGCTGCTCTGATAGGCAATTTTCCATGGCTTCTCCGATCAACACTAACCGAATGCCGGAGCAGTACCAAAACTAACGGGCCACACACCGCGCGATCTTTTCGACCTCTTCCTTGTCCTCTCTTTTCCCCTCACATACACGCATATATACATGTAATACACTACCACACATGTCGGGAGACCGGTCGTGAACTAGAGCTTGTCGCAACTGAGGCAGTGCCCAGCTGGTAGGAGATGGTTGGATAAAGCCCGCTAGCTGACGATAGCCCGCCGGAACTCACCATTCAGCGGGGAAAAATCACCGCCACCTCCCGAGAGATAAACATGTACTACACTTTCGGTACTAGTAATTAGTACTTAGCTGTTGACGCGGCCGGAATCACAAATCAATCAGTCAACCAACCGGTAAATTTTGTAACGCAAATTTAAAAATAATTGTCCAGAGATGTGGCCATAGTGACATACGTGAATGAGAATTGTCACCATCTACTGCATGCAAACATCTAATCAAGAGCTCCGATGTTAGCGTTGCTTGCTCAGAAGAAAAAAATCAACAGAAACGACAAAGAAATACTGTTGCAAACTTTCGGAAAACTTGCGTGTATTAGCGTTTTTAATAATTAGTATGTTTGACTCTACTGTCCTGGTGTATTGTATTGTATTTTAAGGTTTTAGGACTGGAAACGTTATAAAGAGGTAAACTACATACGCGAACGGGCTCGGCTTTGAGGGGCCTGTCCTCTCTTGATTTTTGGCGGCGAATCGACGCGCAAAACCTCATTTTCCGAATGGGCGGGCGCTCCTGCGCCGTAGGCCTCCCACGCTGCGTCCCGCTCATCTCGCCCTCTTTTCTCCTCCCTCAGGTTATTATTTTGCTGACTCTGAGCGGCGGCTGCAGCGGCGAAGTACGGCACGATCGAAAGAGAAGCCCGCGTAATTAGTGACGAGGCCGATAATCCCTCGATCTGGCCGCTTGGACGTCAATTGTTCTCGTGGTTTTCGCCGAGGGCGATCCGCCGCCCACAAACTTTTTGCCCGTTACTCGTTACGCGCACCAACCAAATGATGCAACGCACAATAGTGATTAGTGTTTGGAATAGTGATTTAAATAATGACTATACCCATTTCACGCGCGATTTGATGTGTGTAGTGCTTGTCTACAAGCACACACCGCGGTTTCCGAATCTGTATTGTAGACGAATTGTTTCAAGTAATTCTTGCATTAAATTCTGCGCTTTGTTGTTTTAGTAACCAAGCGAATGCGTGCTTATTCATTGAGTTTCGAAACCATACTGACTGAAGCATGGTATATTCATTGAGTAGCATTTGCATTCTCTTCAAATGTAGTCGGACCTAATCACAATTCACATTGTTAAGGGAGTTTTACAAATTATTGAAAATAAAGCTGAAGACGGAAGCTTATATCATTAATATTGAATTGTGAAGTAGTCTATATTTTTGTCAATGTTTGTTGTTTGTTTCCCGGTCAATGATTTTGCCTTGGCACGGCCGCACCCTCAATTTTCTAACCCTATGCTTGCCATTGTTGTCTTTAAGTTAATTCTTTTTTCAACTAAACAATAATATAAATAATTAGTAAGTCGATAACTAATCCAAAGGAAACGAACATTCTCTGACCGCAGAATTTTGCGCGAATTATTTTTTTAAAACTTTACTGTAAAGATGAAGACAAAAATCTTGGGCATCCTGAAATCGGGCATCCATATTAATTTTTTATATTTGTTTTATATTTGGAAGGATCCACGTTAATTTTTATTTTTCTATTTATCAAAAAGATTACTTTATAACGTCTTGGTATTATTTATAATAAGAAAATATTACGAAAACAAAATTTAAAAAATGAAACAACAAAACTTAATGTCCAGGAAAGACTTGTAAACCGACGCTGCGATAAATGCGCCGGAATATTGCACTATTGTTCGGATGTGGAAATTTCGTGCGGTCCGTGGCCCGTTTTTAGGGTATTGCTCCGGTATTGACCTGGTATTAATCGGAGAAACCTCGGAACTGGTTCATGTAAGAAGCATGCCAGAGCTTTATTTTTATGTAAGTTAGTGATTTAAATGACAATATTTCTATTCTTAGTATAGTAATAATGTAAATACTACTACAATAAATGCAGAATTATTAGGTATTGTCTAAGAAAGGAAGAAAGAAAGGTGTTGCCAGATTATAATATTTATAATTTTGACATGCTTGATACTTTCATGTTAGCTCCAGTACATTTTGTATTTAGTTTCTAAATACGAAGAGTTAATTTAGTCCTAAATATCACTAAAACAATAATCTTACTGATATCGGATAAAAAAAGATGGGGATCCAACAACGTCCACGCGCCCTGAATCGTTTTGACAATTGGAGCGCACATCTCCACAATGGTGACCGACATTTATGACAGGTCAACATCATAAACTGAAGGCTAATTGGTTCACTAAGTGAATACTAACAGTAGAGATGGAGTAAAAAATACGCTGCAATGGACGTGCTCTAGCTCCGAGTGGAGTAATAACTTCCACTTCATGTAGAGTTGCCCGTGCTCTCCACGACGCGAAGAAAGCTCGCGTTGAACGAGTTCCTCCGGCCCGCAATGAAAGCCGCGCGAAGCGCTACGAGGCGCTGCGCCACGGATCCCCAGAGCCGCCAGCGCAATCAGCGACTCACTTGCCAGTTATTGGGGCGGACACACTACGCGCGCACTGTCCAGTTAACTGCGAGTCCATCTCCTTTTTCACTCCCGTAGCGCCTCGCTTCTTTCTTCCCCCCTAGCTCCCTCCATCACTCATTCCATCGCACTACTCCACGCTTCCTCCATCGATCCCATTCTCCCTGCTGTCCCTTTTCCGAGCTCTCTCTTTTTCGCGTACTCTCTTTTTCGCGCCCACTCTTTTTCCTGCCCACTCTTTTTCGCGCCCACTCTTTTTCGAGCCCACTCTTTTTCGCGCCCACTCTTTTTCGCGCCCACTCTTTTTCGCGCCCACTCTTTTTCGCGCCCACTCTTTTTCGCGCCCACTCTTTTTCGCGCCCACTCTTTTTCGCGCTCTCTTTTTCGCGCACACTCTTTTTCGCGCCCGCTCCTTGTCGCGCACTCTCTTCGTTACGTACTCTCTTCACCACGCAGTTTCAGCGTCGCGCACTCGTTTTCTCGCTCATTCTCTTTCTCGCGTACTCTGCTCTCTTTCCCACTAACTCTCTGTCCCCCCGTTCTCTTTCCCGCTTGCTCTCATTCCCGCTTGCTCTCATTCCCGCTTGCTCTCATTCCCGCTTGCTCTCATTCCCGCTTGCTCTCTGTCCCGCTTGCTCTCTGTCCCGCTTGCTCTCTGTCCCGCTTGCTCTCATTCCCGCTTGCTCTCATTCCCGCTTGCTCTCTGTCCCGCTTGCTCTCTGTCCCGCTTGCTCTCTGTCCCGCTTGCTCTCTGTCCCGCTTGCTCTCTGTCCCGCTTGCTCTCTGTCCCGCTTGCTCTCTGTCCCGCTTGCTCTCTGTCCCGCTTGCTCTCTGTCCCGCTTGCTCTCTGTCCCGCTTGCTCTCTGTCCCGCTTGCTCTCTGTCCCGCTTGCTCTCTGTCCCGCTTGCTCTCTGTCCCGCTTGCTCTCTGTCCCGCTCGCTCTCTGTCCCGCTCGCTCTCTGTCCCGCTCGCTCTCTGTCCCGCTCGCTCTCTGTCCCGCTCGCTCTCTGTCCCGCTCGCTCTCTTTATCGCTCTCTCTATCTCTATCTCTCTCCCGCACTCCCTCTATCTCACTTGCTGTGTCAATATCTTCTAGTAAATAATTTCTGTAACACGTTATTTAGTTGGAATCCACATTATGAGGTTCTACTTTTCTGAAAATTCATTTGCAGCAAAATGTCCGATTGATCGTTCTTACTTGAAACAATGGACTAAATTCTTCAGACGATTTTTCTCAAAATTGATATTCACCAATCGGTTTGGTAAAAGAAATCTGGGGATATGAAGTGGATATTTTGATATTTGAGCGTACTTTTGAAGAAGCCTTCATTTTTTTTATTTTTCTCACAAATAATTCCAAATGTTTGAATTAATTATTTTGTGAAGAGCAAAAAGAACCTTTAAATATTGCGCTGGTATCAATTTTCTTGAACACTCTGAATTTTCTAAAATTGCAAAAATTAAGAAAATACGACGGGCCTTGAGAGGCAGCTTTATGAAAATCGAAATATAGTTTTCTTCAACTTTTGCGATTTATGCATTATGTTCTTTCAGTAATCATACTATTGATCTCCATATCTCTTGTATCTCCTGCGATGTACTTCAAGAAAGTCAGGATTTCGTAAGTACCAATTTCCCATATTCTCATATTTTTCGAATATACATTTACTTTACATTGAAAATTCGGAAAATTTAGTACAGCTTTCCTTCTTAAAATACTTCTCTCTCTTTCTTGCTAAAACTAACTTCAATGACGCCGTCGTGTCACCATTTATTTGAAATTGTAACATTCCAGGAAACTCGTGGTTATACGTTCCAATGCCGAGAATCGTCGTCAACTCATTTGGTCCCGCCAATTCTAAAATGTCGTTGTTGACCTATATATTCTCAGCGAAGCTTCTTAGGTCATGTATTAGACCAGGAGTTCCCAACCTTTCTCTTGCATAAACCCTTTTAAAACAATGGTATGCTTGATCGAACCCCTTCAATTTTTTGTTATAATATACAGCACACAAAATTAACATAATACAAATAATTGCATAAAATTGACTTAAAGATAACCATTAGTCAAATAATATGAACAAGGTTTAGAAGGTTAGTTTTTTAAAATTCTTTGGACAATTACTATTTTTAAACTTATTATATATTTTATTATAAACTTATTATATAAAAAATTTTCAATACCAAAATCACATATAATTGCGCTAAAGTTTTATTTTATTAATTTGAATGTTGTGAAATACCAAAAAATTATGTTGAAAATAAATTTGTAACTTATTTGGAAATTTGTAATTTTATATAAGTAAAAAAATTCATATATATTTTTGTAATAAATGGGACTTTGATATTCATTATAACTATCAGTCGTCGATGCATATAGGCACATAATCGACTCCCAGGGGAATCGTGATAATCATCGACGATCTCGAAAATGCCATCGACCCCCGGGGATCGATAGCGACCCCGTTGGGAAACCTTGTGTTGTGCGAACGTCGCTGCCACTGCCGCCGTCTGGCGAGGCGTCCTTTTTCCCGTTACAAGGAATCGGGGAGCGAGACAGGGAGGCTCGGCGACCAGCAGATGGGGTTGCAGGGGTGCGGGCTGCGTAAGCACGCAAAAGGCGGTCTGAGCCGCGGAATTGTCGACGGAGAAGAGGATTATGCGGGCGAGCGTCTGGGAGGCCTGCGCCTCCCGCAGAGCTGGGCGTCCAGGTTTTTCCGCGGTTACGAAAGTTTGGGGCTGGATGAGAGGCTGGGTGGGATGCAAAAATAGACTGTGATGTACCACCTGAATGAGTTGGCAGCACGAATGCCTTCCTCGGGAGGCATATGTGTGTATGTGTGTGTGTGTGTGTGTGAAAGACTGTAGGTTGTTCATATACGGCACCCTATTTTACATTACATCGAAAATTATTTCGCAGAATATTCTGAGTTCTGTACCAATTTATAATTCGCGCCATAAAAAGTTACATCAAATAAATTGGTAATCGTTTTGATGTTTACAAAAAGAACGGTTTAGAAAGTACACAAGTCAAATTTAGCCGCTCTCTGTATGGAAACTATTGACGGTGTATACTGTACGGCTATATTACCACGAAACATCCGGTGCAAATGGCGCGTGTCCACTTTTACGGTTATCTAAGGAAGTACTCATTCCGCGTTGTTGGGGGCTGTCCTTAAATACGTAGAGCTCTGTAAGTGACCACAGAATGTAAGTAAGAAATTATCGCTTATTTCGCAATTCTTTCCTGAGTGTCGATTATGAATTCCGTTTTTAGACATATTCTGGAGTAAGGTGAATAGAAACACTTTCGAATGCAGAAATGCTAACATAAGTGTTGCATTTAAAGAACATCCTCTGCGCAAGTCCTCAGGTCAAAATCGTTCCTGATCCGTGATTATGTCACGTAGTAAGATTAGTCAAAGATGTTCGTGAGTGATAACGATGAACAAATCGCTGTGGCATGCGTACGCAGTGATTTTTAGTCAGTTTTCAAAACTGTAGAAATGTAGAGACCAAGAGTCGTCGGTTGTTTTCACAACAGTTGCACGAGGATCCAGGGCACGTGACGAGTGCTTATATACAAGCTCTTTTATAAAAGCTCGTTAGATGTCAAAGCATACAAACTCTTGGACAAGTTACCAAAATATATTTATGGTCACGTGCGTCAAAACCTGACTAGAGCTACACAAACGAGACACCACACAATGTACTACAAAAAATGAAACCTTTACATAAACACATAAGCTACACAAAAGTTTGACGTGCGTCACAAACCGAGCACAGGGACGCAAACGTGAGAACATAATGCACGTCCTTAGAAACGAAAACGTGATTCAGAAATCTCTGACGTGAAAGCGTACGTGGGAGTTTTAGATTCAAATTTTTACAAACAATTTGCTTGAAGACAATTTAAATGGTGAAAAACGACAATCAATAATTATGCCAGAATGTAACAAAAATTGTTACAAATTCTCATGTAAATTTTGCTGTAGTAAGATGATTATTCGCTAAAATACTGCTTGGTATAATTTCACAAGCACTTAATTACATCATTTCATTGCTACATTAACGGCATTGTATATTAATGACTAAAGCATAATACACAGAAGACAAAAAGGATTTTGTTGCTATATGTCCTGGTAACTACGATACCAACTTCTCTAGACGTGAAAGTAAATGACTAGTAAGTAAGTCAAATACGTGGACTTCAACTGTAATTTTTGCATTTTTCTCTGATGGGTTTTCATTGATTCATGAAATCTACTGGAATTTATAATGACTGTGGCGATTCAGAACTCCGCCGAATGTGATGTACGCTCCTTCATACGATTTTCCAAAGCTCAAGCTGAAAATCCAACATTTTCACAATATTGCCTACTATGAATATTCTACGAATTATATAAAAAAGTAATGTAATACTAGAGTGCGAATTGGCGATTGTTTTTACAAAAAAAAACCTTATTGCGGGCCCTTGATACCAAAAACGTCAACAATTCGTATTTCAATACGTAATCAATTACCCCGTCTAATACGTTGTGCCATCAGAAACCACGTTTTGTGGGTCCATGATGCCGAGCAGTGATTTATGGCTGTTGACCAGTTATTATGGATTTACGAACGTCCTTCTTTGAAGAACACTAATTCTAAATACGTTCAGATTATTTTTCACCAAATAACACATTCCGCGATTAATCTCGCCGAGCTCAAAGCTCTGAGAATTTGAAAAGGATTTTTTGGGGGAGTTTACATGAATCCTTGGAATTTTTAAAAAATTTCCACAGAACGTCTCCAATTTTTTTTCTCCCATAGACCAAAGTACTCTTATAAAAGTACCCGGCTCTCATTTTTCGTTGAACAATTTTAAATAATTTCCAAAATTACAGACTTTTGTCATCTTTATGCAACCATAAAATTGAAGATAGACAATTTTTTACTTTCTCACGTATTGCTTACGGAAAATAGAAAAAAAAATTGTAATGCAGCAGGGGAAAACAAGATTTTTCTAAAAAAATTGTCATGCCCTACTGACGAAAAAGATAACTTTTGTTCCTATATGTAATAAATTGCTTCCTCTATCATGTAATGTAGTAAGATGACATGTTTGGGGTCCTTGGTACTGGAAATCTATTGACGACAAAACGTCTTACTGTCCCTTTGTATTTAACATTAGCGTCTGAACAAGGGGTGTCCTACTTGTAGAATCTCAAGGGGCGTCAACTAAAACCTTCAACATGATTGCGGGCCATATTTACGTACAATGCTCGGGCGACTCACACCTGACTTGACGGCGCCCCATATTGTTGATTTCGGCATTTTGTCCGGATGCTGTGAAATGGAGGGAAACATGCTTGTTACCAGGCCATACTATGCATAAGGCAGGGTAACACATTGAGTGATTTTGAATTTACGAATTTACAAAGAAGAAAAAATTCTAAAATCTAAAGTAAGCCTATTTTTACATTAAGAGGGTGTTGACTCCGATAGGGCACGTGCGTCAGGCGCGCAGTCTTCTCGCCCGACTTAGATGTAAGGGACTTACACATTTCATTAATAACGCAGGCCACAATAAATCACGGGCCTCACCTAAAGCAACCCTAGTATAAACCGTTCAGCTAATTTTCTGTTTGTTCGTCAGTCCATCTGTCCGTCTGTAGGACATTCCCTGCGTCCGTCCGTCCGTTCGTCCCTTTTTCCGTCCGTCCCTTTGTCTGTCCGTCCGTCTGTCCGTTCGTTCGTCCCTTTGTCCGTCCGTCCCTTTATCTGTCCGTCTGTCCGTCCGTCCGTCCCTTTGTCCGTCCGTCCGTCTCTTTGTCTGTCCGTCCGTCCCTTTGTCTGTCCGTCCGTCCCTTTGTGCGTCCGCCTGTGAACAATGTTAGCGGCTAAACCGTTCAGCCGATTTTCTCCGAAACTGATCTTCTCCGTTCGATCTGGCTGATGTCGCGGCCTCTTGAATTTGAAATAAATTTTAATTGTGAGGGGATAATTTACATAATCATGGGACATTTTCTAAATTTTCGAAAAAGTGTTTCATTGTTTTCGATTTAATTTGTTGTTTAATAGTGTGAAAGTCGATTAAGAGAATGGTACAGGTTTTATTTTCGTTGAAAATCCTGTTTCTTTAGCAAATGGCAAAAGTTGAAAATTTTTTCGATATCTTCCTACAACTACAGTTATGAAGATAATTTTTTTCACTTATTAAATATAGATTTTCAAATAGGGTTATGTACAAATTTTCGATAATTTGAGTAGTCTTGGCGCTATGTTCCGTGAAAATACGGGCAAGAAAGTACAAGCTGTTTTTGCATTGCTAGTTTTCTTTCATTTCTCTCCACGAATGTTTTAAATAACGGTATAAAAATGCGGCTAGTCGCATTTTCGACAAACTCTGTTTTCGAAACTAGTAAAGAATTAACATTGTTAAACTATTTGATGAAAGAGATATTTATCTGAAATGTTAAAATATCAGATCTTTAAAAATGATCATGCACATTTTTTGAAAAAGAAGGAGTAGAATTTCTTGTTGAAGTCGTTATTTCTGCTTGAAGTAAATGCAAACGAAAAAAAGATTTTTTTAGTAACCGCTCTAATATCTACTTGTATTTTTTCTTCGGATAGAACAAGGGACGCTTAAAAGAATAGCTGCGGTCTCATTATCGTTTAACTTTGAATTTTTGAAAAATTGGAAAAGTTAGAAATTACTTAAACAAATTATCGTAGTAGCTGCACTTGCTTGATAACGAATGTCATTAGCACTTTTCCGTACCAGTTCCTTGAATAGTTTCACCTCAATATTTGAACTGAGAATCGCCCTTAATTTTCTCATACTTAGTTCTTTAGGAATTATTATATTTGTATGACCGCCGATAAAGTTTCAGCTTTGTCACTGTAATATGGTGACGTGTATTCTTTGCCACAGCCCTATACCTAATCTTTATTCAAGAAGAAACGAATAAAAAGTATGATAAATATATAACACATCCTACTATAGCACATTTTCTCGTTTTATTGGTGACAATCACGTAATCGTTATGAAATGAAAGATGAAATGAAAATTACGTTTTGACTGAACTTGGTCTCTTCTTATACTTAGAAGTTCAAAGAAAAATAAAATTACTCAGACTTGTACTAGACCTCGGGGTCTTGGAGTGAAACGCCAAGTCTCTAGCTACTCGCCCATCTTGAAACCTTGGACGCTTTTATCGTTCATTGGGATATAATCTTTTCGTAAAGTCCTTGCGATTACCCACATTTTCAATGAAATTCAGACCTGCGCTATTTTAGTAGACATTGCACTATTCGAGCAAACAATAATAAGAAAAAATGTTGAATAAAAAATCAGAAAAATAACGATAATGAATGATTCTGGTAATGCCATAGGGGGCTTAATGTAAATTACCCCTCAAAATTAAAATATCCGTTTCAAATGTGAGGAACCTCGACATCTACCAGATTTATTGGTTAGTATCGATTATGTTAAAAATCCTACGTAATGTTTATGCACCATCGAAACCTGATTTTTCGGTATTAAGGCCGCGGAATACGTTGATTATGACCCCACTACGCATTCGAAGATATAATTTACCCGTAGTGATTAAAAGAGAATCCACATCTGGCTCCAGTTCACAAAAAACGTTTTCTTTCGAAAAATCACGTTATTTTTCTGCGGTATTTCAATACTTTCTATATATTTCCTTCGTAATAGAATACGAGATAATATAGTACAGTAACGTTGCGTTTATTAAATTCCACATCTCTATCAATAGATAGTTTCATCTTGCGAGTGACCTCGTTGCGTCATTTGTGCCTTGACCGACTGGCAATAATTGCATTTCCTCAGTGACGAAGGAAGGGCGGAGGGTCAACGCAAGGCGGATTCCGCCAGAAGGCGCTGTCGCCTGGCCGGGCCGCTGAAGCTCTCGTGCTCCACGGGTTATTTCTAATAATCAACTCCGTAGAGATATACACTTATCATTTATCAGTCATCATATCGCCCATATATCCAACAATTTCTATTCAATTATATCCTCAATAAATCAATTAGCCCACTTCAACCCAACCAAACTCAACGATTTCCCGACCCGAATCTGAAATAGACATCCGCTACATGCCTTCCTTCATACATTTTCTGATGTTGACTAAGCGTAGGTGCTCAAAAAGTATTCTAAGACACTGTTTCTACAATATAATTAGTTTTAGATGACTATGGTAAACTAAAGGTCATTCCAAATACAAGTGAAAATGTACAAGTTACTACACAATGTATTCATCATTCCAGCAATTAAAAAAAATTTAAAAAGTCTTCTGAAACAGCACGCACTTCCTCACAGGTACTTTCACGCAAAATTACGCGAAAAGCAATGGCGGATCCAGAGACGAATTTTGAGAAGAGGAAATTCAAAATGTTTTCGTCGAATGTGTTATAATACAGATTTTGTTAAATGTCGCAGGCTACACACAGCTCATGGTGCGATAAGGTTTTATCAGTTTTAATGATAATTCGAAACTATTATAGCTTGAAAGTCTCGTGACAAGTTAAAAATAATAGTAACTGAAAAATTTTAGAGGGGGCAATTTCTCTCATTTCCGTCTCCGTGTAGTTTCCAGCCACGCCTGCGAAGAGTACTAACATTTTCGAAAAGTTGTACATGATTTTATTTTAGAATCTATATTTAAGGAACATATTTTAACTAGAGGGAAAATCTCTATCTTTAATATTTTAGTTGTAGAAAGACTTCGAACAAATTTTGAACTTTTGCAATTTTCGAAAAATCAGAGTTTTTAACAAAAATGAGACGTGCACCACTCTCTTAAACGTCCTTCACTCTATCCAACAACAAAATTTAATCGAAACCGATGGAGACATTTTTCTGAAAATTTAGAAAATGTCCCATGGTCTTCGTGGAAAGTTCCCTCCAAAATTAAAATATCCGTTTCAAATTCAAGGGATTGCGACATCAGCCAGGTCATTTGGGGAAAGTCAATTCTGTAGAAAATCAGCTAAACGGTTTACATGCGTTGTTCATAGACCGACGGACAAAGAAGTTTTGCCGTGATTCCACTTATCGATATCACGGAGCCAGAAAACGTGGATTCTGGCTACACAACGTGTTAGATATTTTTTCTAAATAACACAAGTGGATTTATCCACTTATTCGTTACCGGGCCCCAGTAATAGGTTTTTTGTGCCGGTTTCCTACTCTACCAGCGAGGAAGTAAAACTAAGAGGCCTGCTGGCGCTCGCCTCTGAGATGGGCGGTTGCGGTATGGCACCGCCGACGCCTCCAGCCCCTCCAGCCCCTCCAGCGGCTCCAGCTGGGCGGGTGTTGGCCGTTGATCGCCCGAGGGAAGTGAGGAGGGGAGGCGCGCGCCGGATATGCGTCACCCAGGGGAGGCGGCGTGGGCGACGGCTGTTGCGCGGGGCGGACGCCCGGCCTCTGAGGAGCGACGTCCGGCAAACAAGAAGGTCGAGCGTTTCTTTTTTGCCATGCTGAAGGGATTTTTCATCGCAGCATCTCTCTCTCTCTCTCTCTCTCTCTCTCTAGAGAGTTCGCTTTAGTTGGGCTTGAGATCGCGGCAAACTGCATTTGGGCGCGGATAACGTATCGTGCCGATATTGATGTCGAACAAGACTCCTTAGGTGGGTTTAAAGGAAGACGCCGAAGCTCAGAGAGCTCAGGCGAAGAAGCGGGGATTCGAGCGGGAGCAGATTCACGTCGCGGTTATCCGTTTTACGTTCCTTTCAGCCAACGAATACATCTGCGTTTGTGTCATGAATATGGGTAGCGTAGACGTCTGAAAAGCGTCTTCAAAAATATTTGCTTAAGATTGCGCGGAAGGATAACGAAGAGTGGAGAATGGTCGACCGAGTTGAAAGATTTCTCCCCGTAGCCTGAACCCCCAGGAATCAAAGCATCCTCGTGGAGCTGAACAGAAAATACTTTAGGCATACTTGGATTTCATTGAAGAAGATCTGGAGAGGGGATGAGTGCCATGGTGAAGATTGATACGTTGTGAAAAAAATCCTTAGTAAATGTAATAAAATATTTCAATACGTGTGACTATATTGTTCAATGTAAAAACACTGCACATTCATTCTGATATACCACTTCATTCCTTTGTAAAAATCATAATATGAAATAAAACGCAGAAATCATAATTTTCCGCTTTACTTAATTTCGTAAAATACTGGTACTTGTAATAATTTATCATTTAATCCATGTTTTTAGAACGTTTTTAGTATACAGATGTGGTTCTTGCTCCATTTATGGAATAACAGTTGGGACCATACATAGTACAGTTCTGAGTGTAGAAACGTATAATATATATGTATGTACTATAACGCACTTTACAAATCAATCGAATTCCATGAACATTAACTTCTTACTTCGATTTGTACTGGCTTATTTCATCTGCGGTACGAATATAATTTAACTTGGAACTACCAATCTCCCTCTATAAGCCAGAAAGTATCTCGTGCGGCAATTGTTCCATTGATTCCGTAGGTTAAATTTTAATTCTGAAGGAAACGAAATAGAGTACAGAGGAATGTAACCTGCCGTTTGCCTTTGCGCCCTGGCTTTTTTCAAAATTACGTAAATTACCGACGGCTACACTTGTCTGAACGCAGGTGTCAAAGTGAGCGGAGGCGGCTTCTCGCTAAACAGAGCATTCTTCCCTCGGCTGGGTGGAATTTCAAGCACGCCACGCTTAATTGGCTGCTAACACCTTCGAAGTATCTTGCGCCGGTATGTGTTAAACCCTCGTATCGACAGAAAAGTTACAAGAGAGGAGCCCCAAATTCCGTCTCTCATTTGCATGACACAAAATTCTGTTTTTCAATGGTATGTCTCAAAATTTGGGAGTAATCAATTATTGCCACGAAGATATAGTTTTTAGCTCTATCTATTGGTATCATGTCATACCCGTGAATTGAAAATTTATCATGAGAGGAGTCTGTTGTATCGATTTTCCTCTGATGTACGCAAGCGAGAAATTTCAAACGCCACTTATGTAAAAACAAAGTTTCTTTGAGTATGCGACTGTTAGAGTAAACTGCGATATTGTTTTTTCTACAAAATCTGTGTTTGTCGATTAGGTTAAAAAAGATATATGTGGTCTAAAATAAATTTTTAAATTGTACCATTCAAAACAAAAACAATAGGTTATTTTAATAACAGAAACAAAATTATGTAATCTAATCTGCAAAAAAGTTAGTGAAATTTGGCCTCCTACAATATTTCTAGGGAATCGAAAAAATCCAAAATCGAATTTCAGAAAGTACAATTGAAGGGATGCATGCAACATAATGATTCCACATTTCACACATTCAACAATTGTTTTATTGCATAAATAAACACACACACACACACACACACACATATATATATATATATATATATATATATATATATATATATATATATATATATATATATATATTGTGACGTACCTGGTGATGCCGGTACTTTCACTGCAAGAAATTACTAAAGGAGGGTATCTTTTTCGTGAATGGGTCCCTACGAGGAGTCGATATAGCATTGGGGAATTTAATGAGTAAACGTGGTACAATCATAAACAGGATTTATTCACAAACCAAATCTGTTAATTACATGATTTATAACACCTATACGCTTTGCCTTGGTACCAAGATCAGATTTAACATGGGTTTTTATCATACCTTGGGGCCCCAACAAATACCTCCGATGTTCGGATGACGGTTCGCATCGGCAGGGGTCGCCGATCTTCGCAGCAGCTTGGCGCAGTCGGCGGCTGGTGGTGTAGCGGTCGCCTCGGCTGGCGGCCTCTTGAATCCCTCGGGCTTGGCTCCTGGTACTTCGGCGTCGCACTTCCCTCTAATTATCTTTCATCGTTTTGATATAACTACATAACACGTGGCTACTGCACGCGCCAGCGTCAGCTTCGCAACACACAGTTCTGGTATTGTTCTCACTGCGTCAAATAGCATGAGCGCGATTTACTGTTCTCCCAGCACTGATTTCTTATATTTATCACTTTCCCGACCTCTACCTAACATGCCTATTGTTCTTGCGTTGGCTGATATACTATAACACCCGCCGCGTGCTTTCTTTGTCCGTGCGAATCGGCGAGCTTCTCACAGCACGTCCGTAGCCATCGGCAACTTCTCCTCGACTGTCGTAACGGCTGAATCCCCTGCCGCTCCACGCTCGGTTCGTAACGGTCGTTCCCACGCTGTGTTCGCGGCAGCGACGGCGGCGGCGGCGGGCCTCCCCACTGCCGTCCGTCGCGTCTGCCGCCTGTACTACGCAGTCCAAAATGAACTCAAATTTCTTATGCTAATGTTTCTAATTAACATGAGGAAACATTCTATGTTTCAATACATATATATATATATATATATATATATATATATATATATATATCAACAATCATTTAAACAAACAAATACAATCAATCGAGAAAGAAAGAAAGAAAGAAATATAAACAAACAAACAAGTAAAACTGTTTTGTTGTGACATAGGATTTACAAATAGAACAAATGTTGTAAACTTGTTCAAAATTTCAAAATATGAAAACGATGTACATACACTTCTAGGTTATTTAGAATATTAATAGATTGTATACGTGAGTAGAATTGCTTCAGATGATTTTCAATAAAGTTTCTGAAATTTTCAATAGCTTTTTGCGGCACCAGAGTTTACAAATTATAATTATCCCGAGCCAGGCACGAACCAGTGGCCCTTCCCTCCACAACGCTGAGTTCGAACTAGACATTTTACCACTTCGGCCACCCGAATTATGCAGAGATTTGGCTCGTCTTTAATAATCATAAGCGCCGAAAGATAACTGTTGATTTGATGGTTTATACATTTTACAAGTCCAATAAGTTATGTGAAATATTGTTGAAAATTCGAAAATCACATACAGACTTTTACACTTTATATATCTTGATTAATAGTGTTTGCGAGTAAAATTACTTCAAGTAGTTTTCAATAATTTCCTGCGGCAACTCAGCATTGTCACAAATACTAGTTCCCGATTAACACTCGAACCAGCGAACCTGCCCTACCCTCCGAAGAGCTGAGTTCTTACCCGCCAATTAGCCAGCCCGGCTATCGAGTTACGACGTGAGATGAAAATTACTGTAATAGTAATGTAAGTGTATGGTGGTTTTAGTTTTAGCATTACAGAGTCGAGTAATTAAGAAAATGTGAAAAAAAGTTCGTTTTTCGCGTGACGAAAGAAAACAGCCGAGAAGACAATGACGCCTGTTGGAAAAACTAGTCAGGAGTAGAGAGAAAAGACACAAGGGCGAGAAAGTCTGTGTCATTCTATAGCACCACTTATTTTTTATTTACTAATTTAAATAGATAATTTTGTACAACAAACTGACGCAAAAATATCTTCAGTTTTTTTTAGTTATGAAATGTTTTTGCAATTTTCAAAAAAAAAAACGATCCATACCCTATAACTGGACTAGCGCTATTTCTTACCGTCCCTTATTACATTTAAAGAAAAAATTAAGCTTTTTTGAGATGTTTTAGAAATTTCGAGCCCAAGCGTAATAACAATTTTAGATAAAATCGACTAAATGGTTTAGCCGCTAGCGTTGTTTTCAGACAGTCGGACGGACAAACACGTTTTGTCGTCAATCGATATTTTCGGTATCAAGAACCAACACCACGTATTAGAATTTTTTTTAAATTTAGCAATAGGATTTATTCCCTTTTTCTAGTAGAGTAAGCTTTAAGTCCAATAAGTATTTTCAGGAAGTGATACATGGTTGGAAATGGGGTTATTTTCTACGATCCTCCCACTACTTTTTTCGAAAAAGCAACAACATAGAAACTGAAAACGAGCTATCCGTGTTGCGGTGTACCACTTGATACGAATGGAGACGGCACTGTTGATTATGTGGTTCTTCCTGATCCCTTATCAGTACTGAGTCAGCAAAGTGTCCTTTTTGAACCAGTTTATTGGTCCGGCATGAGAATCTAAGGATCCAAACTGTAAGAATAAATGCTTCGTAATGTACTACATATTTGGTCAGGATTTTAGAGTCACTTATTATCCAAGTGCACTGGGAGCAATATTGTGAAATTTGTCGGTGGAGATCACCCCCCTCACAAATTGGAAGAGTCAAGCGGGACACATTCACATTTTTGGCGAAAAATCGTCAGTTTCTGATGCAGAATTATAAATCTTCCCCTTTACTATGCGAATACATAGTGTCCAAGAAAGTAAAATCTTAATATAAATGACATCTGATTTGGAGATGCATTTAAAGGGAGTTTCCGAAAAAGAGTCGAGGACTGTTTCTCAAAAAATGTTAATTCATTTACGATAAGTGACTTAAGGCATTATTGATTGTGAAATATTTGCAAACGAGAAGAGCTACATTTTTGAAGTAAGATTTTATTGCTAGTTGAATTCGCAGAAGTTTCTCCCACCCGCAGAGATTTTTGTTCAGCCTATGACGAAGACAAATCCTAGACGTATAGACTCGGCTAATTGCGGTGTTCACTAAACCACCCGACTGTATACGTCCAGTCAACACCCCCGACGCATTTTGTGGTTTTTGACCCTTCGAAAGATCAACCAAAAATCGTCAAAACTATTGGTTTAAGACAAGCTGCTGTTGCAGGATCGTTCACGTCTCTACCACAACCTTGAAAACATTATTAATAAGGCCGTATTTTTTACTATATTCTACAGAGATTTCTTGTTGTTAAATTATAAATAACAACACAAATAATTGCCTCATAATTTTTCTTTACGATTATTTGTGTTTTGAAAAAAAATGAAAATCATCAGATAGGTTATGATAATTGGTTTTACATGATGTTCTTATTCCTCGTATTATACACGTATTGCTTTTCCATAAAATGTTTAATATTCTTTTTTAAAATATAATTACTAACTGACATAAATGATTCAAATTAATGAGTTATATTTGTTGTTTGTATCACCTGAATTGTAAACCGCGTTCTATAATTCCAGCATAACCGTTCCCAAAATTCCACATACGTCTATTATTTTTGTATCAATGTTCACATTTCTTGTAGTGGTAAGCATTAGTGGGTCTTAATCGCTGAATCGTAATTATTTTGTTGACGTTTCGTGTCTAGTATAGGTTTTGTTAATTATGATTTGATCGATTGCCTTTGAATTTTGTTTAGTCTGTGTTGATACTTTTACTGTCATATATAATCTGTAGGAGTAAATTAAATTTAAAGGTTTTCTGGAGAATATTGCAGAATAGAGCAATATTAAAACCTCTACCTACAACAAAACACTCAAAAGTGATATTACTGCCCCTGAGTTATTTTTAGATTTTCTAAGAACGTGGTGAATTCTGTAGCTAGTTTTGTTTGAGGGCTGTAGATGTAAAGGAAGAGAATTTTGAGGAAGATTGTAAGAAGATTGGCATTTCAAAAACATTTCCAACTTAATACACATTTAATTCCGACAAGGATATTAAATCGATATCATTTCTGACAAAATACAAGAACCTCCATACGTAGCAATATTATTTGACTTTTTGCTCAAAATTTGTAGCCAGCAAGCTAAACATTAGAAATTTGGAAAACGTGAGGTTGATTACGAGTTAACCAATGTGCTGTAACGCAAAGAACATCTGTTTGATTTAATGCGTGAATTCCCCAAGTCACATACAGGGAACAGTCATTTGAGGAGGTCTGTACTACTTTCTCTGAATCTGATACCGCGCCAAATCACTTAGTTGGAATTCGAAGATCTTAACAAAGGAAAACGCGCGTGTGCGCTAGCAGCTGCTCGCGTAACCTCGCTCGCCGAATTGCTTAAATACGTGTTGTGAAGCCACGGAAGTTACGCAACTGGAGACGCCACGGATTCCTGTACGGGTGACCGTCTGCGAAATCTGGTTTTTAACGGCGTCGAGCCCCTGGCCGAAGGTACTTACATTTATAACATTGGCTCCCACTATTCTATGGAATGTAACATAGTATACATAGAGTATTTTTGTTTCGTGTACATAGTTCGTGTAGAATGTCCAAAAAGGTTTGAGTTTGGGCATTCAGAGTACACAGACAGGTAAATAGACTATATTTTTCTGAAGTTCTCAATGTATTTTAATAGCAGATGTTTGCTCTGAATTTGTGTTTTTTGTTTTGTTTTTTCACAATAATGAAGTGCATCGTAGAATTACTTAAAACACTAGAGGTGTGAATATAGTTACGTTTTTGGAAGTTTTCTTATATCTAAAAATTATTTCAGCAAAGTGCAGTCTGTTGATCGTTGCGTATATATTTTTTGGGGTTGCAAGTGTACAAATTTATTAATATTATTGAAGGTGATGGTGATGATAATATTAATAATAATATTAATAATAATATCAAGCGAAGTGACTCAGTGCATAGCTCGCTGGGTTCGCAATCAGCGGGACCGTTAGATCTCCGGGCCGACCATCCTGACCGGTTTTTTCGTGGCTTCTCTTGGTCATAAGACGAATGCTGGGATGGTTCCAAAAATCCCATGAACAACTCCCACATCCCACTACCCCACCTCATCCTAGTCTTTTCACCCCTCAACATCACCTTATCACTTCAATCCTAATAATAATAATAATAATAATAATAATAATAATAATAATATAATATATGTTTCTGTATGTTTTTGTGTGTGTGTCAATTTGATTATTTCATAATCATCATCAGTTCACCTCATCCCCCAGAACATACAACCTTGGGGTGTAAAAATGGAATCAGCATTAAATGCTGATCCCCAAATAGAAAATTAACAGACACCTACCCCTATAATCATGACTGAGTCCCGGTGAATGCACGTATCGCGGTACCCGATTCGCGAAACCAAAATATAATAATATAACATTGATGAAATTGTTATTTTTTCTCCAGGAGATGGTCTCATTATTGACAAATAGTGTATTGGCGAGACCTCTACAAATATGAATAAACTTCCTGGCCGATAAACAATTAATGTCCTCTTCCTGCTCGGATGATCAGTAGATTTCAGATGGAGAAAAATCATATAACGAAATAGAACGAAGTTTAGTAACGTGCAAAGGACATGTGACGTGGAATATTTCACATGTTTTTATTTGTATTACATATTTCTCTCAACTAATGTCTTTTTCCAATGATAAACCGACGTTTGTCACCATCAAAGTAAACTTTACAATTATGAGAAATATAATTAAATTTAAAGTGTTTATAATTTTACTCACAGGAAGTGGGTAGGTATGGTGGTGTGGTGTGTATACACCATAAGGGCCAACGTTGATTTCCTCGGCGGTAACAGCTTTATAATATAGCTGAACCCACGATTTAATTCCCTTCTCCAGCAAACATAAACTTTACATCAGACTCTACAAAGACAACGCGCAGTACTCCGGGTTACCGTTGTTACAGCTAAAACGACACACTTAGAATTCTTAGAATAGAAATATTAAATCTGAGCTCCATCAGCATAATAAGTAAAAATCCAAATGCATAATAAGTAAAATTGTTAAATAATGAGTCTTATAGGACTCCTACTTGCCTTATGATCTTCATAGGAATTTGTTCTTCAAAACAAAACTTCATAATCTTGCATCTGAATATCAAATGATAATGAAAAATATTCCAATCCGGCGCCTTTGCGCAACACAATTGACTGTTTATCTTTACTATTTAAACAACATTGAATAAGGATACTGTGAAGTTTCGTTTTTTCAAATGTATCACCCGAAATCTTTACCTATTGACCCACCAGTACAATAAATACACAGAGGTAGTAGTTAATGATTTTCGTCAATTTTTGTTAGTGTTTGCATATGTAATTTACATGCATTTAATGTCATTAAAATATTTTACCATTTCCAAATAATTTGCATTCATCGATATTTTAAAGACGAAATGTATCCATGAATTCCCAAAATTTTCTGTTTGGACGAGCCGTGGAGATTAGTCGTCATTTCACGGAATTATGTAGGCAACAATAGCGCCTAATTATGAACGTCCAGGTGTTATATTCTTGGGCGCATATTACCATTCATATCGGATATTTGCTTTTCGGGAATGAAAATTAAAAAAGTTGCTGAATATTGCGTATAAACATTAATGACGTGAAATGTGAAATTGTTATTTTTTTCGGCCCGCATCAGGTTCATTTCCCTCGAAAAAATATCGCAGCGTAATACGTCCCCTGTTTTTCTGGCATATTAATTTAATTCATTGACAACGCTGGGAACCTAATATTAATTGTAATTTCTTCTGTAATATTAGAAAACATAATGTAACGAATATTAAAAGAAATATTTTTCTGTGAATTACATCTAAGCAATGACGAGATATGTAATATCATCCAATAAGTCCTAGTATTATTTGTAACGGATATGTAATATAATAACTAGCTGAACACATGGGAACATTTTGCACACTTATCATAAATTTTGTTTTTAATTTTTATTTTTTTATTAATAATTTAATTCTGTTTAAAATTTATTTTAGTTTCTATTTACCTTCTTGCAACTATCACCACTTTTCATTCCTTTAAAATATGGAGGTGTTTAAAAATACGGGTCATTATTTCAATTATGTATTCCCCATATGTAGGTAATCAAAATAGTACAGTACAACGTGTGTCCGGAAATGCTTCATTTCCGAATTATGCCCTTCACGTCGCTGAAATTCACCGGAACGTTTTTCTTTCCGCAGGTCGTTGTCATTACAGAAGATGTTCAAAATTATCACCTCTTACTTAAATATAGCCCTCCCACCGATGTCTCGTTGATCTGCGAACGTGGTCCCAAATTTCAGGAGTATTGCGTATGTCTTCGCAAGATTCCACATTCGATTCCGAAGGGATTCCAAATCAGGTACTGGAGACGAATACACCAATGGCCTCGCATATAGAAATTGAGTGAGTTCAGATCAGGTATCCGTGAGGCCAATCAATTGGGCCATCTCTACGTATTTATCGATCAGAGAACCTTCGAGCCATGTACCTTTTGAGCCGTACGACTGAAGTGTGCAGAATCGCAATCATGCAAGAAGTGGAGTGTCTTCATGAACATTAGTTATGTTTTCCTGGACGTTTATGCACGCCTGCCCCGTTAGAGTGTTTGCAAGTTTAGTTTGCATCCAACTAAATGATCACCAATGATACCGGCCCACATGTAGAGGGAGAACCGCATCTGGTGAGGAGACGGAACAGTTGCACGTGGGTTTTCATATGCCAATACGTGCCGATTGTAGAAGCTTGGAAAGCCATCTCGTGTGAACTGTGCTATATCTGTAAATAATACTAAGGATGGAAAGTTCGGATTTGCACCACACTGCTGCAAAAACCTTTGACATAACCTAACTCTTGCAGGGTAGTCTGCTGGTGACAGGGCCTGAACACGTTGCAAATGATAAGGATACAACTGATACTCTTGCAACAGTTTCCAGATAGTCGTATGAGGAACATTCCCTTGCAACGCTAATCTTCGGGTGCTGATAGAAGGAGTCGTGTCCATAGCGTCCAGAATATCTTCCTCTACAGCTGGAGTTGTGGATCTTGGTCGTCACTTCCCCAAGCCAGGAGAGTTAACTTTTCTATGGTCGCACAAATGGCTATGGAGACGTACAAATGTCTTCCGATCTGGATATTGTTCCCTTATACACTGCCCAGGGACAGCGCGTCATCTTTTCTTCCTTTTCCTTGTACCGTCCTCTCCACTTACATGCCCTACAATAGTACCGCATTCAAAGTCCAGTCACGTTAATGTGGCCACCCGTCAAAATTCTGAATAAACCCTTCTGCAGTGTTGACAACTGCGACATGTGCAGGAAGAGAGGCAACTACGTTCTGGGTAGTACGTACCAATAGAGATGTGGAGCCAAGCAGACTCCAGTGCCGTGGACAACTGCGTTAGTTTCATCGGTTGCGGATCCATGACGGGAACAGCCAGAGCTATCGGAGCGTCCTCATAAGGAAAGGGGATGGGTTAAGATCAAGACCTTAGGTGAGCGGTTCAACTAATTTATTGAATTTAAATGTTGTGCTGGACACGTCGCCGTTTATGCAGCCAGCAACTTACATGATGCAGCCCCAAACAGCCGGACCGGTGACAGAAAGTAGTTGTCTCCCCAGGTCAGGACTCAGGTCAGCCCTTCCAGATGACCCAACTCTTCAACAAGTTTCGTGACAGATCAAAGCCGAGAGCAATCTGTTTCTGCTGCTAAGCAGTTTTGGGAACGCACGAAAAGTGCATTGCATGTTCCTACTCTTACGGGCATCTATGACCAATAATGCAACATAAGGAAAAACGGAGGATCAATAATAACTTCAGTCAATTGGCGCGCGCATTGCGTGTGTAGAGATACTAAGTTTATTTTTCAAGTCAAATTTCTCTATTTCAGATTACTGTTACTCCAGGAAGTGCTTCGGTCACCTATACTTCACCCGTTGATTCGGTTGGTATTAGGCGACTGCTTCTGCTTGCCTCTTCAGGGATGCAGCATGGTCACGGGTTGCTGCGCGTCAGGGTGCGTCGCAATGCACTACGTGGCCAGCGCGTCCGTCGTGAAGGGGTGCAGTTCAGCAGTCCGAAGGGGGCGGTGCGTCACAGGGGTGCTTCAGTCTCATGGCTCGGTCAAGGTCGGCGGAAGCGCATTACAACTTCGTCCGAAGGGCGCGATTATGAAGGTCCGAAGGGTGCGTCATGCGGCGTGCCCTCCGATGAGTGGCGTTGGGCCGGCCGGCTGCCTTGCCACAGGGCAGTGCGTCACGGGGGTGTGGCGGTCACATGACTTAGTGAGCACTTCGTGGCGTGATCCAGGTCCTGGGAAGCAATTTTGATCTTCGCTCGAAGGGCGCGATCATGAAGGTCCGAAGGGGGCGTCATGCGGCGTACCCTCCGTTGAGTGGCTCTGGGCCGGCCGGCTGCCTTGCGTTAGGGCAGTACGTCACGGAAGTACGGTGGTCACATGACTCGGTGGGCGGTACGTGGCGCGGTTCAGGCCGCGAAAAGCGCTTTACAACATCGAGATAGTCTAACAAATTCTCCTGCGGATTCTCCCACAGATTGTCCTTGTGGTAGATGCCGCCTTGCCGAGGATCTGTATGTAGGGATGTCGTGGTCCATAAGAATGGCTGTGTATTTCTGTTGTTCAATTGTGCTTTCCAGAATGACGAGATCACTCAGAGAATGCTACGAAAACATTCCTCACACAATCACGCTCCCTCCTACGGTTTGGAACCTCACGGCGGTGGTTGTAGGGTGCTTGCGTTAAGACTTTTCACCCCCCCCCCGTATGCCAACGAACGTGATTCATCTAAAAAGGCCAACTGTTACCACTCAGAGGATGTCCATTTGCGGTATAAGCGTGTAAATGCCAGCCTTCGTCGCTGATGAAAGACAGAATGAATGAATAAGCCAGGAGCCAGCAGTGGAGGCCCATACGCAGCAACGTGCGCTGACGGTTCTTGAGGAGACACTGTTGGTAGCCCCTAGGTTCATGTTCAGCGGTCAATTGCTGTGCAGTTGCATGTGTATCTGTCTGTACACCTCTGTAGCTATCGTTCTCCCCAGTCATCTAGCCTGAGGTGCGCCACAGTTACGTCTGCGCGGGTTTTGAATATCGCTATTTTATCATCCACATTATACTAGTAACACGGTGGCACGCGAACACTTTACAAACTTTGCCGTATCGGAAATGCTACCTCCCATGACCTGCAAGCCAATGATCATGCCCTTTTGGTCGTCTGATAAATCGCTCCGTTTCTGCATTGCAACAACTACTACGCTGTTTTCCGCTTCCATCCCACGCGCGTTGTATACCTTCACTGTTTATTGCACCTTTACGACGAACGTAGGCGTTAGACACATTAATGTGACTCGACTATCTATGTAGGGAGACCATTGGTCAGGTAGAGCTTGTTTCTGCAAGGACGCGGCCCCGCGGTGGAAAATGTCTGCAGGGGAAGTCTCCCTGACCGACGTCTAGATCGGCGCCGAATCTCTTCATCCATCGAGGGAGGAATGCTGCCACTTTCGACGATAGAAACATCAACTACGGGACTATTGACCTTAGCATTTGACGTGCCCAGGAATATCATTACATCGAGGCAATTCTAACAATACAATGCAAGCCCATAATCCGTTGAGATTCGTTTATTTTCTCCAAAATTGATATTCCCCGGCTGATCTCAACGAACTCGAGGCTCTGCGAGTTTGAAACGGTTAATTTGATTCGATTTTATTTACGTTAAACCTTAATAGCACATTTAAAATTAATTTCAAAAATGAATAATATTCTTTATTAAACTTTGTTCTCGAACAGCGTGAAGAACGGTTAAAATAATGGCGCAGATTTCATTTTTAATGAAATCTCTGAGTTTTTGAAAATTCTAAAAGTTCAATTTTTCGGCGTCTTCCTATGGCTGCAATATTAGAGATATAGTTTTTCTAAATAAAATCTGTTGATCAAAGATAGATCATAAAATATCTTACAAAATCTTTCGAAAATATGAGTAGATATGTCGTAATTTTGCGTGTATAATAGGCCATTTTTATTTACATTTGTTATTTTATCAAGAACGGCTCAAAATTGTGCTTTATTTTTCCTTGCATTTATCAAAGGACGATAAAATTACATTAAGGAACAAGATAGTTTACGTCTAGAACGGTAAGGAAGCAACAAAATTCTATTTTATAAGCAGATTAAGAATATCACAATAAAAACGTCATAACAAGTCACAATTTTACTTTCTCGTATACGTACGTATATACGGAGTATAGAGAAAATTATGTAATGCTATGTAATCGATTTCGACATTTCAAAGTGATACGATTTGCGGTTCCCTGATACCGAAAAATTGTTTGTTTTTTTTAAGCATCTGTCTGTCCGTGTGTAAACACGACTAGCGCCTAAACCATACATACGATTGCTTCCAAAATGGATATTCCCCAGTAGATTTGGCTAGACTCGAGGCGCTGCGATTTTGAAAAACATTTTTCAAAATTTAGGGGTACTTTACAAGAAGCCCTCGCAAAGCCCGGTTTAAAAATTCTTTCAAAAACAGCTTCAAATTTTTTCTTAAATTTCTGTAAGAATAGAGTAAAATACACTTATAAAGTGGCATAGGTTCAATTTTTACAGTTTGCTTCGAATTTACAAAAAATGCAAAATTTTGAATTGTTTCTGTCTTCCTAAAATACAATATTGAAGATATAGAAAATACCTTCAAATCATAATTTTTGTCTTATAATAAGGTAATGAACATTTTTTAGGGATAGTGCCTATTGTTCTCTATGAGATGACTTAAACGCCATTTGGCTCTATTCTTTTGTTTATCAAAAATTATAAAAAAAATTATTTCAATTATTATAAAAATTTAATTTTTTGACTCGTCTCTCACATCGTTAATATTTACATTAGCGGCGATTTGTTTACATTATTGTATTTATGAGTACATGTGATTTCAATAATGTCATATAACGTTTCTTGAAAACTCAACAGTTTTATGATATACAGAGATCAAATTTCCGCGTTTTCAGGAACATTCAAACGCCTTTTCCTTAAGAATAGCTCTAACTTGATTCTTCACACTCACCTAACAGGTAGTGCTAATTGCAGTGTTAAAACGACTTAAAGTTAATTGTGCTGTACCTTTTGTTTTTTTAAAATGACATATACGTATTATTTTAATCTCATTTGCCGTGAATACGCACATTTCCAGTGATTTGAAAAGTTATTGTATTTGAGACTTTGAGTACCTCTAATGTCTTTAAATTATGTTTTTCGAAAACTCAATTTTCTGTGAAAATATCTATTTCGCACATACAGTAACGCATAATCGTCATTCTCTTAAAAACGGCTCCAAATTTTTCCTTAAAAATTGGCATTTATGACGAGGTTTTACTCTTCTTTAATATTGTTAAAGTAATATGTATGATTTCTACTATTAGGAAACCGAAAAATTGAGAAAATGTCAAAAAAAGTATTTGGGCGGCGATAGTTAGCAGCTGGCAAGAGGATGGGGCAAGAGTGTAAAGCCAGTGCACACTAAGGAAATTATAAATATTTACTACGAGAAAGTTTGTCCCTTTCTGTAGACCACTAGTTTAAATATACCGTGCGCATCCGTCACAAAAAAGAATTATTGTACCAAGTAAACAAGTACTTGTGGCGTCTTTGCCGGGGCAAATAATTACAGACGTGAACGGCTTGTAAATATTTAGTATTTATTAGAATAAAGATACTCCGACACCATAACACTATATACAATATTTACAATTGAAGTTAACCGTTACAAGAAGGAACCTTCCCTGGTTACCACCACCGCTGGCCCGATAATTAATTACCATCCCCGGTGTGCTGCACCAGTACCTTACGCGAGCATACATGCGAGTATGCCGCACCTACCGTCACGACGTAGCACGCCGGCTTCGATTCCCCGCCTCGGTAGCCTATGCATTACAATGCAACGCCGCGCACAACCCTCACGACGCCCTACCGACGCGCTCACACCTGAAGAATCAGAAGAATAGAAGAAAGCTCTTGAGTCGGAATCTGCTTTTATACCCTCTGGCAGGCTGACGGAAGCGCGTCACCCGCAGTGTCCGCCGCCGCTCCTCCGCCGGCTTCGGGGTTTCCAAACCTGTACCCACGACACGGCATTCCTTCCCAAGCCTTTGTACAGCTGGCGTCACTTCCGCCAGCGCTGTCCACATGGCTAATATAGGTGTCGTCGTCGTCGTCGGGGTCAACCTCGTGGCCGAGGATCCCTCAGTTTACTATTGCTGCCTCCGTCTTTCATGTGCTCGTAAATGACTCACTAGGCCGATCTTGGACGCTATCGCTCTTTGACACTCTGAGCAGGTGAAACTTGCATTATTAGCTGTTGAACCAGCGTCTTGGCGAGCTTTAAAGATGCCTTTGTTTTTATAGCAGACATTTCTCCATTTAGATCTGTCTTGGCATAGTGTTTCCCACGTGTCCTTTATTCCAATGTTCTTTATCATTGCATGGATACCATCTTTATATCTCTTTAGCTGGCCACCCTGACGCCGATTACCTTCCGCTAGCTCACCATACAATATCTGTTTAGGGGTTCTCTCCACTGACATCCGGGTCACATGTCCAATCCATCGTAATTGGTTGCGAGCTAGAATATTTTCTATGGTGATACAGCCCGTTTGGTCTCGAATTCTCTGGTTGGATATGAAATCTTGCCATTTTATCCCTAGAATATTACGTAACTGCCTCATTTGGAATTTTTCTAGGGTTTTGACATGCTTCTTGTAGATGGTCCAGCACTCACTGCCGTATAATAGTATAGACAGGACGACGGCTTTAAATACCATAATTTTAGTTCTGATTGTAAGATCATTCCAATTAAAGACACGATCTCTAAGCTTATAGAAGGCATAAGAGGCATTCCGAATTCGATGGCTAATTTCTGCATCCAGGTCTCCTCCGGTGGTTACTAAGCTTCCTAAATAGTTGAACTGTTCAACCAGCTCTATGGAAGTGCCGTCAATGATTAAACCATTCCTTTGTGGGAGTGTAGGCCCACTACAGTACATAAAGAGCGATTTCGTCTTAGATGAGTTAATCTCCATACCTAGTGATTTATATACACTTGCAAAGGTGTCCATCATTCTTTGAGCTTCTGGTTCTGATTTGGCTAGTATGACCAGATCGTCAGCATATTGCAGTTCGGTTAAGTAGCGATTGCGGACGTTGCGTTGAGCTTTTAGACGGGCCAAGTTGTATAGTCCCTTGTCAAATCTATATCTGATATTCATTCCGCGATCTTGAAGTGTACGGTCCAGGCTGATAATGAATGCAGTCATAAATATATTAAATAGAAGAGGTGCCAACACACATCCTTGTCGCACTCCGTTTGATATAATAAAGCCATCTGTTACTCCTCCACTTGTGATGACTCTGGCTTCATTTCCTTCATGTAGGTCAGCGATAATGTTGACTAATTTTTGAGGACATCCGAACTTTAATAGGATTTTCCATAGAGCGTGCCTATTAACCATGTCGAAGGCTTTTCTTAAGTCCACGAAGGTTGCATATAAGCTGGAATGTTGCTCTTTGACCTTTTCCTGAATCTGTCTTAAGGTAAAGATCATGTCAATTGTACCTCTGTTTGGACGAAACCCAGCTTGGCTTTCAGGGAAGATTCTTTCCAGTAGTGGCTGCAGTCGGTCTGATATCACTCTTGTTAAGATTTTCCCCGCCGTACAGAGAAGTGAAATTCCGCGGTAATTAGTACAATCAGCTCTGTCACCTTTCTTTTTGTATATGTTTACAATTAAAGCATTTTTGAAATCAGAGGGCGATTTACCCTGCTGCCAGATCCTTTGGAATACAGCTGAGCAGTGAGGCGCCGCCATATTTATAAATCTCAATCGGAATTCCATCAGGTCCAGGTGCTTTATTATTCTTAATTTTTGCGAGAGCTTTGGTAATCTCTTCTGTTGTTGGGTGTATAGCAAGGTGTTCGCATACAGGATATTGCGGAATCTGATCGATAACTTGCTGATTCACTATCGAGTTTGTATTCAATAGATCTTGGTAGTACTCTCTCCAACGATGACTTATTTCTTTGCTGTGGGTAAGTAGGGTACCTTCTTTATTTTTAATTGGGCAACAGCCGTTCCATGTAGGTCCATATATTGTATTTACGGCTTTATAGAAGGCACTGGAATTGTTCTGATCGGCAAGGACTTGTATCTCCTGTGCCTTATCCTGGAACCATTTATTTTTGAGTTTACGTGTAGTTTGCTGTACAAGGGCTTTTGCCTTTCGATAGTCTGCTCTTAGTTGCATATCCTGTGGTTTAATAATGGTAAGCTTAAATAAATTATTCTTCTTCTTGATTACTGCTTCAATTGCCTGGGAGTTCTCGTTGAACCAGTCCGGGGATGTCTTTTTGGTAGTGGGCTTGAGTACTTTTTTGGTTGCTGTCTGAATACCCTGTACGAGAGAGTTCCATTCCTCTTCAATAGTATTGTTTTTTCCAGAATGACGTTTCTGTATATGATTTTGTAACTCATTTACTAAATCTGCCCTGGTTGTGGAGTTCATCAGAGGTGTGACGTCGTATCTAATTTGCTTGTTCTTGGTTGTTTGCGTTCCAATCTTCTTGGGTTCAATATGCACCTTACATATCAATAGTCTATGATCGGTATCACACTCAGCTCCCCTATAGGCTCTGGTTACTCTCACTGTTCTTCGGTCTCTTTGCCTTACGATGATATGATCCAGAGCATGCCAGTGGCCTGATCTAGGGTGTTTCCATGTGCCTTTGTATATCTCTTTCAATTGGAATAAGGTGTTTGTAATAGTTAAATTGTGTGAGGCACAAGTGCTGAGCAACATTTCTCCATTTTCGTTCTTTTTACCAATACTGTGCCGCCCAATTACCCCATTTCAGGCTTCAAAATTCTGACCTACACGAGCGTTGAAGTCGCCCAGTAGGAATATGCTCTCAGATTTAGGGATGGAATTGAGCACTGTGTCTAGATTCTTGTAAAAATCTTCTTTAATATTGGCCTCGGCATTGAGTGTAGGGGCATAGCAGCTTATGAAGTTAATAGGTGTGCCTTTGAACAGGCCCAAGCGCAGAGTCATAATACGCTCATTAACTCCCATATGGGCTGTTGTAGTTCCTTTTAGGATCGTGTTTCTTATCGCAAATCCCACGCCGTGTTGCCTAGGGTGAGTTTTATCACGACCTTTCCAGAAGAAGGTGTAGTTCTTCTCAATAAGTGAACCTACTTCTGCTATCCGAGTCTCACTTAAAGCTGCGATGTCCACTCTATACCTCAGTAGTTCTCGGTCGATAACTGCAGTTCTTCGTTCTGGGCGGTTATCACCGTCTAACATCGTTCGTACATTCCATGCTGCGACTCTGAGTATAGGTCTACGTCTTCGTATTTGCTTCATTCGTGATTGGTGCTGCATTGGCCTGGGCAGGGTTTCCCCCCCGGAGATCCGAGTGGGGGAATATACTCCGGAAACATTTATTCCTGTCAGACCTGGCATCAATAGTAACTGGTGACTGCACATGAAGGAAGTACAGGGGGGCTTGTACTGTATACCCCGCCTGCTGCTACAGATAGACATCCTAGAGTCGGTGGCACAGCTAGCTGCGACGATCGACTACGGGTGCCTATCCTTGGGTAGCGGTTATGAAAGAGGAATAGGAAAGAGTGAAAGAAGAGTGAAATGACTCCCTAGCCCTCGAAACCTAATAGCGTCGGGATCGGAAAATATCAAGAGTTGACCAAGAGAGGTCTATAGGATAGCTAAAAGAAAGACGTGAGGTACAAGTAAGTGGAAGCAATACCCCACGTAGCTGAGTACCCTCGGGTTTGCCATGCCCGTCGCTAGGTGCGAGCCTTTGAGGGGGAATGTCTGGTTCGGGACCCCTTATTGGCTATTCGGGGTTGCCCTGATAGCGAGCAGGTCGCTCAGGATTTTCCGCTATCCACCACCTGCGGACCCGCTTGGTAGCTGACATCCAAGCCCCAAGGGCTAATATAGTACGTTTGTGCTGGCGACAGATATGACGCCACAAACTCCTCTATACCCCCCCGGGAATTTTCGTCGCAGTTGCAATCAACACAGAAGGAAAATTCCACAAGTGTGAAAGTCCTAGGCCGATCGGCTCACATTATATACAACTGCGCCTGACTTGGCTAATTACACAGATAAAGAAAACAAACAGAGAAGGCCCTACTAACCTACCCCATTGACATATTTTTACTCTCACATTGTACATTGTACTTGAAATATTAAAGATCTTGCCGTACGGTCGGTCCCTCTTATGCATTGTTAAGATTTTTCAGCCTGGTGTGGTAACCTCAAATAACCATAGTATGTTCCTTTTCCTTTTACAACCAAATTCTTGAATTAAATTAATTTTGTACAATACACCCACTACCAAAATGACACATACAATATCACCAATATAGCCACAAACATTACATCAATAAACATTCAAAATCAGATACAGTTCTATACACACAAACTGACACACTGAATTACAAAACCCTATACAGTGATAAATGCACAACAAAAAAACAACAATAAACTAACTTTTACCCTGTTTTACATTTAAAACCACATACAGTGATACACTTAAAATGAAACAAATAAACAATTTTTACATCTCTCTCTTGAAGGATTGTACAAAGTTTTCTTCTTGCCAGAATGAATATAAATGAATACAAAAGTTCATGATATTTGCTGGAAACTATTCTTTCGTAGGTTTCTTGGGAAAAGTTTACTCAATCTTGACACAACACAACAAACATCACATTCACCTATACATCATTCTTCTTGCACTATTTGTTTTGCACTGTGTTCCAGTGTTTTCGGCGCACACGTATCGGCATTGCCGGGTGCAGTGTGCCCCTCTGCAACTTCGGACACTGTCTGGCGCTCATTTTCAAACACCCTACTGAGAATGTCAGCATTTACGTTTAATATCCCTTTCCTATGGCTTATGATAATGTTGTAATGCTGAATCGCCAGAGACCACCTAAGCAATCTAGGATTATTCCCAAAATTCTGTTGTAACCAGACTAACGGGTTATGATCCGTTTCTATCTTTAGCAAAACATTACCGTCTAAATAGTAACGCAACTTCCCTAAACCCCAAATTAAAGCAGCACACTCTTTCTCCGTGGTGCTCCATTTTAATTCCCCGTCTGAGAATTTTTTACTGAGAAAAAGAATCGGATTTTCATTCCCTTCCTGATCTAACTGTGATAACACAATGGCTGCTCCCCTAAGTGCCGCATCACATTGCAGTAAAAATGGCTTACTAAAATCAGGTGCATGTGTGACTGCCCCCTGACACAGTGCGTCGCGAAGCTGTATAAACGAGTTTTCGCACTCTTCCGACCACCGGATTTTGCCTTGCCTATGTGTTCCCCTCAATAGATCAGTGAGCGCAGCTGATTTCTCCGAGAAATTTCTGATGAACCGTTTATAACACGATATCAGACCTATAAATTTACGGATTTCCTTTTTTGTCGTAGGCCGTGGATATTCCTTTATTACTTGCACTTTGGCTTCATTTGGTCTCATCAGACCACTGCCAATCTCGTATTCTAAGAACGTAACCGATTTCCTAGCGAACTTACATTTCGCCGGTTGCACGCGTAAATTGGCCTCACGTAATTTTTGGAATACGATTCTGAGATGTTTGCAGTGATCATCCCAGTTGTCTCTAAATATTGCAATGTCGTCCATATATGGGACGGCGAACTCCGCGCAATCTTTCAGTAATGCCTCCATAAGCTTGCTGCAAACATATGGTGCATTTTTGATGCCGAAAGGCATCCTGAGGGGTTTATAAGACCCGAATTTTGTCGTAAAGGTGGCATTGAGCGCGCTCGCTCATTTGGATCTGCCAAAATCCTTTACATAAGTCAGTTGTGGTTATGATTTTGGCCCTCGCAACTGTTTCAATTCGCTCGGCTAAACTCGGAAGCGGAAAATATTCCGTACGAATAACCTGATTTAACTTGCGGTAGTCAGTACATGGCCTGGGTTTTTTTCCGGGTGCTTCCACCAAAATCATGGGGGATGTGAAATCAGAATCTGAAGGCTCGATGATACCATCCCTTAGCATTTTCGTGATTTCATCCTGGAGGATTTTAGTTTGGCGATGTGACGTGCGATACGGAGCGCTCCTCACCCTTGCATTTTCGTCCAGCAACTCGATGTCCATCTGAACGTTTTTAGTGAGCCCTGGCCTATCAGAAAAGATGTCCCTAAACTCAATTACAAGCTCTCTCAGCCTTTCACTTCCTTCCGGCTCCATTTCTGTGCCTGCGAGCATTGCCTCTACATCAAATTCCTCCGGTTCTAATTTTAAGGCGTATTTCTCTATTCCGTCCTCCATAAATTCACCTATTTCTTCTTGATTGACAATAAAGTTAACATATTCTGTCCTTTGTACGTATGCTTTGATCATATTGACATGATATACCTTGCCTGTACTTTTGTTCGGCATTTGAATGACGTAATTCGTGTCAGACACCTCTACAATCTCTCCCGGTCCTATCCATTGCACAGATAATTTACGTACCTTGTTCGGAGCAAACACTAATACTTTGTCTCCTACATTAAATGTACGTATCACTGCTTTCTTATCATACCAGGTTTTTCTTTTCACCTGAAGTGCCGATAGTTTTTCATGAGCTGAGTCTCTAATTACTTTCAATCTATTTGCAAGACGAAATATATACTCCGTTACTTCGCTACTTTCCGGCTCTATTCCAGAGAGATTCTCGTAAAGCAACGTAATAGGAGTCCTTAAATTTCTACCGAATACTAATTCTGCGGGCGAGAATCCAAAACTTTCATGAAAACTTGTTCTTAAAGCGAACAATATGGCCGGGATCTGTTTTTCCCAGTCAGTTCCAGCTTCAAGACACAGAACTTTGAACAGCCTATTTATTGTACTATGTACACGCTCAACCGGATTGGTCTGCGGATGATAAACTGAACTATGGATCAATTTAATTCCGAATTTATTTGCGAATTCTGCCATCAGCGTGCTTCTGAAGCACGGGCCTTGATACGTTTGAATTTCCCGTGGGAAACCGGTTCTGCTGAACAACTGCAAAAGCGCATCAATTACAGTAGGAGTTTGAAGATCTGGAATCGGTATTGCTTCGGGGTACCTCTACGCAACACAAATAGCAGTAAGTACGTGGACATTTCCGGTCCTGCTTCTCTGAAACGGGCCTATCGTATCTAAATTTAATCGAGAAAAGACCTCTCTTATAGTGGGGACCAACACTAAAGGTGCCTTCTTCCGATCACCACTATGACCTACGCGCTGGCAGCTGTCGCATGAACGCACAAATTGCTCCATCTCTTTAAAACAATTTGGCCAGAAGAAGTGCTTAGACAAATTGTTCTTCGATTTAGCTATTCCTAGATGAGCACTGACAACTTCATGACAAATCCTTAATATAGGCCCACGAAATTTACCGGGCACAACTAACATTTCATAAATGTCGCCCTTTTTGCTCTTCCGTTTCTTAAATAATAATGAATTCCTAACAAAATATGTATCTCTTTCTGATTCTGCTTTTACATCCTTATACTTTTCAAACAAAGTATTTACACCCTCATCTCCCTTCTGCGCCGCGCTGAATTGTTCCGTATTTACTTTCAACATTTCAGCGATCGGCACTGCCAATTCTAATTCTTCTCCGTCTGTTAATAGACAGATTTCCGGGAATTCCTCCGACGGCTCATGCTCGTCTTCGCCCGGCTTTGCTGTCACGTCGCCTTCCGCCTCCGGCAATCCTACCTGCGAGTTCCCCGAATCCTCTGCTATTGTTCTGCCTTCCGCCGCAGCCTTACTGCGCGTCGTAACCATGTTCACAGTTTGTTCTTCTACTAAGCCCTGTTTAATATCCTGCAGAAGTTGATACGTTCTGTTACTTAATAGATAATAACTAAGTTCGTTTTCCTTCGGTACTATAGCGGCCCTAGTGATTACACTACCTAATTCTGAATTTAGGCGAATTTCCGCCACCGGCAAATTAATGGCAGTTGAATGAAGCGGCTGTTTGATACAGACCGATTCGCCCGTGTAATCACGATCTGTGACTAGATTCACGGATACAAGATCAAATGACGCGCTCGTGTCTCTCAAGATCTCAGTCGGCTGTTCATTCACGGTCCCTGTCACAATGTGCTGCCTCAAGAATTCCCTTGCCTCGGGTTCACACACGTGATTTATTTGATTGCCCTGTTTCCGCGGACAGTTCTTTATCAAGTGCGTTGTCGACTGACATTCATAACACTTGCGGACATAAGGTGCCTCGAATTCTTTCTTCGCGCTATGTTTCTCTACCCCATTCGTACTTCCTGCCGGCTTGGATGCCACGTGAGGAGCAACAGGTGCCCTGTTGTTTCCGTGTTCTTTCCGGAACGTTCTTTCCGGCCGGAAAGATGGTAACTGTGGCTTCTTCCACCCTTGCCGCGCATTCTCGTACGCATCTAGTCTTTTCGCGAACTCGAGCGGATTCGCAAATTCGGCCCATTTATCCACAAAGTTTTCCCGCATATCCCCTGGAACTTTATGCTTCATTTGATCGGCCACGATCAAATTCAATAAACCCTCCAATGTGTTTATTTTAAGTCCCGCTACCCACTCTCTGGCATAGTTTAGCAATTCCCTCGCGAATATGCTCCAAGTCGCTCCGTTTTTGCTGTTTCCTAAACAACTGCCGGAATTTCTCGGCATCAAACCTGTACAATTCTAGCAATTTCAATTTCAACTCCGCATAATCTAACGCTTCTTCTTGTTCATCTAATGTAAGCCATGTGTTAACATTATGCGGAAGTAATCCGATTAAATTAACAACCCAATCTTCTTCGCAGATTTTCAATTGCCTGCACTGGCTTTCAAATGCGCTCAGATAAGAAGTGATGTCGTCCTGCTCTCCTTTAAATCTACCAATTATTTGGCCTATTCTAATATAATCTCTCGCGTGTTCCGAGCGCGCTTCCGAACGAATCTCAGAATTTGTTTCGCCCGTCTGGGCATTTTGCACTCTCGCAAGTTCTAACTGATATTGCCTTTCTTCTAATATTCTCCTATCTCTTTCGTGCTGTTGCACCATTTCCTCCGTTAATTCAACGGAATAATCCTCATGCTCTACTATTAATTTCTTTAAAGTCGGATTTGTTTCCGATCCATCTAATTCTATTCCTAAATCCCTGGCGATTCGGATCATTCCCTCCTTTCGAAATTTCAGTAAATGCGCCATTGCTTTCGAACAGTGCCTTACGCGTTGCAAAAGAACACACTTACCCTTACCTTCCACTGCGTCCGTGGCTGCTTCCTGCTGCTTATGCGTGCACGTTCGGCGCTGACGGATGTCGTGATGAGATGGATGGATTGGCTGCAACTCGTCCTTCCTTCCCGTCCTTCTTTCCTTCCCGTCCTTCTGCTTGAAGTTTCGCCCCGCCGGTGTACTCGCACGTTTTCGTTCGCGTTTTACTTTATTTCGCGCACTATGAATATATTTACGTCGAAACTGTTCCCTGGCTGAGCCTTGCTCGCTCGCCCACTATTTAATCTTTCTCCGGCGGATACCTGCGGCCAAATTTACTTTCACTTTCGCGCGCACGGTCCGCTGTTCTGGGTGACTGTCCCGCTGGTACAAAGCGCCCTACCTGCTGGGTGTTTTGTTCGTTTCTATAGCTGTTGCTACAATACCGACCGAACCTTGAACGTGAACCGCAGAATTCTATCCCTTCTACGCTCACTAATTACCCATGGACGGATGAAGCCCCTTACTGGCGTAATTATTCTACCTGCCGTTCCTGGCGTGCTTCCGTGTGATGCTGCCTACCACAGACAAACACCACACCTACACAACTGCGTGGTCGTTTACTAACCATAAACTGCGTGCTTGAACCGCTACATACACTACACTTGCGTGGTAGTTCCTGAACCGCTGCCTACACTATAACTACGTGGTAGTTCTTGAACTGCTGCCACCATTCTACACCTACGTGGTAGTTCGTGATCCGCTGCATACACTACACGTGCGTGGTAGTTCATTAACCGCTGCTTACACTACACGTGCGTGGTAGTTCGTTAACCGCTGCTTACACTATACGTGCGTGGTAGTTCGTTAACCGCTGCTTACACTACACGTGCGTGGTAGTTCGTTAACCGCTGCTTACACTACACGTGCGTGGTAGTTCGTTAACCGCTGCTTACACTACACGTGCGTGGTAGTTCGTTAACCGCTGCCACCATTCTACGTGCGTGGTAGTTCGTTTACCGCTGCCACCATTCTACGTGCGTGGTAGTTCGTTTACCGCTGCCACCATTCTATCCCTCCTACGTCTGTGGCGTCTTTGCCGGGGCAAATAATTACAGACGTGAACGGCTTGTAAATATTTAGTATTTATTAGAATAAAGATACTCCGACACCATAACACTATATACAATATTTACAATTGAAGTTAACCGTTACAAGAAGGAACCTTCCCTGGTTACCACCACCGCTGGCCCGATAATTAATTACCATCCCCGGTGTGCTGCACCAGTACCTTACGCGAGCATACATGCGAGTATGCCGCACCTACCGTCACGACGTAGCACGCCGGCTTCGATTCCCCGCCTCGGTAGCCTATGCATTACAATGCAACGCCGCGCACAACCCTCACGACGCCCTACCGACGCGCTCACACCTGAAGAATCAGAAGAATAGAAGAAAGCTCTTGAGTCGGAATCTGCTTTTATACCCTCTGGCAGGCTGACGGAAGCGCGTCACCCGCAGTGTCCGCCGCCGCTCCTCCGCCGGCTTCGGGGTTTCCAAACCTGTACCCACGACACGGCATTCCTTCCCAAGCCTTTGTACAGCTGGCGTCACTTCCGCCAGCGCTGTCCACATGGCTGATATAGTACGTTTGTGCTGGCGACAGATATGACGCCACATACTTAACTCTTGGGGTGGCAGATACTGAGTCAGTCGGTGTCATGCGGAAGTACGCATGTGGTTCCTGTCTGATGAGCGTGTACCACTAATACATTAATACTTACAGTTCTGTGGGTTTCATAAAGTAAAATTCGTCACGTGATCTGTTGAATTGAATCGGTTCGATAAAATGCAAATTGTAATTTCACATCGAATGTGTGATAATCAACCCAATAACTTCTGTTAGATTTGTGGAAGGTTTACACCCAAACTTGAAAGGAAATAAAATACATAGTTACAAAACTTTCTTCTTGTGATACTTCGGCTGTCGTGTTTGTGATCAGGGCAAACCATGGGCTGCTCACCAGTGTTATGTCACCTGTACAACGAACCTTAATTCCAATTTGTGGAGAATGCCAACGAAACATTTTAATTATTATTATTCATGCTAAAAATATCTAGCCTATCCATATAAATTATCCACATAACGCAACCTGCGTCACACAACCACGAATTACAAATGTCCTCCAAAAACATGGTCAATAAATATTGAAGAAAACCGTGACGAAACTGAAGCCGTCTTATCCTCAGAAAAAGACGCCTCAACTTCAAAATATCCAGACTACTTACCTACTTAACGACACTGGCGTGCACTTTGTAGAGCAGGAAGACCAAAATGATTTGGCATGGGACGTTAATTTGTCAAAAAGCAAACAAACTGAACTACTAGACTCTGGTTACAGTAATGGAAAGTACTTGTTGCCGGGAAAAAAATCAGAGTTTAGGAAGTCACGAGCCCTTTGCTCAGTATTCTGCTCTTGAAAGTACGTTTTGTTTTTGTACATTTTTAGGAGTTAATAGGTTCATTGTGTGTGATATCTATCATTGTGTGATATCTACAACCCAAATGAATGGTAATTGTTTACAGTTCCCTCAAAATATAGTTTCAAAACAGTGAAATAATTCCACGGGCGAGTAATGCAAAATCAAAAAAAGGAATTTTCATCGGTCCGCTAATTTTAAAACTCATGTTGGATGAATATTGAGAAAAAAACTGCGAGTAATTGAGTTAGCAGCTTGGCAATCCTATATGAAAGTTTTCCATGTATTTCTAGGGACAAAGAAAGAAGACAAGTATAAAACATTGGTCACAGAATGGTTAGAAAGGTGCAAACTATGAGATGTTGAATGTTTATAAAACTTCATTTTTGTATCTATGAGTAATATGGGTGATATTAGTGGTGAACAACTCAATTAAGATATTTCTACAATGGAGATGAGATATCAAGGGCGTAAGGATCCTGCAATGATGGGAGATTATTGCTGGTTTGTTGTAAGAGAGAGATAGAGAGTAAACAGGAATACAAGAGTAAGTGACAAGATGCATAGCATTTTTAAGCAATGCAATAGAAAATTCTCCTTCCAAAATATTTCCATATTATTGCACAAATATGCGTATTCCATTTTTAACTTGTTCTTACCTCGTGTAATGTATGCTCATAAACTTTTCTAGTAATAAAACCAGAGTGAGTATGTGGTAAAGTGTATAGGATTTCGTGAATTTTAAATACTAAATATGTTCATTTGTGTTGAACCCTGAGTGATAGTAACTTTTATAATGATTTTCTAAATCAGCGTGATCGTTTCCTTTGAAATCACCTGCTTTTGTCCAGGAAGTGTGAAAAAAGTATACTTGAAATTAATGCAATTTATGTTTTTCTAAAAAAAACGGCTTCACATTTTTCTTAAATTTTCCCCACATATACAGTAAAGAACTCTTAAAACGGCGTAAGTCAGAAATAATGCAAAGAGTTTAAGCATCGGGAAATCTTTGCTTGTTCTTTGTGGCTGTGTGAGTGATGGTGTAGCGGTCATACTTGGCGTGTAGACACGAAGGACCTGAGTTCGAATCTCGACGCGAAGTAAAAATTGCTGGATGGTTACACTTTTGCAGGCTCATGTCGCATAATGTTTTTGTTTGTTTTTTTTAGCTGTAACAAGTAATGCGAGAAAGTATGTGCTCATGTAGCACCAATCGTTTTATTTACACTAACCTCCTGGAGAGTAGTTTTTTCTTGAGTATGACATTCACTATTATCATCTAGTGGTGAAAAACCGATCGTAAAGAAACAGACACAAAATCACGTTTTCGTACAAGGAAAAGGTTGCTTTGTCTATCTTACCCAAAGCAATGGATGTGTTAATGCAAATCTGCCGGTCTCTCGTATGGTAAAACAGCTTTTGTCCGCAGCGATATCATGAGATATTTCGGGGAAGTTCTATAACAAGACAGTAGATCCACCTCTCTCGGAACAATCAAGATCAGCGATCGGGACCGCTGTTGAGTAGTAGACCATCGATGGTCTGTATTTTAATTTTAATGCTTCGCAAAGAAATATAAATGTTATGTAAATTCGATGATCTCGTACAATAAAATAATAGTTATTTATGCACCAAAGGCGTTATACGGGTTCTAATGATCGAGCAGCGAAAAAACGTCTGAGTTCCTTTTGCCTAATTTTAAGAAGACTAATGTTCGGCAGCACATATGTCTGACCATTTCCCGACCATTTGGGATCTGAATAAGAGATACTAACGAGCAAATCTCACTGACTGACTTCAAATCTCTATGTAAGGAGAGATATGAAGATATGTTGGGTGTAATCTCCAGATTTCCATGAGTATTGTTATATAGAATGAAAAGTTCAATCTATTTCATACGATGTCGTAAACGATTAATTCTAAAACTCATGTTGGATGAGTATTGGAAGAAAACCTGTGAGTCATTGAGTTAGCAGCTTGGCAAGCACATACTGCTCGTTCATTTGATACTACAAATATTCAACGTACTCTTGTCAGAAATTAGAGCAGAAAGTAATTACGGTTGTTTAAGAATAAACGTTTCACTAATCTTAAGGCTGTCATTAACATTTAATTTTATTAGCTTTTTACACATATTTATTTCAGAAAGTTATATTTAATTTTATTAGATTTTTACGCACATATTTATTTCAGAAAGTCATATTGAAAGCTAAAAACAAATTAATAAAAAACTGTAATTTAGATTGATTTTTTATTAAAATGTTCTGTTAGATTTCATGCAATTTCAATCTCTCAACGTGTCAAGGAGGATTTCTCCTCTTCTAAATAAATTCTGTCAATCTTTTGAAAGCCTATTTTTAATCTATGTAAAATTACTATATCATAAAAGGAAGCCAATTATTAAAAGTACTTCCATGGCGTTTGAGACCATACTCTATGAAACTTTAAGAAACCGTTCTTCAAAACGCAGACAAAATGAGAACGCAAACTAAAAGGAAAGACAAAACAGCACTATTATACTTCCGGCACGGAATAGGAGCTAAGAATAAGTAGCAGTTGGCATACATTTCCATTCCCGGAACCAGAGCGCCGCTGTCCCCAAGATCGCAGTTTAGACGCGCCCGCCACTCCCCAACCAGCTCTCCCCACCTGCTCGCCCCGACTCGCTCTCCCCGGCCCTACCCATACCGCGCCGCCTTCCCTCTCCTCCCCTCCCCGCCTCGCCCTCCCTCCACTCGCCTACCCGCCTCGCTCGGTCCGCTCCGTCCCATCCTGCCCTGCCCGTTCCGTCTTGGACACGCCCCGCCAATCCAGCCCGTCCCGCCCCACCCATCACGCCCCACCCATCACGCTCTGCCCGCCCCACCCACTCGCCCCCAGCCCAGTCCGCTCCGTCCACCTCGTCAGCCCCGCCCGCCCAGCCCGCCCCGCCCGCCCCGCCAAAGCTCGCCCCGCCCCGCACACCCCGTCCCATTCCTCCCCGCCCCGCGCGTCCCGACTTGCGCGAACGCCTCTCCCGCCCTGCAGGTCCTGCCCGCCCCGCCCGTCCTGCCCGCCCCGCCCGTCCTGCCCGCCCCGCCCGTCCTGCCCGCCCCGCTACTACTTGCCAAGTGGTTCCGCGCCTAAATATAACCCGTCGCGCTGCGAAAAAGGAAATCTGAGGGAAGGGAATTCTCGGGTACAAGGTGCTCGTCGAGTGCTCGCGCGACCTCTGATAAGACCACGAGCCACGAACGGAGCGTCCGCGCTCCATAGCGTGGTGCCACCGCCAGCACCGTCACCATCGCTTCTCACCACCGAAAGCAAATCCGGGTCCCGGTACAAGAAGTGTGTGAACTATTATAAAAGAATCTGGTCAGTTTATATTTAAGTTAGTATTTTTGACAATTCATAACATTGATATATTTAAATAAGTCTTGTACCTTGTACTTGTACTAAATTCGCGGTCTCTCAGGGCGTGTCATTATACCCAACGTGAGCCGGGTGTGACCTTTTAGTTTACTAAATCAATTTAATTAATGTTATAATTAAAGTAAAAATGAGTTCTTGAGCCCCCTTGATATCTCTGGACCGCGGCGCGATGTATCGGCTGCACTCCCCTCTTCGCGTGCACGCTGCTCACACAGCTGTCGTCCCCGCTCCCGACCGCCTCCTCTGTAGCAACAGTCGATGACCCCAACTTTCGCCGATGACATCAAAGACGACATTGCTGCAGCCGCCGACTTCATTCGGTTTCGCCGTGACCTCATTCACTGCCGTGGGGTGGTACCGTTTTCTGGCACCTCGTTTCCTGGCTACCCCCCGTCACTACTACCACGCCACCCCTCCACCCCCTCCACCGCCACTGCCAGCACCAAATAAATTTTTCCTGCTGGTTACCCACACCAACTTCCCCCTCACTGCCTTATGCTACCGTTACATCAAACGCTCCACTTTTTTATGAGTATGTCATGTTTCCGGACTCAACAACGTCTTTTGTCATCACTACCGTCAGCGTTGTGCAAGTTATAGCCGACAGGGGCGGTGATCCACACCCGCAAGAACGCGAGATCCAGCGCCGACCTATTCGGCGGCTTCAGGAATTTCCTCTTCACGCATCGTTCCCAGCGGAGTTCGTCCGCGGGCGGGATAAGCTTGAGCTGCCGACTTGTCCGTTGACATGTATAGCGAACACTATACGTTTTTGCGCGTGTGTAATTGATTGAGAAGGGCAAATAAGAAAGAAAGACCACGCGTGGCTCCCGGCCCATTTGTTAATGTACTGCTCCAGCATTCGCCTTGTATTAATCGGAGAAGCCTCGAAAACCTACCGATCAGAGCAACCAGCAGCTGTAATTCTCCTCCAGGCAGCGGTTGAATTCGACCTAGCAATCATAGGTGGTGTCGAAAATTCGCCAATATCGGATTCTGGAATTCTAGAATTTTCCGGCCAGAGACACTGCAGCAGCACCATTTGTCGCAACCAGCCATCCAGTCTGTTCAACTTTTTAAAATATGTTCACTTCATTGTTTCTGTCCGCGTGCACACACACACACACACACACACACACACACACACACATACACACGCGCGCGGGCGCGCGCCATCGTACAGGATTCCACTCCCGCACTGGGCGGGACATTCTTTTCCATCCGCATTATCCCTTTGGTCGAGGCTACACCCACTTCCCCCGTATTCACCAAAAAGTTTGCCATCGCCATCTCCCCCCACCGTGCGTTCCCACCGCCAGAACGTCGCGTGCCATCGCACTTGCTATCGCCGCAGTCGCCACCGCCGGCGCCGCTGCTGCCCGCCGACGCGGCCGAGATCGCCTCCGATAAGTGCCTCATTTGCTATTTTCGTCCGCTGCCGGCTTCTACTGCTTCCATTTTAAGCACAAATTCTGTTTAGAGCGGCAATACTGGGGCTGTTTCCGACGCCAATGTTGGGTGTTATCGTTCAATGTATTTTCAACACTCTGTAGCAGTTGTTTACATTCGCCTCAATTTGTGGTTGGGGAAATTATCGTTTTCTGGAAAATGAGTTCTATTTTCGACGTCTGTTATTTTAATCAGAAATCGTGTTGAAGTGTTATATGTAGGTAACGGATAACAGAATAAAGGAAATTGCACGTATAATGAATACTGAACTGGTGTCGGAATGCATCAGATGAACATGAACATAAAGCAATGCAACACGAAAGTGGAATTTTGGAGTGCTAATATGTTTAAGGGGAGGTACATGTATTAAAACATTTAGGGGAAAGTTCACTTTTTTTTGTTTTATTCTTGTTTATTATATCTCAATATCACGAAGATGTAATGCAAAATAGTTGTTTGTCCATTGAGCCCCTGGTGTTTTATAGGCGATTTAATTCCATGATCGTTAATGAAATATGTCTCATTTCTATTAAACACCCAGCAGTAATTTCCCAGAACAATATCTGAAATACAAAACTGACTTATGAACCAAATACAAAGTCAATAGTGACTCATAAGAATATTTCCTCATTATTATAAAGCCCTTTTTCTGAGCTCTGAGTGATTCACATTAATTTTTAAAAGTTGCATTGGCGCTCTCAAGAGTCATATTGGATGAAATATTTACAAAAACTCTGTTTTCATAGCGTTGAATATCTTAAGTGTGCGAATGTATTTCTCATTGGCGAATCCAAGGACGGGGAGATATGGATGCCAACTCTCTCGAAAATTTAACTGTTTTTGCTCTTTCTTAATTTATTCAAAATTATCTCCCGATATTGACCTCATCAGAATCCAAATACGTATTTTTACAACGAATAAACATTCAACGAATAAAATTTCAAATTAATAGTTTCATGTAATTATTTCAAATATATCTGTGTGGAAAGGCGGATTCGTCCTTAAATTTTCTACTCCACTAAAATACTTTTGGGATCGGTATTTGATGATAGTGTGATGATAAAGTTGCATTTAACGATATCAATCTTGATAAGGTAATTATTTCAATTAATTTATACATAAAACCATGCAAAAATGTATCAGGATAAATTAAAGATATTGAAAGCAAAAAAAATCAGGCAGTGATAGAATAAATTCAGAAAATTGCTGTTTAGATTTTGTTTACATCACCCGTTTGCTCAAAAACTATTCATCACATTCGAATGCTTTTTTTCACATTTTTTTCATTACTAATAACACATATATTAAGTTTGTTTTAACTTCCTTTTTCAAAAAATATTAATGTAATAAAATATTTTCGGGGTAAAATATATCATTAACAAGATAAAAAATGTGTGATGTAGTAAATCATTTTTCTGAGGGAACGGGGCACAAAATATGAAAATTTAATATTGCGAGCGTATAACTTAACATCTCCATTTATTGAAGTTGAATATATAAGTTCATAGCTTATTAAAATTCATTATAATATTCTGGAATTGGTCCTCGGTGGCTCGTTGGTCAGCGTGCTCACTTTCCACGGCGTAACCCCGGGTTCCATTCCCGGGCAAAAATTAATTGTGTGCTCTCCTTGCAATGTCCCAGTATCTGCTGCTGTGTGACGACGAGAAAGCTCACTTCTCAGGCTGAGAATACCAGGAGTAAGGGATGGCTAAGTGTGCTAACCACACATACCTCTTAACCCATGGCCGCAAGGCCGGGACGCTGCTGGTAGGCCATAAGCTCATAAAGAGCTTTTGGGGAAAAATACATAATATTGTAAAAATAAATATCAAGATAAAAATTATCCCGTGTATAAATATAGGATATTTTGTCTGGAATTTAGAAAAAAATCCAACAAATTTATGAAGTCAATATAATTTTGCTTGGTTTTGATAATCGACTTTGAAATGTTGATTGTGCAGCGTCTAGCAATATTGATATTAATTGGAGATGCACAAATTAGGAATAATACAATAAACGCTGAAGATAAAAAATTTTAAAAATTGAATGAGACTTTCCAGTGTAAATTATGGAATATACATTTCTAGAGAAAATAGAGGTTATTGTCGTTCATGAAGGAGAGGGAGTAGCTTGCCTACGATTCGAAAAACATAACTTTTAGGAATAATATTTTATTCATACATTAGGACATCAGTCACTCGTTGTAAATAAATGGTGGAACAATAAAAGTATTTTCCTTCAAAACGTAAAAATTGTATGTGTCATTATTTACACATACAAGCCTCAAATGATATAGTGATATACATTTTTTTAACATCTAAGTAACAAACGTTTCCATAGTTTTCCTCTTTTGGTTTCCTCTTATGCAATTTCTTGTGTAAACTCATTCTTCTCACAGCTCAGAAAAATTAACGCGATAGGTTTGTACGAATAAAAAAGAAAAAATACGAGTCTTTTAATTACTCCGCTCCAAACGAGAAGGAAGTATGTTCCGTTGCGTACGTTTGAACGCATGAAACGTTTCGTGGGTTCATATACAGTTGAGGTTTAATCCGAAAAAATATCGGAAGCAGAGGGCGACACACAAGCACCTCCACGAGTTTAATCTCTGGAACCCGTTTGGCGACACGCACAGCGTATCGCTGACCGCACAGACGGTCTGCTTTCAGAGACTCTATTCCGTGTCCAAGCCAATAGAATACTGGTACTATAACGTCTCGGCACTTTTGCAATTTTCCAGCATCAATCACTGCATTTTCCCGAGCAGCGTTACAAGCCATAATACTAGACGAGAATGTATTATTTACGATACAGCAATTGATCAGAAGCACTGTTGTGATAAAACACTGATCTTGGACATTTGTGGTTATGATCAAATTTGTGGTCTAAGGCCATTATTCGACAGTTCAATTTTTCCCGTACATAATGCATCTGGGAGTGTACATTCGAAAGCGTGATACCACCTACGACCTCAGTTGAAGTATTAATGATAAGGCTTTTAATAATAATAATAATAATAATAATAATAATAATAATAATAATAATAATAATAATACAGTATGAGTAAGCACTTATCCAGACACAATAGTTTTTCCATGAAATTGTGTTGTATTTTTGTTGACGACCTAGAGAGGCTCTATCTGGATGTGGCTTGTTAATTAGAAAATCGTTATTGTTCTTTGGCGTATTTGTATAGAAAGGATGACGATAAAAGCTGATCCATTCATTCGGCATTCGCCGAGCAGCGAGCTACTGCTCGCCCAATCCCGAACAGCTGATGTGTTCGGCGAATGATCGCTCCCTGTCCTCAAGACCAACACGCGGTGGGTAGGGAGAATACCGAATGTTCGGAACTCGGTGAATCGCAAGCAACCCGTCCACAATACTCGGTAGTCGGCAAGCGGTTGCTCGGGATTCGCCGAATGCCGTAAGTGTGGAGCCGCCTTAACGCGAAACACCGGGGTACCGCGGGTCAGCCTAACCTCAAGGCGTTTGTGAATCCTCATATCAAGCTTACTTGAGGCCTGCACAACGCCTGCTTCCGCAAGCATTCTTCACTTACGAGCCAGTTGTCTTCCCGCGAAAACTACCAAAGTGCATGTAGTAGGGAGAAGGCAGCTATTGTGGAAGGGGAGAAGTCGGAGCGGGTTCGACGCAGCAAGTGGACTGAATGCCTGGGTGTCTAATGCAATGATCCATGCAGTGAAATGATTTGCCCACTTCTTTAAATGGGCAATCTACCGTATTTCTAGCTATAAGGGAGATTTTACACATTTATGTTCTTCTGTGCAGTGCTATGTATCGACATTTTTTTTACTTTATGCTCATTGTCACTCATAAACAATTTTTTAAACACTGTCATCTTTTAAAAAAATTCATCAGAAATTTACAATTTAAGAATTGATTTTTTATCCATAATGTTATAATGTCTAAATGATAGTAAAGTGGAGGAAATTCAGAACAGTCTCTCACATCAAGATTGATATAAAATGAAATATAGGCAATTCTGAGAAAGGTAATGTTTGGCAGCACATATGTTTGTGACCATTTTTCGTCATTATGAAGCTGAATAAGAGATACCAACAAGCAAACATCCTTTACGATATTTTATGGGAAATCGTCACATTGCGAATCTTGAGAACGGAAAGGACGTAATCTTTTTAATACGATGTCGTAAACGATTTTGAATAAATAGTGTTCGGGCACGGTGCTCTCGTGTCCCAACAGCCAGTAGCAGTGCCATCTTCATGAGCCACTCCGTCCAAGGTCCGACAGCGATGCTCCCGGTCGCCGTGGCTCCAAAGCTGCGCCGCCGCTCCCAACGACTTGGCGACTCCGGTAGCTCCTGTACGTCGGGTTCTCCGACCGCCAGGCTGCCTCCCTGGCTTGGACTTTTTGCATTACTGCGTCGCCTGGCCACTGACTGGCTCCCTTAGCAGACCAGCTTGTTGGCTTCCGTAGCAGACTCCCGGCTGATGCTACCGGGCCCCTCTAAATAGTGGGCGCCACCGTCGGCACAGACTCGCTCGCCGCCTGCGTGCTGGCGCGTGTCCTGTTTACGCCGCTGTCGCTAGAGTGTGCTGCCTTGCCATGTGCGCGCCAATTCAAAGTAGCCTGCATAGAAACCGCTACTCATTTTGCATCAGACACATTTTTATCTTTTTTGTCATTAGCTATAACAAGTAAATAAAAATATAAATAAATAAGCTGTGTCGTAGGAATGACGCATTGAGTATGATAATTTAGTCGATACCTACGCACAATATTACGATAGGTGGAATAGTACAATAAAATATTTGCATTTTTCAGCCAAAATTGAAACTGTTTCATTGTTTTTCAATGTTCTGGGTATCTAACAAAACCACAGACATCTTTGATATGTTTGGAGACTGCATAGTTTTCTTTCAATTTCGGTGCGTATTGCAAATCTGTAATACAGGTTGCCGTAATAGGTTGCCGTAATCAGGTTGTAGTAATAAGGTCCCCGAGATGGCTGCTCAAGGACCAACTTTCTAATGTAATCCTCCTTGCCCTGTGCAAGAGGCTCTTGCCCTAATAGAGATTAAACTGGCTAATAATAATAATAATAATAATAATAATAATAATAAGAATATGGGTTGCAAGGTGGGCGATTCTGATAAAGTACTAGACATATAATTTCTAATTACCATTTTAACAATGGCTTTTCTTTCAAAATGGTTTGCCAGATTCTCGTACGTACGTACACTGCAATATTATTAGCTGTTAATGAGGTAACATGTGCTAGTGCTTTACACTGAAAACATGCACATGCAACATGCACACATGCACTGCTAACATGTGCATGTGCTTTACACTGAACGGAAAGAAAAAATGTTAAAAAATTGAAAGAAACTACAAATGTATCTGTTTAGAAATTGAATGTGTGTCCAAAACTTTCAGGCGATATTTACATAATGAAAGCAAATATCAAGTTACATTTCATTTTATTAAATATTAGTATTTTTTCTTTTTTTATTATGTAAACTTTGTTTGAAGGTTTTTGTCATACATTGAACATTAAATTCGGTGACATCAATACGTTCTTTTTAATAGAAACTTGTAATCTCTAAATTGCGTTTAGGATTTCTTTCTTGCAGATCCACCGTTGCACCTATTGAGTGATGAGGTCCATTGGGTGATGAGCGGGCAAATCGCGGGCGCCGATGCCTGATAGAGGCGGAAGATTTGCTTGTCTGTCTGGTGCTGTACTGTGTATCCACATCTCCCCTTTTCAGTCGGCATACAGATGCGACTACTGTGCGCTTTGCGTTTGATGGTCTCTTTGATGCAACAAAACCTACAATTGAATGGGAACATCCTACATGAAACTGATTGACAAGGAATATAGAGAACTGCGACGAACGTGTGAGCTAATCTTCACAGGAATGAGACGCAGAATATTTTAAAATACTGGACTCAGCACTTTTCATGCTCTTTTCTACTACTATTTTCATCAAAACGTAACAGTTGTTTAACCTTGCAACCATTGTGCATCGCATTTCATGTCATCGGTGAAGACAAATTTCAAGGTTGAGAAAATTGTATTTTCTCACCAATGCCTCTGAAAAGTTACCATTAAAAATTAATTTCATAATGTAACATCTACTTTAAAATATAAAGAGACACTTAAAATTAAGAGAAATTGTTTTGAACTACAAAGTTGTATTGAAAACTAATGCCTCCTTGACTGCAACTTCTTTATGTTTTCAATTTTTTCCAAGTGAAATTCACCGGTTGCTAGGTCGAGACTCAACAGTATAAACACCTTAAAATATATGCGCTACAGTGCCTCTCATGTTTAATTATTCGAAGTTGTGGGATCTGCATTTTTAAAGGAAGAAATTATTTTAAAGCAACTTTTCTATGTAGTTAACGTTAAATATATGTTAAAACGTTTAATTAATTTCATTTATTATTAATTCTACCATTCTATGTAAGTACCTGATATTAGAATACCCTAAATTAATTAATCTAAATAATGAAGCCTATACTGACCACCAATAAAATTATTCGCAAATTTATGTGTTATTCCTCTGTGCAAACACTCCGCTTCACTTCACTGCATTTAAACAATTACAATAAACAACAATAACTTTCAACAATACGCAGCTCATACATGTCGTTGTGTTCTGATAGAACTGACTTGAGGCCCTCTTATTTTCATTCAATACAGATACCATTAATTTTGGCAGAGGCGAATTAATTATTTTGATCAATTATCAGTACTAAGAAGAAATGCGTAAATAAGATTATTTCATATATGTTTTATTACAACGCTTTATCAGGTGACATTAAACAATTAAAATCAATTCAAAAGTTAACAAGTCTCGAAAAATATGTATCCATACAATTAGCTATTCCTAGAGGCCTGCACGAGTAAAAGTGCTGCTGAAGAAGTGACCAGTCTGGAGCATAGAGTTTGTATTCAAGCTGTGGGATAAACCTGAAGTGAGATATCCCTGCAATCCCACGTGCTAGTCGGTGCCGGATCTCACCACAGAGCGGGGTAGGAATCACCCCTATTTCCAGACGTAAAATATTAAAACTAAACTAACGGGACTAATGGCCATAGAAGTTGACGTACATGCAGAAACTACAATTAGTCGGCCATGCGATGCAAGAGGAAAATATATTTTATTATGAATACATTAGTTGAATACAGTTAAAATTTTTCGAATAAGAAAACATTAAAAATATCATTGAAGCACGCGCTTCACTTAAAAATAGTCACACCAATCTCACCGTATTTTTTATAGTTACGATATTTTAATATACTAAAAAAATCTTGACTAATCAAACCATTCTTTTATGAAGTAGTAATTATACGACCAAACACATCCTGATAATTACTTAAAATATCGCGTAGCCATTTTGTAATTATCGATATTTTTATCTCGTTTTCCTCCGTGCTGAAGCAAGGAGACGAAAAAACAAATTTCCGTGAGCCTTGCTCCTTTTCTTGCATGTTCTATCGCCCAAGTGAGAAACAGATTTTGCATCGCGCCTTGTGGGCGGCCCGAGCGCCTTATGTCACACAACCGGAAACGGCTGGCAGGCCGGAATGCAACCTCACGTGCCGAGGCCTGACCGCTCCCGACGCCGCAATTTTATTTCCAGCCTCTCTTTTATTTTCAAGCGCGTATTACGACGATAATATACTATTAAGTGGGGACTAAATTGCCTACTTGATCTTATCGAGACGCTCGAATCTTGAGAAAGAGGGTGTGGCCGGTAAGGTTTTATTTTGCGGTTGAATTATGTGAATTTTTAGGATAGTATATTTCTGCACGATATAGACCCAAAAAATTAAAAACCTTGCATCTACCTTATATGATGGTGTTTTCGCCTGTAATGCTAACATTTAATTTATGACTTTTCATCTATTTTCCAAATAACATTTTAGGCCGGAACTACCAAACAAATGATTTCGCGAATAGATGTATAACTTTATTCAAGGAAACACATTTCAACTTTTATATTGATTATTACGTGAGAAATATAAAAATATATATTTAAATATAGATGGTATGATAAATGTGAAAAATTACCGCGGTCTCTGAGGTTTGTCGGTCGGCGACTTAAGTCGGTGCTGGGAAGTTAACAAATGAATCAAACTCATGTATATTGATGTTGAGTTTACTTCTTGCATTTTTAGGATCACATTTCCAATTTGACCAGTTATAATGGAATTCAGTATTGCAGTATTAAATTCTACTTTAAACGTGTTTGACACAATGTCATTCACACTGAAAGTATGCTGTAATAAAGTACAGCATAGTTTCAGAGTGAATGACATTACCACCAACCAAAACTCTGAACTCAAAACATAAATTTTAGCTATCTCATATTTAATTTTTCATTTAAGTTGTTCCCTATTGAATATTTAGCAAACCTGGAAAAAATAATATTACAGTAAACTGTAATATTCAATAAATATTCAATAGGAAACAAATTAAATAAAAAAATAAATACGAGATCGCTAAAATATATTTTTAAAATGGGACCATAATTGCAAAAGTTTCAGAAGGTGCCAGATTCAATGTGCTGTTGGAACATCACTGATTTTTAGTTAAAACCAAGAATTTGCTTTGAGTTTAGTGTTTTGGTTTTGGTCCACAAACCGAGACACGATGGTGAACGTTCACGTCCCTATGCCAAACAGTTTTACTTCAAGGTTGAAGATTGGTTCGTGAAGAAGTCCCTGAACCTGGAATACTTGAAATCTCGAATGCACAATTTTGCTTTTGTTTGTGCGCTTTGGTTCTTCAGAGAAGTCTGGCGAGTTGCAAATTTTAGGTTCAGTTCACAGGCGTAAGTCATCCGACATATAAGTTTTCGGAAATGTTTCTTTTTATGATACTTAAAGTAGACCACAAATGGCTAAAATGTTCATATTTTAATCGCGACTCCAACAGCTATAATATTATATACTGGTAAAAAATAGTATCTGTATTACTAATTTCCAATGCGCGCAGAAATTGAAAGAAAACTATTCAGCCTCCAGCATGTGAGAGGTGTCTATGGTTTCGATAGACACTCGGGAACTGAGCAGAATTATCAAAAATCCCAGTATTATTATTGATAATTTCCAATATGAGGCCGCGCTCTGTTAAAAACTTGTTTTTCTCGAGTTGAGTTACGGAAAGTCAACCTATTGATATAATCGATAGGTAAATTACTGAAAAACTACCAGACTATATTATTGCAGCTCTTGTAAAGACAGTTTTAGGTAAAATATTTAATTTATTACCTTGTTAAAGAACAATATTTTGTCTGTTGTAGTTAATCAGTGTGGGTGCCATGTTTTGAAAAACCATTTTATTGTGTTTTGTTCTGCTGAATTTTTGCAATCGCAAATTACTAAGTGTACAGAAATGTATGTTATAAAAATTAATTCATTAGGGATAATTAGTTCGGGCATATTTTTACAAAGAACAGTTTTTGTAACGGTGGGAAAGGTGCACATTACATGATGGTATTTTATTTCTTTAATGGACTTGAAAAGTACCTCTAAAGCGAAGTTTATAACGTATCGTAACGTAACGTAACTTATGATGTAATATTTAAACTAATATTTACAATATATATTTTTTCACACTTAATAATTGATACAGACGATAACATTGAAAGTTATAGAATATTTCTATCTTTCAAGCATTGATAATATGTTCAAAAATTTAGCCAAATGAATTACCTACTTATATTGAAGTTTTCATGACATACAATTCTGTACAAGGAACATACCATTTTGCTTTAGCGGTATTATTAGTAGGTGAAAACGCAATTACTTTTCATACGTTTTAACCTTTTGTTTTTCATAATAGGTACGATAAAAAGGAACATTTTAATTAGCGGTGTGAAACGGTTTTTACAAATGACTCCCATGTGGACTGAAACTAAAACTTGCAAAATGCAGCATACCTGTGTGATACTGGAAGATTCGAACAAAATTAAATCTGTGGGGGAATTCAACTTTCAGGGGCTTTTTCCTTTAAGAACCAAAACTCCTTAAAGTAAAAAGGTCCGAGAAATTGACGTGGGCTGTTGTCAACTATCGAGTTTCGTTCTGTGAACCGGAACCTGTACGCAAATCGATCCACATGCCTACTTAAAACAAAAAAAGTCTTCTAATTGTAATGAATATAAAATACAGTCGACTCTAGTTATAGCGAACTTAGATACAGTGATCTCTCGGTTTTAGTGAAGCTAAATCACTGGCCCTGTACATTACAAATGGACATAAGAAGATTGTTATAGTGATCTGTGAAATGGTGGCTATAGTGAACGTAGGAAGTACGTCCTGGAAATTTATTCCTTCTTGAAAAAGAAAAGGAAATCGCCCCAGTGCTACAAATTCGAACATTGGTCTGCTTGAAAAAAATATCGTCGGCCAAAGGTCATAACCGGAGGAATCTCCTCTGAGATGGAGGTAGCAGACCCGGAATGTCTCATTCAGCGATCTGTTTCATTAGCTGCTGGCGCCGTGCCAGGATCTTCTATGTTATTAAGCCACTAAAAGGGCCTTCGGAGAGTGGGACGGTATTCCGACAGTGCAAAAGGCATGGAGGGTTTCACGACAGCATTATGATAATTATGAGACAATGAAGAATCAAGTATGGATAGAGTACGAACTCAAGGAGGATCTATAGAACCTACTAATGAAAAATGCACAAAGCAAACAAACAAAAAATTAATTGATTTTTTTAGGTCAAATTAAAAAATTGAAATTTTCAATCATAATTGTTCCTGACCATTTCAAAAAGGCAGAAGTGATTCCCATTTATAAAACAGGTGATGAAAAGAAGGCTACAAATTATAGGCCTATATCATAGATATCAACTTTCGCCAAGATATTTGAAAAGGTAGTTAAAGCAAGAGTGTTAAGTTTTATTAAAAAACATAAAATCATTAATAAATTCCAATTTGGCTTCCAGGAAGGCAAAAGTACGGAAGATGCGATTAAATTTATTACAGATGCAATCAACTATAGAATCGATCAACATTCCTTGTTTGACTATCTTTTTAGATCTTGCTAAGGCATTTGATACTGTTAATCATGAGATATTGTTGAACAAATTATATAAAATGGGATTTAGAGGCACTTCTTATAATCTGTTTAAAAGCTATTCGACGAATAGAAAACAGGTGGTGAGAATAAAAAACGTTATTAGTGAGGAACAAATTGTAACCTGAGGTGTTCCACAAGGTACTATATTGGGACCCATACTTTTTTAATTATACATAAACGATATTTTTGGAATATTGACTCAAGGTGAATTGGTATCATTTGCAGATGATACAGCTGTAATAATTAAAGGCAAAACATGGCCTGAGGTTGTTGGGCGAGCCGAACAAAATATGAAATTGATAACTACATGGCTGAAAGATAATTATTTAAGTCTCAATATCCAAAAAACCGTTTATGTAACTTATGGTAGTTATCAAGATAGCATTCCTGTCGATTGTTCGATAAAAATACATAAAATTTCATGCGATACTAATTATTGTTGTTGTCCTGATATGAATAGAACATCGATTGCAAAGAATTTGGGGATCTATATTGATTGTAATTTTAAATGGAGTCATCGAATTCAACAAATTGTAAAAAAGGTTAAATACTTGATTTATATTTTTTATAAGTTGAGATCTATACTCAATACTAAGCAATTGATGTCTATATACTATGCATTGTTTTGGTCCATAGCAACCTATGGTATTGTAGCATGGGGTGGAGCCTACGATAATAATATGAAAGCGTTAATTGATATACAGAAACGAATTATAAAGATCATTTATAATAAAAGAAAACTATTTCCATCGGAAATAATATTTAGAGAAAATAAAATAATCAGCGTGAAGAAATTTTATATAGGAAAAGCGTTATTAACAATCTTTGAGTCTATGCATAATGATTATAAAACTATTACAGCGACAAACAGGAACACAGATATCATTCCGAAAAAAATCATAAAGAAATTAGTAGACGTCGACATTATTATATTTGTTACAAAATATTCAACGCGTTGAGTACAGAACTCAAAAATTGTGATGTTAATACATGAGGACAACGAAAGCGTATCAGATCCTGAATTGTTGATTTGAATGATTCAGTAATTCAATCACTCTATCAACCCATGCAGTGACTAAGGAATAATGTCTGAATATGTCTCAAATAATATTATATTTTTTATGATTTTTCATTTTATAATTTTCATTTTTCTTTAATTTTGTTTTTTCTTCAAAAATTGATAAATGAAACAGGTAGACATATATGATACATGATTAGTCATTGCAGGTTCGCACACAAGACTATGTCTTCTGCGAAATAATGTTAACATTATTTGTACTTTGTTAGAACCTGTAAATAAATAAATAAATAAAACATAAATAAATAAAACAAAAATAAATAAAACATCAAGACATCAAGACATCAAGACATCAAGACATCAAGACATCAAGACATCAAGACATGAAGACATCAATAAAGACATCAATAAAGACATCAATAAAGACATCAATAAAGACATCAATAAAGACATCAATAAAGACATCCATAAAGACATCCATAAAGACATCCATAAAGACATCCATAAAGACATCCATAAAGACATCCATAAAGACATCCATAAAGACATCCATAAAGACATCCATAAAGACATCCATAAAGACATCCATAAAGACATCCATAAAGACATCCATAAAGACATCCATAAAGACATCCATAAAGACATCCATAAAGACATCCATAAAGACATCCATAAAGACATCCATAAAGACATCCATAAAGACATCCATAAAGACATCCATAAAGACATCCATAAAGACATCCATAAAGACATCCATAAAGACATCCATAAAGACATCCATAAAGACATCCATAAAGACATCCATAAAGACATCCATAAAGACATCCATAAAGACTGACATAAAGACTGACATAAAGACTGACATAAAGACTGACATAAAGACTGACATAAAGACTGACATAAAGACTGACATAAAGACTGACATAAAGACTGACATAAAGACTGACATAAAGACTGACATAAAGACTGACATAAAGACATCCATAAAGACATCCATAAAGACATCCATAAAGACTGACATAAAGACTGACATAAAGACATCCATAAAGACATCCATAAAGACATCCATAAAGACATCCATAAAGACATCCATAAAGACTGACATAAAGACTGACATAAAGACTGACATAGAGACTGACATAAAGACTGACATAAAGACTGACATAAAGACTGACATAGAGACTGAAATAAAGACTGACATAAAGACTGACATAAAGACTGACATAAAGACTGACATAAAGACTGACATAAAGACTGACATAAAGACTGACATAAAGACTGACATAAAGACTGACATAAAGACTGACATAAAGACTGACATAAAGACTGACATAAAGACTGACATAAAGACTGACATAAAGACTGACATAAAGACTGACATAAAGACTGACATAAAGACTGACATAAAGACTGACATAAAGACTGACATAAAGACTGACATAAAGACTGACATAAAGACTGACATAAAGACTGACATAAAGACTGACATAAAGACTGACATAAAGACTGACATAAAGACTGACATAAAGACTGACATAAAGACTGACATAAAGACTGACATAAAGACTGACATAAAGACTGACATAAAGACTGACATAAAGACTGACATAAAGACTGACATAAAGACTGACATAAAGACTGACATAAAGACTGACATAAAGACTGACATAAAGACTGACATAAAGACTGACATAAAGACTGACATAAAGACTGACATAAAGACTGACATAAAGACTGACATAAAGACTGACATAAAGACTGACATAAAGACTGACATAAAGACTGACATAAAGACTGACATAAAGACTGACATAAAGACTGACATAAAGACTGACATAAAGACTGACATAAAGACTGACATAAAGACTGACATAAAGACTGACATAAAGACTGACATAAAGACTGACATAAAGACTGACATAAAGACTGACATAAAGACTGACATAAAGACTGACATAAAGACTGACATAAAGACTGACATAAAGACTGACATAAAGAATCACTGTGGAGAACTTCCATTTAGTCTTATAACATCTTCGAATATAGTAAACCTCTGCATAGTGAACTTAAAATTTTAACCCCCAGAAGTTCATTGTAACTGGAGTAGACTGAATTAGATTTGGCAAGTGTAGGAACAGAGTAATTTTCACGGGGGTTGACCCTAGCTCATCTATTGCTTACTTTCTATCTCAAGAATGTCTGCGCCGGTGGCTGAACTTCTTAACCAAGCTCTGTGAAGTCCCCGAAGTTAATCAGCTCGAGACACCTAGGATTCCTCGATGGGAGACCATCTAGGAACCTAGAATACTAGGGCACTGAGCCCCTAGACGGAAGTTATAAAGGACAATGACTTACGGCATGACGCATGACGATAATGTTAAAAGAGAACTACTTCACGTTCCATGCCAAAAAATGCTAGTAAGTTAGACAAGTAACAGAATTTTAAAAAGGAAACTGAAATCAACTGTTATTATTAGTTACTCAGGATTCATTATAAGCTCTGAAATGAACTTTAAATTGTATAAATGGAATCGTTTGAATGCGTGATTACATATTATTACATATTATAATGCCTTTATATCAACGTTCTGTCGTATTTGCGTGCTACTGTTGGAAATGTACTTAAACTCCACACGTCTGATTTCGAGAAGCATCAAATTAAGATTTTTTAATTTTTTTTTATTTTACCACGAAAATTTATGTCTGTATTTATTATTGAATTATAGTAACCAAGGATTAAAAATAATATTTATTCTTTTGATGACATAAATAAATTTCTAATCTTTTGGGTTTAGATTCTTCTTCAGGTATATCTACATACACTGGTGTTAGTGAAAATTGCAACACTCAGAACGAATGTTCGAAAACACTTAAAAATTGATGAATGTGTGGAGCAGTGTATCCATAAGAAGTGACTGAATTTGCATGGAGATGGAGTGCACGATGGCCTAGCAGCGCCTTCCTTTCCTGACAGGTCACGTCAGTGTTACGCCACACTCACTCGGTGAAGAGCCGTCAGAAGACGTTGAAACGTGCAAGTGCCGGTATACCTCGTCGACGCCAAAGGACGCACTATCAACATTTGAGTGAGTTCGAACGGGGCAGAAATATCGGTCTCCGGGAAGCGGGTTTGTCTACCGCGACATTGTAGTTCAAACGGTGCATGCTGCTATGCCAGTGATGCGTGTGTAGAACTAGTGGATAGAAGAGGGTCATACAGCACGACGAAACCACACAATGTGAACACAACGCGAGATATCCGCATGGCCATAATCGACAGAACGGCGTATTCCCACTATGTTGGCTCGAATTTGGAGCAACTGCAACGGTTGTGGTCATGTATGTGTCGACGTTTCGGCACAGACTGCCGTGGTTTGGACTGGTGGCATGCATACCACTGCGTCGGATTCCGTTGACCAGAAACCACCAACACCTCAAACAGCAATTTGGTACGTGAACGTGTTCACTATAGTGCTAAATGGCAAAATGTAGAGTTTTTTGGCGAATCCCACTTTAATGTGTACTTGAGCGATGACCGCGTACGTGTTCGATGCTACAATGGTGATCGCAATCTGCCAGTCTGCATTGTTCCGCGCCATAGCGGACAAACGCCAATTGTGATGGTTTAAGGCGCCTTTGACTACAATGTGCGACCTCACCTCATACGTGTTGAGAGCAATCTTAACAGCAACCACTACATTAGGGAAGTTCTAGAGCCCGAGGTACTGCCCCTACTGCAACCCGTAGGGGGGTCATGGCTGCGAAGGTGGATCTCTGTTGAAGGTACGTAGACGATCTCCCGGTCCTTGAGTTCACGGCGGCACTCACGTCGATAGCTTCAAGATGGAGGCAGTGAGTAGGCAATGGTAAGGTTCTCGTTGTTGGGTTTGCCCCGTAACCCATCAGTCGGGCTTATTGCGCGTCGACTTTCGTGCAGGATTCACATATAGTGGTCCGGCGAGAACCTCATACCACCCGCCAGGTTGCCGACGTTCTGGCGGTACGAACATCAATAACCTAAAGGGGTAGGCAGTGAGGAGACTGGAAAGAGGCCCTAAGCCACTCACGCCATAGTTCGGGTGGTCCCCTTTTGGGCTCTTTGGTCCATCGTCGCAGTGCCCCGATAGTCTGGGCAAAGAGAAGGGACTTGTTCCCGGCGCATGTGAGTGGCGCATTGATTCGACTCCGGTACTAGCCGAAAAGCCAGTTGCTCTGAGCTGGCAAGGCGGCCCCAACCCAGGCATTGAAAGGGGAGATTGCCGTGAGGGCAAACTGCGTTCCGACGGGATCCGGATAGCTGCCCGTCATCGTACTTATGTGACGTCGGAGGCGCAGATAAAGGCTAACGCCTAGGAGTCCACCCCGGGGACCACTTCTGGTAGAACATAAGTAGCAGTGGAGTTGTAGCTCACGCAGGGTTTGAACGCCTCTATTGCAATAGCTCCAAATGCCATATTTCAGCAGGACAATGCCGACCGCATGTAGAGAGGAATGTGCAAGCTTTCTGCGAATAACGACGGGTACTACTGCTACCCTGGCCTGCACGTTCGCCTGACATGTTGCCAATCGAACATATGTGGATATGATATGTGAGGTGGAGTGATTCCGGGCACATCAACCACCAGGGCCATTAGTTCCGTAAGTGTAATGCATATTTTTGCTCGAGAGGTGACGGTGATCTGTCCCCCATTGCATGGCGAGACCCGCCGCCGACCTACCGGTGGATAGAGGGGTTTTCCCATCCAGGTATCTCCCACCAGCGGGGCGCCGCCCGTGTCGGGACACGTTCTTAGCTCCCGGCATGTGTGGTTGCTGTGGTGCATATTAGTGTGTGTGTGTGTGTGTGTGTGTAAGGGGTGAGGATAGGGCAAGGAAGAAAAAGATGAGATCGCGCGCGGTCCCAGGCCCGTTTTGTTAGAGTACTGCTCCGGCATTTGCGAGGTGTTGATGTGAGATACCACGGAAAACTACCGATCAAAGCAGCCAGCTGCTAGAATTCTCCTCCAGACACTAATCATTTGTATTTTATGAGATTCAAGTCTGTGGAATAAATTGTATTGTCATAGTATGTCCTCTTCTTGGTGTTGCAATTTTCACAAACACCTGTGTATATATAAAAATAGATGTTGATATATATAAGAGCGATAAAGTACGGCTTCATTTTAATTCAATATCCATTTAAACTGTGTACCACCTGGCATTCATTTTTGTTGAGCGAACGGAGGGACCTGGAGACATGGAGAAAGGAATGGACAAGTAGAGAGAGACGGAGACAGACTGTGACAGGGAGAGAGAGACGGAGAGTGGGGGACGAAGAGAGACGGAGAGAGAGAGAGAGACGGAGAGAGAAAGGGAGAGAGGAGGAGGAAGAGGGAAATGAAGGGCAGAACAACGCGTGCTGGGTTCCACTAGTTTTCTATAAATGTAAAAACCAATACACTATTATTTACAAAAATTATTACATTCGAAATTATTATTGAGACAGCTCTCCATCATCATATTCATTAGATAATTTTTGACAAAAGGTGCAGAACTCATGGTAATCTGTCTCAATAATTGTTTTAATTTGTGTCAGTAATAGTCTGTACAATTATAGTTTTTTACATTTATAGAAGTTATACGTAAAGATGGATCCGACCCTAAAGGATTCGGAACGTCGTATAAATTATAAAAAGAATAAATTGTCTTTTTAACTTTATACCTAGCGTTTGGGTGCCGTGCGGGAATTTTTTCATAAGGGGTTCGCAATAGTTCTGAGAATGCTGTCTATGTTCAGAATTCTTGGAATTAGGTCCTCAGTCGGGCGCGTAGTAGAGCGAACCTCAGAATATGGGGGTGTATGTTCCTGGAATAACAGTTTCTTCCCCTAAATGTCTATATATCCCCCGCTTGCTACACACGAATGGCGTTCCACGAATTACAAATTGTAACACACGAGGTTCTCAGAAGTTTCTCTGGACCAGTAGGTCACTAATCAGTAGATAACTATATGTAATTGGAAGGGAGGTAGAGGTCATATCTTCTATTGCATGGTTGATTACCATTTTTTAAGATTAAAACATTTCTAAAGATTAAACATTCATAAATGATAACTCTAATTTACAGTATTTCTTTGTAGTTTTTCATTGCAGGAACATAGCAACAAACGCTATTTTACTCTACAAAATAACCACTGTGCCTAATATGTTGTATTAGTGAGAATCATTTTTAGATAACATTACATTCTTTCACAACTCCTTATATGTACGGAACTTTACATCTACACAATATTCGGCACCATACTTTTTTAAACGAATATGTACTATTTTCATTAGATAAAAACTACTTTTTAACTCTTCATTTTTTTAACTTTTGGCTCGAGTCTGTTTATTTGTTGTATTTGACAACTTTTTGTTTAAATATAGGATCTGTTCTATTCATATAAAATAGTGGCATTTTATAAATATAGAAAAATCTGTTTTTTAAGTCAATATTAGTGCATTACTGCTTTGCTTCATCATTAAAACCATGGCATTTCGATTGTTCATTCGAACCATGAAAATACATTGCCACTGAAATATAGCCGCAAATATGTTTTTCTCAGAATTTATAAAGTGTCACTTACACAGTTCTGGTTTTCACTCATTCAATTCTACAATGCTTAGAGTCTTGACGTTCGGGTTAGCACTCTTTAGTATGAGGAAAACGCATTGTCTCACCTAACTTCAAAGTAATAAGACGAAACATCCCTTATAAAGAAAATTTATCTTGCGCAAATGCCATGATCAGCTAAGTGCTGAATAAGATTCAGCTCGCGCCTTCTTTCCAGCAGAAGTTGCCGGAATTCCTCGCTCAACTCCAAGTAGCACGCTGTCGTCATTCTGTTGAGAACCCTTTTAGCATTTTCTTATTTGAAACACGGTGATAAAAGCGAGGAGAAAATGTCTCAGTCGACTGGAAAACGAGGCTTTAGGTTATACGTCGTAATTCAAACGAGAAAAAGCCCTCCGCGTTATTTTAGCGCGTTTCGTGTAACGTTTTATCACGCCGCGGGGGCGTTAATGACGTCACGAGGGCCAGTGAAGATCCTTAATGAAAACTGGCGCCATTTTGGGGTCGCGGTCGCCGTGAACTTGGGGCAAATTGCGATGCGGCGGCGGCGGAGGCGGGGTCGGGCGGCTGGCACGGCGCTCGGAGTCCCCAGCGGCGCGGCAGCGCTGGCGAGGTTGCAGGGCGGCGAGCACGAGAACGGGATCGGTGGCGCAGTAGGAATAGGTCGAGGACGGACGGAAGATACAGGCGGGGATGAAGGAGGGTGCGGGGAGGAAGGCAAATGAGGGTGACTATCTCGATACCCGGAATCCGGGTTGTCGCAGGAGCGAGGGCGTGAACCGAGCGATCGAGGCTTCGTGAGAAACTGTACCTATAACGCAGGAGGCTTCCACCTAAACACCATTAGCAACCCTTCAACCTCGTGATTTACTTTACAAAAAACCTCGAGTTTAAGCAGCAGATGAGATTGTTTATCAAATATTTTTTCTACCCAAATTCGCAAAATTTTATTTAAACATTTAAAAACATATAAAATAGAGTGAATGTCACAATATTTATAATGTATCACTTGGTATCCTTTTTTCTTTCTTTAGACAATTACAGTACAAAACAAAAAAATTATTCATTTTCACATATTCTGAATCACAACGCTTTTCATAATGTAGTTTTACGCACCGTTAGGTGTGAACAAAAATTATATAATTTCATTTATCTCCGAAAATGAAAACTGTGCCTCGGTGGGTGAAGGGTAGCTTACTGGCGTCTGAATCCCCAGTTCGGAAGTTTCTCAAGGGCCGAAAATCCACAGTTGCCATGTCACTCCGGTGGCCTGTAAAAGAACCCCGGCGGTATGCCCGACATAATTAAATCCCTCCGACAACACCCCGTTTTAACGAGATCTCACTTTCTCCCAACCACACCGTTCGGATACTAAGCCTGAGACCGACATCTGGAAGAATAAGTCAGAGTCAAATCCCAGACGCATTTAGAGGATCGCCCATGTGATGCCCCTGCTCAGATGAAGGTCCCCTGACCCGCGTCGGCGGAAGGCTTCCAAGGAAGACTGGCTCGAAATCCGGGAGCGGGACAACTGCCTAAGAGCAGTCTCCCCTCAATAAAACCCATACGACAAATAAGTAAATGAAAACTGAATCTGAAAATTTAAAAAATGCTTTGTTTTGTGCATTTTGGTTTTATCCTTATATATTTCACTTGTGTGATCAATCTTACCTTTTTGTACATGCAACTGCCTTTTTATATCATAGTAATCATTTATTATCATTTTTACTTAGATATTATATTAAGCTAATATTTTAGTTAGGAAATCCACTACCCCGTATCTAAGTCAAAAATTCCTTGTACAGATAATTTCCATTCTACGTGTTTTGCCTGAGCAAAGGCTGACCACTTGCGGAACCACGATTACCGTCCCAAGGAACCCTAGGGTTCCGGTGAACTCAGGTTGAAGATCGCTGCTGTAGCGCGTCTAGCTCGGGGCGGGTCGTGGCGGGTCGTGGAGGGTCGTGGAGGGTCGTGGAGGGTCGTGGAGGGTCGTGGCGGGTCGTGGCGGGTCGTGGCGAGTCGTGGCGAGTCGTGGCGAGTCGTGGCGAGTCGTGGCGGGTCGTGGCGGGTCGTGGCGGGTCGTGGCGGGTCGTGGCGGGTCGTGGCGGGTCGTGGAGGGTCGTGGCGGGTCGTGGAGTAGCGCGTCTAGCTCGGGGCGGGTCGTGGCGGGTCGTGGAGGGTCGTGGAGGGTCGTGGCGGGTCGTGGCGGGTCGTGGCGAGTCGTGGCGAGTCGTGGCGGGTCGTGGCGGGTCGTGGCGGGTCGTGGCGGGTCGTGGCGGGTCGTGGCGGGTCGTGGCGGGTCGTGGCGGATCGTGGCGGGTCGTGGCGGGTCGTGGCGGGTCGTGGCGGGTCATGGCGGGTCGTGGCGGGTCGTGGCGGGTCGTGGCGGGTCGTGGCGGGGAGCGGCGTGGCGTGGCGGGTCGTGACGGGGCGTGACGGGGCGTGGCGGGGCGTGGCAGGACGTGGCGTGGCAGGACGTGGCGTGGCAGGACGTGGCGTGGCAGGACGTGGCGTGGCGGGGCGGGCTCTGCGGGGCGGGCTTGGCTTGGCGAGGTGGGCTGGGCGTGGCGGACTTGGCTTGGCTTGGCGGGGCGAGCTGGGCGGGACGGGACGGGACGTGGCGGGACGTGGCGGGACGGGGTGTAGCAGGACGGGACCTGGCGGGGCGGAAGGCGAGAAGGGTGGATTGGGGAAGAGGCATGAGCTCAGCAGCAGTAGAGGAGATGCGCGGGCTAGGAGCGTCAGGCATTCGCACACGCTTCATCTGTTATCGACTGGCTGGTGGGAGTGGGCGCGCTGGATAAGCGCCTGTTTGTGAACGCGTGGGCGCGGCGCTAGATATACGTGACGCAGGGCAAAGAGCACACGGTCCCGTATGCCGTGGCGCGCACCGGCACGAGGGCAGGAAGGAAATTGATAGATTGATGCTTCCGCGTACGTCAACCGCTAACATCCTTAGACCCGATAGTATAGTGCATGTGTTCATGCCTGGAGTTGGCATTATTCCTCCCGATCGGGCGGTCAGATCCTACTCCGACCTAGACTCCTACTTGTAGGGATATGCTGCCCCGTCCGGGACAAATCCTAAGCTCCAAACCGGTCCCCGACGTGTGGTTGTGTAGTGCATGAAATTATATGTAAGCAAGGGGATAGAATAGGACAAGGAAGGGGAAGGAATGATGACGCACGATTTGTCACTCGATTGTTGAGGTATTGCTCGGGTCCTGCTAGACTGTTGGGGTATTAGCGCGGTATTGATCAGATAAACGGCGGTAAAATACTGATCAGAGCAGCCGCCCGCTATTCTCTTCCAGATGGTAGTTGAATTCGACCTACACTATGTGATGAAAAGTATCCAAATTCCTCCAAAATTGTGCTATGATGTCGGGGGGGTTGCATCCCTTGTTGTTTTTTTGGTGTGGCACTGCCACAGCACAGGTCTACGTTGATGTTTTAAACGCCTTTTTGCTTTCAACTGGTGAAGAGCAATTCGGGGATGCCGATTGCAACTTCCAACATGATCGAGCACCTTTTCATACTGCACGGCCTGTGGCGGAGTGGTTACACGACAATAACATTCTTGTAATGGACTTGCCTGCGCAGAGTCCTGACTTGAATCCTATCGAACATCTTTGGGATGTTTTGGAACGCCGTCTTCGTGCCAGGCCTCGTCTATGTACATCGATATACCTCTTCTCAGTGCAGCACGCTGTGAAGAATGGGCTTCTATACCCCAAGAAACCTTCGAGCACCTGATTGAAAGTATGCGAGAGTGAAAGCTGTCATGAAGGCGAACGGTGGTCCAACATCCTATTGAATTCTATCATTACCGATGGAAGGTGCCACGAAGTGGTAAGTCATGTGTCCGGATATTTTGATCACGTACTGTAGCTAGTGTCGAAATTCCGCCACCACCCGGCCAGTGATGCTGCAGAAGCAGCAGCAATGCTGGCTCTGAGCTAAAGTCCGCCGGTGCGGCGAAGGGATCGGCGAATTATTCGCGCCACTTGGCATTGCTCGCCGCCGGCGGGAAGGGCTTTGGCAAGGGCGACGACGAGCGGTTGAATAGCTGTTTTCATGTATCACGGTTTCAGTGGAGTGTAAAGAACGGTGCTACAAACAACACTGGTATTAGTCTGTGCCAGACTTCATTGTGTTGATGCCCTTGCGGAACATTGCTACTTCAGGAAAATTCCTATTTCAATATTTTCTTCTATGAATATCTAGATTCATTAGATGCCGTTTCTTAGTACTAGATAACTCCCTAAATATTTCCGTGCACTTCTCTATCATTTAATCTTACAGACTCCTGAAAAGGACTGATCTTATTGGATAATGTCTATCAGATCTTTCTATTGCAAAATCATCAGAAATTTGTAGGTGTCTTGATGTGACGATTCGACATTGTTGGTTCATCTTTTCTGCTACATGGCGAATGAATCCAAATCCTATATCCAAAAATTGCCATATTTGATGAGATTAATTTAGAGCATAAGGGGGGGGGGGTTAATTCACTTTTGAAACACGTTGATGTACCCTGTTACAGGAAAACCCTCACATAGAATAACGTTTCACTGGAAGTATTCTGGCAAACATGCTCGTTTTAAATTGTCTGTTAAATACTTTTCACTAAATGACGGTGACCATATTTACTGTGAGCTTTTTATAGAGAAAAAACAGTTTCCATCATAAAATAAGTGCTGCTTTTGTTTCGACGGACGGGCGGACGGACGGACGGACGTATGTAGTTCTTGTCGAAAAACACCTTTCCAGTATCGAAGTCCAAGAAAATGAGAATTTGACATTACATACTCGTGAAAGTAGTTTACTACTACAAGCAAGAAGAATTCACTTGGTGTCAGGAACCCACAAAACTAGTTGGTCTGTTAGAAACGATATTTTTGGCTGCAGCATTACGTACCTTTCCTATGCTACAGAGCACAATATGAAAAAGTAAAAATCAGTCACTGATTTGGCCTCCAGGCGCAGGTCGCTTCCGATCGTCTTTCCGGTTTTTCTTTTTGCTTTCATTATGTTATTTTTGAAACGATTGGAATTGGAAACAAACTACTCTGCGCTGCTAGCGGAGGCGACGAAAGGAGCAGTCGTTTGCGGAAACGAGAGAACGGCCGCTGGAGAGCACTTTTCCATTACGGTCATCACAGGCGACGATCGGTTTCTCATCATTGCGAGTGGTTCGTAATGCTGTGGCGGGCACGAGTTCGCCCAAAAATTTAATCAGCTTATGACTCAATAGCGTTCATTTCCGGTTTGACTGAGGGAGACTTGTCACCACTTCGGAAATTTCCTTGTATTTTTTGTCACCAGCGGAAAGCTAAGAGGCATATTGATCTGATGATTTGAAATGGTATGGTGATGAATGGTTTGGCGATGGATGCAATGAGATGGTAATTCATCCCATGCGCAATAATGTACTGTTTTCTGGAACAATAAAGCAAGACTTACAAATGTATATTTTTCGCTAAAATTTGGATTTTACTTTGTAAATTCATACTCCTAATACTGATATCAATGAACATAATGATTGGCAACCTATAAGAAATTGTGGTGGAATTTGTGGGCGTTCGTAGTAGATTAACAAGTTAGTGACCATGTTATACTGTATATTATTTTCCTTAGAACTCGCAAAAAAACAAGAAGAGATATACTAATTGAATTTTCTTGATGCTGAAACATGGTGTAATTATTCGAGTATATAACTGTTTATGATTTTGTTGAGGTATTATTCTCAATTGATCAGAATTAAAGTTTTCAACAAGCAGACAATGGAAGGTATTTTCTATTTCCCAGCAGTTCCTGGAGTAAAAGCATATCAGGCACACATATGTCTCACTACACTCTTATCAACAAAATAAATTATCATAATATTATGTTAATAATAATATATCAAATTAGTAAGATAAAACATTTCTTGAATGAATACGTGCTATACGATGGAACTAAAATAAATTTGCAGTTCATTATAAGTCTCATCTAACAGAGTTCATTAGTATTTTAACTTTTGTTTCGTGTCAATGAACACAGAATTCACGTGACATATATTTGATTTGCTCCGCAGAAAAGTGGAAAGTGTCAAAGGACGAAACGAAAACTAGAAGTATATTGTTTTATCTTCTTTCCTAGCTACGCTTAGACTCGTCAGATCACTAGTTAATTTCAATCGTAGTTTCCAACAACATTCTCATTTTTTTATTGCAACTAGATCTGATATTTTTGTTGGCGAAAGAGATGCTAAAATGGCTATAATTTTTAATTGTACGAATGTGTTGTACATTTGGAAATTTCATTCTTCTTTATACTTTTTTTTTCAAAATATATTGGAATATGTCCAATTCACATGGGATTGCCTCAGCGGGAGATCATCTCTTATGACTCGTCTCGATATCATGTCCCATCCTGGTCCCATTTTGATCGCTTGCTTCTAACGTAACGTGATATATCCTTGGTGTGACACTTCCCCTGATATTCTGCCAACCTATTGAATGAGGCAGTAACATGATTCTATCTATATTCTGCTATTCCCCATAGACAGCCCTAGGTTCGGATGAACTCGTTTTTCTTGAGACCATGTGAAACATAATATGGCTACTATATATGTCAGTATTTCCCTTAAGATTTCATGAACGTTTGCCAATAATAATGTTTGGCACACACTCTCAGTGAGTTGATTTATTATTCTGCTCATCAGTAGAGAATACGAATACTGACTGTGTTGTTCGAAAAATGTTTACTTAGAAAACATTAATTGAATCTACATCTCATATATTTAATTAAAAACTATCAATTTCTTGGCCTATCTATTGTTTTAGATTATCTATACCAGGAGATTAAAGACTTTCAAAATTGGAATTAACCATTTTAGAATCTAGAAACAAAACAATTTTAGTCAATATCCACACATTTCCCCTAGATACCAATAAAGCAAACACAAGTTGTGAGAAAACAGAGCGAATATTACAGATGATATTAAAATTTGATACTTTGAACCATATTAACATTATTATGCATTCGAGCACTTGATTTCAGAACTGAACAATACGGTGTATTACTATCTCTTTCTAACCAATACAATTCTGCGTAAAGATTTTCTAATGACGGCAATGTTGAAATTGACGGATTACACAGGCTTCCTCAAGTCTTCAGGTTTCGATCGAAAAAGTTTCACGTGTATATACAAGGGCAGTTTCCACTGATTTGATTTCAGAGAAATGAGATAGACAGTAATAAACATAATGTTTATTAATATTTTAGTCATGGAAAATAAATGAGATGGTTTAATTAATGAAGATGTTAATTATAGATTTTAAAACGGAGTCAAAACTGATTGTAGATTTTAACTAGTAGTCAAGACTGATTGTAACTAATTATAGATTTTAAAACTGATTGTGTTAAGTATATAAATTCACCTTCACTATGACGTTTTATCACATGGCTTTCTCATTTTGATGCTGGAGGTAGATTCCGATAGGGCATGTTTAGTCTCTCTTCAATCGTTTTTATTGATTATTTTTCACTAGTTTGTTTTCCATGTGCAATTTTTAATACGTTTCTTTTTGTGTCGGGTAAGACCTGTGCTTCGTACTTATATGTTTACAATTTTATACCATTACTGATTTTGTTGCAACCACAGTTCTTGTTTTTTATTTTATATTCTATTTAAAATTTCAATTTTAATTCAATTTTAATTACTATTTCGTTTACAATGTTATTCTAAATTTTAAATTTATTGATAAAAGAAACATAATTGTTTAAAACTGTTAGTATAACAGAGGTGATACTGCGACCAATTGGGTCGCGATACATGTTTAGTTATATAATAATAATTGTTTTAAATATAATAATTGTTTTAAATATAAATTGATTTGTTTGTCTTCAAGATAAAAGGTTACCACTATGCACTTTATAGATGGCATTACGCGTTACTATCCACATATGGACGTCCTTAAATTTTCACACAAACACATGCACAAACAGGAAGTCCAAACTTTCATGCGAGGTTTGGTGTCTGGTATGAGGCAATTGCAAATTCAGAATGAATTGGGGTTCTTGTCTTATACAATGAATTTTTTGGACTTTCCTTGAAATGAAATATCATATACGAGTAAAGAGTATTTTTTTAATGCGTCAGGGATTGACATTTCACCCAAACATCTATTATAATTACAAAATAATTTCAACAAACATAATGAATATTTTCTCGTTTTTAAGAGAAACCTATGAAACCAAATTTTGTTACGTTAATGACATATTCAGTAAATCTACTGAGTTTTTGTTACGGATCTACGTACTCATTCAAAGTAACATCTATAAATTTTAAATTTTTCTCAATTACCATTTTCTTTTGCATTTGTACCAAAACATGTTTTATAACCTTTTGAAGAAGAAAGTTAAAACGAAGTTTGTGGATGTGTCATTGGTAGTGGTATTTTGCGAAAACATGGTTGAAAACTTGAAGAATAGTTGCTGAGAAAATTGGTAATTTAAATATTAAATTTCAGTTTTCGGTATAATGTATTTTAATATTTTAGTGTTTTTCAGTGTATCCCTACTGCATATTATTGGTTTCCGCTATCATTCGCATCGTCTATGCAGTTTCCTTTTGTCTCCTGTCTTTTAAGAACTTTTGAATTTTCTGTCACATTTTTAAATTTTAATGTTATACGTCTTCACAGTATTTGTGTCTGATTCTGTGTTTAATTGGTTTGAAAAATTATTTTGTCAAAATGTGCATTGTGCATGCAACTATTTTATCAAAATCGGACTCAAGAGGTATTTTGTGGCAGTTCAAAATTTTTATGTTCAAATCCCTCCTGCATTGTAATTTTAAAAATAATAACAAAATTGAATTGATGGCTCGAAATTTATAAAGGTGTTCCCATAATGCAAATAAATCTTTGATATGTGAATTCATTTATATGTGGTCACATTTTTAAATAAATTAAAGTGAATGTGCAAAGAAGTTGAGTTTTTGAGGACTGCCTCATGCCTTCTCCTCCTTGGATACATCATCGGGCAATATATATATATATATATATATATATATATATATATATATATATATATATATATATAGAAACGCGGAGCGTTTCTCTAATTAATTAGAAACGCAGGGCATGTTATTCCAATTACGTCCATTTTGAATTGCGCGGCAACGGCGGCGAGTAATGGACGTGACGAGAGAACGCGAGAAGGCGGCGAGACGGGGCGAGACTGCGGCAGTTGCAGTGTGGAGCTGTGGAGTGATAACGGAGCGATGTTGGTGCGTGCGGTGAACAAAGGACAAAAGGAAGTTCAATAACGTAAGGAAAGCTATCAAGAAGTGAGTTAAGTGTGACAGTGGGAAATATTAAATAGTGCAAGCTGGTAGTTGTGGAATTAGTATCAGGAACAGTGGTGAAACGGGCAAGAATTATAAGCCGCGTGGTAGGTAATAGCATGGGTAGTAACCACGTGCCGACATTATCGTAGAAAGTTAGCGGAGAAGAACTGGTAGATTGTGCCGCCAGAAAGCATCGAGATAAACTGCAAGGGAGAGGCGGACAGTAATATAGACGTAGTGCCTGCCCGATTTGGAGAACACGTGCAACGGTCGGAGTTGAAGCAGAGGCATTGTGCAACCGCTGCAGGGGGGGCCGGTGCCGCGGCCGTCCACACCGCCAACCGTCCGAAGGCCGCCGATTATCGCAGCCGTTAGGCGACATCCCAGAAGAAACGAGCTATTTTGGTATTCGAGGTATTGTGAAATCTAAAAATTATGAATGTAGTTTTGGTACCAAAACAGGGAATAAGTAAATTGAACTTGATGTACTAAAGGTGTGATTTCAGTAATAAATTGTTTATTTGTTCAGAGAAAATTATAATTTGGTTTTTCCAATGTTCTTGTCAAAACTTTACGAGACCCATTCACGAGCAAAGACACACGTCCTTTCTAAATTAAATGTCGTGAAAAACACTGCAAATCGAGGTACGTCACTATATATATATATATATATATATATATATATATATATATATATATATATATATATATATTACAACATTGTTGAACGACTCTTGAGTGCGCTAATGAAAACAATTTTTAAATTAAATGTTCATACCTCATTTCTCGGAGTAGAGGCATTGTAATATTGATTAATTATTCCGAGTTTCCGGGGCCTTCAATTTCTTTTTTAATCTTTAACTTAACGTGTTAGTTAGGAGAGATGGTGGTGGTGAGATCCGCCACCCACCTACACGTCGGCTTCGGTGTTTCTCCCGTCCAGATATCTCCCATCAAGGAAGCATTGACCTACTTGGAACAAGCATTAGGCTGCCGAGTGGTTACTCGACATGTGTGGTAGTGTAGTGTTTGTGTGTGTAAGTAAGGGGTGAGGGTCGGGCAAGTAAGATGATGGAAAGATAGTGCGCTGTTCATGGGCCGTTAGAATACTTTTGGAGATTGTTATGATACTACTCTGGTATTTGCCTGGTATTGATCGGAGAAACCACGGAAAACTACCGATCACAGCAGCAGGCCACTAGAATTTTACTACAGGTATCAGCTAATTAGACCTAGACTCTTAATGTTGTGCTTCCTTCGGACGACCAATTGGGACAAAAAAACGACCCATCGAATTCGACGATTCTCGGTCTCCTGATGGTAAATATTTTCCATCCTCATATTTTTTTAGGATACGTTCAGACGATTCTAAGAAATTTCGATTAAAACTCGATCTTAAGCAACTACTTGTTTTGGGTTACTTACAGCACCTACAGAGGAGATCAATAGCTCATTCGAATACTCTCGGCAAGATAGATCGTGTGGTAGAATTCTTCGCGAGATCCCTGTAGGATATTCTTAGAAAAATCTAGAGAAATAAAAAAGTTTCTTGATTTTTAATGTGTCTACAAGAATATTTATGGAAAGCTGTCCATTACTACACTCTCTTTCTGGTGTTTATATGAATCGTGTCTAATTGATGTATGAGATTGACGCAAATTATTACCGAATTTTGAAATGAATTCTTGAAAGAGTGTGTTGGGAAGGCGGTTAATCACCCAAAACGCTTTATGGAGGAATTTTAAAGACTTCTATTAAAGTGATCATAGTCTACTGCTCTCGACAAGACGAACCAATTGGTTTATTTTTAGTTGGATCCTTCTAGAATATACTGGAATAAGTCTCGAAAAAGTGTTTTGGGGGATTTTAAGAAACCTACCGCGCATGAAACGCTTTGGATTATTCAACGCGAATCCTTATAACACGATTCATTACATTGACGAGAATTAAATCTATTAATGTAAACATGGATTTTTAAAAAGCACTTCTGTTGATACATTCACATGTAAAACTCTCCGTTTCTGAGGATAGACAACCTACACCACTTATTTAAAATATATTTTAAGAGGAACTAGCAGAACTCACAAATTTTCTACAGGAAAATATCCAGGTTCCGGTCTATGCGAGTTTATAGTATTAATATAATATAATATAATATAATATAATATAATATAATATAATATAATATAATATAATATAATATAATATAATATAATATAATATAATATAATATAATATAATATAATATAATATAATATAATATAATATAATATAATATAATATAATATAATATAATAGTGAAATGAAGTGGAGTACAATGTATTTAAAAGGTACATGTATTTGTTAAAATATCTGTCCAGGACAGTCATAAAATATAAAGTTAATGCTGTTATTGTTATTAATGACTTTGTTATATTATTATTATTATTATTATTATTATTATTATTATTGTCTTAAAATTGAAAACTACATTGTATAAATATTCCTAATTGAAATATGTAAATTGTAGTGTTCCGCCACCAAGTTGTATAAACCTACCTGCAGAAATTTTAAATCTTTCTATCTACTCATTTCAACCCACAATCTTCAGGTATGTAGTGCTTCTGTCTCCTAAAACACCAGAACGGCTTTCTTCCTGTCATTGAACTCCAGGTTTTTCAACCTTTAGACCTACTCTATGATGTCACAAGGCCAACATGGTGGTGCAAAGACTTACGGTAAGTACGCCAAGTACGAGTGACACAAAGACTATGGTTTCGAATCCCACCAAGGCAATGATGTTTTAAGTTTTTATAGTGGGATGCGTACAGTGTTTATCACCACTAGACCGGAATCTTTTCCATTATCCCTTTCCCTTTTTAGGTACAATTGTGTGAGTGTTAAAGTGACCAGTTGTGTGCGAATTAATAGATCCACGGGGGACAGCGTTTGGCACCATCTAGTTCTCCCGTACCTACCTTCCTCTAAATGGTCTCAGTACTTATAAGCTTACAAACTGCGCTGGTTCAAGAGTAACTAGTGGTCCTCCAACATCACATACTTTCTCGCATTATTTCTAAATGTGCTGTAGCCACAGATTCGTAGACACGGAGTTCGAAAGATATTTTGTAAAAAAAAACTTTTTTATTATACAAGGAACGCAGCAAAAGCACGCCGAGAGACTTTTTCCCGTGTCGAATATCTGTGAATTCGACTCCACCTTGTTTGCGTCCGGGAGAATGAAATCTTCCCAACTCCCGAAGCGCGCTCGCTGGTGGTGGCGCCGACGGGGCGGCGGCGACCGGCTGTGAGCCGGGGCTGGAGCGCAGCGCAAAGGCGTGGCGGGCGGCGGGCGCCCTGGATCGGGAGGGGGGAGGGACGAAGCGAGGCGCCGCGGGGGTGAACGCGGGCGGGGACATCGACAGGCGAGCGCGTGGGCGACCAACGTTGTGCGGCTGCGCGCCGAACGGGCCCTCGCGAAGCGCCCTCCTCCTCCTCTTCCACCCTTTCACAGACCTCCCCGCTCCCTTCTCGCCCAGCGCCCTGGCCCTTATTCCGCCGCCTGCCTCACTTTCCTTCTTCTTGCGCCCATCGGCTGAGGGGCTCAGGACATCAACTGATGACCTCTGTACGGCTGGTCCTACTGTTCGAGTCCCTACAGTGGCAGTATTTTCGACCCTAGCTACAGAGCGAGGCCGAGTTCAGCCGGTGACCCTAGGAGAATTCTAGCGTTTAAGTGCTCTGTTCGATAGTCTTGCGCGGTTTCGCCAATCAGCACCAGACAAAGGCCGAAGCAGCGCCTTAACAAACGGGCCACGGTCTGCGCGTGATCTTTCCTCCTTCTCGTCCTATCCTCACTTCTTACATACACTTAAAATTGCATGTACTACACTACCACACATGTCAGGAGCGTAGTGGTTTGTCCCGTCTGGGGGCGGTGCCTGCTGGAGGGAGACACCTTGATTATGGAAAACTCGCATGCAGATGTGTAGGTCCGCACCAGATGACATTATAACCCGGGGAAGAACACCGCCCTAGCCCATAATAAAAACATATACTACATTACCATCGCCTATGACGGACCGGAAACATGAAATAATAAAACAACCCATCCTTCCGCCCCTCGACTGGCTCATTGAAATGGTGTTACCTTTTTTTGTGCGGCGTTCGCGGGTTCGATTCCCGGCCAGAGTAAAAACAGAGTTGTTCCATTCGTTACAATCGTCTCGGTTTCTTTATCTGTGTGGCGAAATAAAAAGCACTTGCAGGCCAAGTAAGCAAGAGATGGTGATAGTATGTGACGAGCGTGATGTATTCCTGTCTCCCTTACCTCCCAGGCGTTGATAATAACACAGACACACACAAACAAAAGTTGTCAGACTCAAAAACTTTACGCATGTTTCTTTGGGTATTTCAACGCACTGAATCCGATTCTGAAGCTGGAATTTCGCCATCACCATCCACTTTTTTAAATGGCAAAAAACTATCGTGACATCGTTTTTTCTTTGTTTTCGGAGGATGTTGTAAGATCCAAATAGTTGACACATCTATGAAATCTATGAAAGTCGATGCGTTGAATCCGAAACTGAAGACAGAATTGCGCGACTTTTTTTAACCGGCAGAAAACCACCCTCAAATTTACAATCTTTTATTACACGGGGTTTTTCTCCATTAAAAAATTTGAAAGGTATTGGCGGAATTCCGGCTTCAGATTCGCATTTAGCGCGTCGACATTCATAGAGAAACATATGTCTAGTTTTTGGGTCTGACATCAACCTCCAAAAACAAAAATATAATTTTACGGTGTTTTTTTTATTTTTTTAAATGGAAGGTGATGGCGCAATCCTGGCTTCAGGTTCGGATTCAGATTGTCTAAAAACACAGAAACTCATGTGTCAAGTCTTTGGGTCAGACAGCAGTCTTTTGTGTATGCTTGTGTAAAAAAAAGCCCAGACCTGGGAACATCGCTAGCAATCAAAAAGGGATTAGGGAATAATTAAGCCCTAAAATGCCAAATACATCGATAAAAGCCTCTCTTACACCTGATTTCTTTGTTCATAACCTGATAATAGCAATAAATACTATAAAAACTAAAAACAGCAATAAATAAATCTATTTTCAAAACGTCATTCTCTGCTTCCCCTTTCGTCTATGGTACTGGCGATTCTTCCTTGCGAGCGAGCTGCCATCAATCCCCCTGCCTGCCACCACCTCTTCCTCACGTCCCACTGGCATCTCTTCCCACCTTTATTCGCATGTTTCTTTCCTCTCCTCCTTACTATCTGTCAGAGTCGTTTCCCATCTACCATCCGCCTTCGCCTACTTCTCGCATGCCTCTGCCCCCACCTACCACCCAATATCGCTTCCCTTACACCACATACCACTCGTATCACCTGCCACCCACCATCGCATGCCTGTGTTCGCATGTGTCTGTGTTAACTACTACCCACTATCACCAGCCTCTCCTCCCATGCCACTCTCCCATCATTTTATCCACCATCAACCGTTTTCCCCGCATGCTTCTCTCCACCTACCACGCAGTATCGCCTGCCACTCTCTCACACCTCTCCCCAACTACCGTCTATCATTGCCTGACGCTTCTCACCATCGTTTGTCTCTCCTCGCAAGCCTATCCTAGCACACTTCTCTCTTCGCTGACTCCTTTCAGATCTCACGCCTCTCCTCTCCTTCCTCCTTCCCGGCCTGTATGGTTTATCGCCTGCCATTTTTCTCTCATATCTCTCTCTCTGCCCGACTCTCGCCACCCCATCTATCCCTCTCAATATCTGTCTCGGTCTTGTCTACCTTTTCCCTCTCCTGGTTCTCCATCTCTATCTCTCTAGTCACTGCCACGCTTCCTATATCAGCTTTCCTCTTCGGCTGCGTGACTCTTCTGTTGATTTATTCCCCACCTGCCTCTCCCTCTCTATCCTCCTCCTTCACCACATTCTTGCCTGCCTCTGCCCCCCTCCTCGCCTGCTTCTCTCCTTCCTCACCTGTTCCCCTCTTTCTCTCTTTGTCTCCTAGCCTACTTATTTCACCTCACCTCGCTTGCTATTCTGGTCGCTTGCGTGAAACTTCTCCCTCTTTTCTCGCTTGCGTCCCGTCAGATCTCCTTCTTTCTTCCCCTGCGCATTTTTTCGCTTGCCGCTCTTCTCGCGTGTCTCCCTCCCCACCTGCCCCCTCCTGCTCCACTTCCCCATTCCACTATGAGTCGGTTGCCGTGGCCAGGGGCTTGTCCCCTGGCCCGGAGCGACCATCCTCTCTGGAGTCCTGAAGACGCGCCACCATGCTAGGTTGCATTCTGATTCTCTTGTCTCTGCCGCAGAAGCCTGGTATGATTTTGCATTATACATTTTACTTTCTTTCTACGAAGTAGAGAGCAATTTATATAATGCTGCACGAAAAAAACAGCGAATTTTAGGCAAAAACTCAGATTACAGGGACCTGGTCATGAAAAAGTGGATAAATCCAGTTCCTAAATTTAAAAAATTTCTCTAACGTGGTGTAGCCAGAATCCATGTTTTGTGTGTCGTTGATACCAAAAAATCAAATGACAGCAAAACTCCTGTCCGTCGGTCTGTGAACAACGCTAGCGGTTAAACGATTCAAAATTGATATTCCCCAATCGATCTGGCTGATGTCGCGGCCCGTTGAATTTGAAACCGATATTTCAAGTTTGGGGAGTACTTTGCATGAATCCCCTGGATCTTTTCAAAATTTAAAGAAATCGTTCCATCGTTTTTGTTTAAATATTCCAATAAAACATATTTTATTAAATATTGTTCATAGTGTGAAAGACGTTTAAGATAATGGTGCAAGTCTCATGTTCCTTGAAATGACTTTCTTTACTGATTTTTCGAAAATTGATAAAGATTAAAATTTTTTAGGCGTCTTCCTAAAACTACAATTATTAAGTTAGAAATGTTTTCCCTTAATGAAATCTATTCCGTAAATATAGATTATGGAAAACGTGTGAGAAAATACACTGTTGGATCCTTATCAATTGAATTTATTACGTTTAATTACGTGTAGGGTTTAATCGTCTTTTAACGCTTTAAGAACTCAGAACTGCATATATTTATTAATTTTACTTTTTAAGTGTACTATAAAAAGTATGACACAAAAGCCCTAGATAATAGAACTAGTAGTAGATAATAGAACGTAGAGAGTAGTATTGTTCATAACATTATCTGATGTTTTCACGAAAAAAGTTTAGGCGAATATGAAATTGTATTAGATTTGTAATACGATAAATTTCAGTTGTGTTCGTCTAATTCTCTTTGATCACAAATTTCATAAATGCTACATTCCGGTAGGATTTTCATACGTCACGCTTGATACTGAATCACATGAATAATAAAGTAATATGGCACCCCCTCATTGAAATGCTAGCAAACATTTAGAAAGGAGTTTTCCTTCCCTTGAATTCCATTGCGTTGGGAGAAAAACGTATGTCTTGTCTTTTTGGTAAAATGAGGGGCGGATGTGTGTCAACTGACGCTCTCTGAAGGAAACATTCCTTTTTCCTTCCTCATTTTGTTGTTAGACTTTGTTGAAAGGTAAAATACATTAGAACAACTTTGTATCAACTAAGAACTTTCACGAAAATTATAAAATATTTTTCCATTCACACATTTTCATCAGTTTTTAAAAATGCCATTGTTATGAACAGTGTTCATAAAAGATAAAATGAACTAAGTTGTATGTGGCAACACTACTGTGGGTCCTGTAAATTATAATAATTAGAGACATATTTCCTCTTTCAGAAGTCCTCTATTTTCAACTAGGTCTTGAATTTCTTCTACTGTGGGGTATTACGAGAACGAAGGAGGTCACCCACAGCATTATGCGGAAGAGGAGTATTTTTTTTGTTCTGCTTCCTTCTTACTTAAAGTAGACTGAATCTTGACTGTCACTTTGGGAGTCGTTCACGACAGATATGTGCAGTGAGGAAAGATCAGTATTAAAATTATTCTCTCGAAAAAAACAAATTAGTGAATTCATTACTTGAGTATTATTTAGTTGTCATATAATAGCTCAATATGGTCAATGTTTATATTTCTTTCAAAATAGCTAAAAAAGGACAATGATATGGTATATTTCTGTATCTAATATGAAAAGCATGTTTGTCTCTATATCTTATTGTTGAAAACAACCTTGAAGACAATTTTAAATTATTTTATTACAAGTAATAAATTAATTCCCATAATCTGAGAACATTAAAAGCAATATTTCAAAAGGTATTTTCAAGAAATAATGTAAACTTTTCCTGAATCTCAAACTAATTTACAAACTTCATTATAAATGAGAAAACAAATGGTAGCCCTTGATAATAATGAATTTTTCATCGAATCAAGAACTTCCCTCTTCCAGACATATTACCTTCCATATTGTGGTGCTACGACAGCATATACGTATTGCATTATTTGTAACGTTTACATAATGTCATAATACTTTAACTCGCAAAAGTGTTTCCAACCCACAAAAAATATTTGACTGAGCCGGTATTCGAATCCCTGCACTTAGTTTGGGTAAACGTTATTTGATGCACATCAACAAAAAAAACGTGAAAACTGTATTTGACTTATGGAGAGAGTTACAATTTGCATACATTTTCTCAAACATCAAAACACCTACCACACCATTTACTGTTTTCTTTCAATGTGAACCTAGTTGAATGACAAATATAGATATAAACACAGTTTAATGAGCAACATTTATTTGCATTGTAATAGGAACTACAGATTTGATTTTAAATTATTGCTGAGAGCAATTCATACTTCTCGGTTCTACTCCTACCACAAGTACGTTATCTTCGGGTACTTACTTGGTATAGTAAATCTCCTGGAGCATGAGATGGAAGAGACGGAATTTGGTATTGGTATTTACATGGTATTTACGAAATTAGTTTTAGATATGCCTGAAACACCACGTTCAGAATTCTCTCAAATTCATTCAGCTGTCATACTGCTCGTTGATTACATTTCGCGAACTTTTATTGCCGCCTGAGATGCGGCATAACATTCTGGGAACACTCATCCAATAGATCCCAGACGTTTAGATTACAGAAAAGAACTGTACGAATAAAAACCAAATCCTTCTAGGTAATTCTCGCAAGTCTCACTTTATTCGGCTAGAAATTCCCACATTCACGGGCCTATTAACTTAAAAATAAGGGTCTTTTGTAAAAAAAGTCTTACTTAAGGGCGGAAACTTAAGGACGGGAACTTAAGGGCGGGAACTTAAGGGCGGGAACTTAAGGGCGGGAACGTAAGGACGGGAACGTAAGGGCGGGAACGTAAGGGCGGGAACGTAAGGGCGGGAACGTAAGGGCGGGAACGTAAGGGCGGGAACGTAAGGGCGGGAACGTAAGGGCGGGAACGTAAGGGCGGGAACGTAAGGGCGGGAACGTAAGGGCGGGAACGTAAGGGCGGGAACGTAAGGGCGGGAACGTAAGGGCGGGAACGTAAGGGCGGGAACGTAAGGGCGGGAACGTAAGGGCGGGAACGTAAGGGCGGGAACGTAAGGGCGGGAACGTAAGGGCGGGAACGTAAGGGCGGGAACTTAAGGGCGGGAACTTAAGGGCGGGAACTTAAGGGCGGGAACTTAAGGGCGGGAACATATTTTCAATCAATACACAATCAACATTCAGTCTATAACTATAACAGTCGTCGTAGTAATCATATTCGTCGGATGTCAGTATCAACAGCTCACTACAATACATGTACTACATTATTTTACAACACTGCTAAAAGACGACAAATTGATTGAAATCTGTTGAAGTACCAAGTTATTTTTAGTAGCCAAAGGTAGAGTAGAAAAAATAGGAAAAAGTACATTTTAAGTTCTTCTTCATTTAATGAAGACTATAATGTGCATCAAAACGGAAAATAATATTCGTTTTAACAATATCTAATGTATTAGTTACCATTTCGATTATACAATTCTAAATGGCTAGATATGCCTGAAACAAATAATGTACATCACTTTCTGGGTTTATATCGATCAGATTCTTCGTCCATTTTCCCAATTCTTTGAGCGACTGATTGATATTGCACTTTTGTTTTCCTTCTAGACATAAATGTAGCTACACTGCCTGTGCATGTTTTCTGGAGCAGTGAGAAATTTAGATATTCAAATAATAGTTTTCCATTTTCTCGTGACAGTAAGTAAATTTCTTCAGTAGATCACTAGGAGTAATAACCAAAATATGTAACAGGTTTGCCTTTAAAAGTAGTTTTTATAACTCGGGAGCGAACATTTTCATGCAAATTCTTGCCAAAACGCTCGTTTCCATCTCTATTTAAATTAATATTTACTAGATGTGTAAGGTGAGACATTCTTAAGCTCAAAGAACCGTGTGCAGATTCCACGCATCTCCGTAGTACGTCAGACAGTTTTTCAATTGTTTTTTATGTTAAATAAATGAATGAGTGAATGAATGAATACGGCGCTTATAGTGAACATATTTTTTCTCTGCATTTATTTAGTTTTCTAACATCATTATTATTTAACTATTAATTTTCCGTTTACTTCGAGCCCTTTGGAAAAAAAGGGCATTTGCCACACTGTTACTAACACTATATGAATTGGATTGGATTAAAAATTATCTGAATCATTAATGTTATATAATACGTACATTATCGATGTATTAATTATATTATTATTGTATGAATGAATATTTCACTCCAAAATTGTATTAAATAAAATAAACGTTCAAACGTGTTTTTCTAAACACAATTTTGAGTATAGAGCCTTTCTCAGAAAAACCTCGTACTTTCGAATTGTTTCGTCAACAATGTTTCAGTAGTAAATTAATGGAGATAAAAATAAATTGAAAAGTAGGAATGTTAAAAAATTTCTGCAGAATCTCATTAGGCGAAAGTATGACAAATGAAAAATGTGTTAAATATGAGTAGCTACAAAGTACTAAATTCATAAATGGAGTGTGTGAAATGTGCGAAAGCTCAAATGCAACATGCCCGTCGGACAGAAACCTCGCTCCGCATCGCCCGTGCATACGGTAACTTCCTTTCATTCCCGTTTAAGATTACAAAGATATGTTTTGTTCAATGCTTCCTCTCAAACACAACTACAGAAATCATATAAAAACGTGGTGGAGTTGTTATTTTTTTAATTTTAGGCAATACAAACAATATCTTCATCGGACGTGTAATCAGCTGTACTAAAAATGTTATTTCTAATACGTTAATCCATATTTCATTTACATAGACAAACTTAAACTAAAATTTAGGTTTTGGAGATATTAATACGTACATCCAGAAATTAACGAACAAATATAAATAATTGTAGAGTTAAAATGGTGCCTTAATTTGCCCTACACTACGAAGCATGACTATTAAAATAAATAACCTTTCTGTAAATTTATGTTTAGAGAAGAAAATTTATATTTGACTTGATATTATATTTGACTTATTTTTGACTAAAACGTGTCAGTGAATCTTAAAACGAGTTATTGATATATGAAGACATTAGCCCGTTGCCATACGCACAACAAGAGAGTATTATGTATAATTATATTATGCGTGAACAATAGAGTAATTTGCAGAAATATTTGTGATAATTGTATCTAAATGTTCTTAAAGATAACTGACGCGTTTTTCGACCTGGCTATTACTTAAGAATAAAAATCTCTTAATATCTCCTCCCTCTTCTTTTGTAATTCCTAGCGGTTTCATTTTATACGTTAATTTAAATGTAACTAAACGCGAAATAATTGGTTACGCAGAGCAGATATAAAAAAGTGAGGTGAATTTTCGCTTGTTCCTAAAAGGTGCTAACAACCCATATAATCCTCTCCCGGTGCTCAACAGATCACAGGTCTCACAATCCCTTTTGAACGCCCTGAGGCTGGGAAGCCCTGGCTCGGCCCACTCAGTCGCTAAGGCTGCCGGCGACGATCGCGTCCTCTGGAACTGGGGAGGCGGCGGTGGTGGCGGGGGTGGCGGGGGTGGCGGCGGCGATGGCGGCGACGGCGGCGGCGGCGGCGGCGTCGGTGGCGATGGCGGCAGCGGTGGTGGCGGCAGCGGCACCGGCAGCGGCGGCATTGGTGGTTAGGACGCACCGAGAGGAATAAAGAGAAGGGCGGAAACATGGAGACAAAGCGGAAGGATAGAGAGAGAGAAAGTGAGAGAGAGAAAGTGAGAGAGAGAAAGTGAGAGAGAGAAATAGAGAGAGAGAAATAGAGAGAGAGAAATAGAGAGAGAGAAATAGAGAGAGAGAAATAGAGAGAGAGAAATAGAGAGAGAGAAATAGAGAGAGAGAAATAGAGAGAGAGAAATAGAGAGAGAATGAGAGAGAAAATGAGAGAGAGAGAAAGAGAAAGAGAGAGCGAGAGAAAGTGAGAGATAGTTCGAAGCGCCGCAGCGGAGGTGACATCGCAGGAGAATTGAATTCGTAAAAATGCGCGCACGGTCGCAAGAAGACGGTGTTTATAATATGAATTATATATGAATTGAGTCTCTACACTCAAAGTCTAGAGCTTGGCACATTATTCCCAAAGCAGGAGAAACTCAAGTGGAGTGGATCTCAAAGGAAATAGCATAGCAATGGACTGCGAAATTGCGTGGGTGTGTCGCGAAAATAATTTAGTATGGAAAATAGGAAGACATAAAACCGGAACAGTGTATTTAATATCTTAATAACGCAAGTTAAATAATAAACATGAGATTTTAAGTCCACTCAGTTGTATTACAAAGTGATATATTAAAATATCAATAATTATCATGTTTTATAATTTTAATTTTTTTTGTTATTAAGGTCGCATTAACTTCTAGGTCATTAGCGACCATTATTGATTGTGACGGTATGGTAACTGTGAGGATGACACGATATGATGATGATAGGAGGTGAAAGGACGAACACAAAACAACCATGCCCGAGACGGCACTCGAACTCGCGATCCTTCGGACCGAGATCGCTACGGCATTATTGCCTTACCGATCTCGGCCACCCGATCGGCAATTTTCCTTTGAAGACCTTATGCAGACAGCTAATGCAGAAGCTAATTAGCTTTTACACTGCGGATGCACCACAATGTTCTCAATGTTAGAGAAGTGTGTCGCGAGGTAAAAAAGGTTTAAAAATCTCTGCTCTAATGAATCTGTGGTGAATAGTGACGGGGGAAATAGAAGTGAAAAATAAAAAAATATTGCCAATAATAACATCGGCTATGATATGTTTTAAAAGATTTGAATGGTTGAGGATTCATTCGCATGTTCGTGACTACGATTTGAAATAAGGTTCTAAAGTAGCGAATAAAATGTGAGTTTTTATAAACACAATATTTGGAGAGAAAAAGTCATTTATTTGATTTCATTTATTGAGTAAAAAACTGTAAAAACGTGCAAATTTACACAGCGGATTCAAATCATCAATAGAGCTCTGTTGTGCAGTATCCAGTGGTGTGTGGAGGGAAGATCTGTTGTGCATCACCTTGTGGTACCACAAATAGTATCCTGGTTGTAGTGCGATCGTAGGGGCAGAACGGTAATTATGGTTGATCCAGTTGTGACAGTGCTACGATTGGTTTTGTGAATGGGCGAGAGGGTAGGGGGTGGTGTTGGTGGATATGTGGTGTTGTGAGTTGTAGTCTATGGTGGTGAAGGCTGTGCTAATGCGAGCAACTGGTGTCATTTGCAACAAGCAATGGAAAGATGTAGTAACCGGTAATCCGCAGGTTGCACTGATCATCGCACGAGATTTCATATGAGACGCCTGTCAACTCACGTCTCCCACGTAGGATGTATTATCTTTTAACTTTCGCTAGAGGCTAGGTCAAACTTTATGGCAACCTTCAATACTTTAGTCGACAGTTAAGAGCTCTGCTAAAACTATAAAGAAGAACGATAATTATTACATTCTTGCGTTAATTGAATATTCGAATTAAGTTACGGTTAAGTGACGGTTAACTTCGTCTAAGCTAACTCAACATTCACTCAGCGTAGTCCCGGCGCGATAGAACCCCGCCCGCACGAGCAACTTGCCCTCCTGAAAGGGCTGGCGATCCTGTGACCACAAGCAACTTCCCTAACTCCTCTCTCGCTTCCCCTCCAAATCCACAAAGGCTTGTACACATGTAAACTGAAGCAGCGTGAAGCGAGAAATCTAGCTTTATACAAAAATATGTGTGACAGATTTGTTCCACAAAAAAAACATAATTTGAATTATGATTATATTAGTTACTACTTCCATGTTTATTTTATTTTTCAATTCTTCATTTGTATACCCTTTCGTGTAGACTAAGGGCAGCAATGTTTGAATGGTGTATTCTTTTCTTTTCTTTCGCCAGGCGAACGTCATACAGACTCTGTCATACAGACTCTGTCATACAGACTCTGTCGTACAGACTCTGTCGTACAGACTCTGTCATACAGACTCTGTCATACAGACTCTGTCGTACAGACTCTGTCGTACAGACTCTGTCGTACAGGCTCTGTCGTACAGGCTCTGTCGTACAGACTCTGTCGTACAGACTCTGTCGTACAGACTCTGTCGTACAGACTCTGTCGTACAGACTCTGTCGTACAGACTCTGTCGTACAGACTCTGTCGTACAGACTCTGTCGTACAGACTCTGTCGTACAGACTCTGTCGTACAGACTCTGTCGTACAGACTCTGTCGTACAGACTCTGTCGTACAGACTCTGTCGTACAGACACTGTCAGGCAGACAGACAGACACTGTCAGGCAGGCAGACAGACAGACACTGTCAGGCAGGCAGACAGACAGACACTGTCAGGCAGGCAGACAGACAGACACTGTCAGGCAGGCAGACAGACAGACACTGTCAGGCAGGCAGACAGACAGACACTGTCAGGCAGGCAGACAGACAGACACTGTCAGGCAGGCAGACAGACAGACACTGTCAGGCAGGCAGACAGACAGACACTGTCAGGCAGGCAGGCAGACAGACAGACACTGTCAGGCAGGCAGACAGACAGACACTGTCAGGCAGGCAGACAGACAGACACTGTCAGGCAGGCAGACAGACACTGTCAGGCAGGCAGGCAGACAGACAGACACTGTCAGGCAGGCAGGCAGACAGACAGACACTGTCAGGCAGGCAGGCAGACAGACAGACACTGTCAGGCAGGCAGACAGACAGACACTGTCAGGCAGGCAGACAGACAGACACTGTCAGGCAGGCAGACAGACAGACACTGTCAGGCAGGCAGACACACAGACACTGTCAGGTAGGCAGACACACAGACACTGTCAGGTAGGCAGGCAGGCAGGCAGGCAGTCAGGCGATTTTTTCCTTCTATGTACTGTGATAAAAAGAATGGTAAAGGTATGGTGCTATTCTCAGTTTTGGCAAAACCTTTATATTTTCAAAAATTGCAATATGTTAACTTTTAAAATTAGAATATTGAAAATGAGATTTTTACCATAGACAGTCTGTTGCAAACTATGAGATCTTTAAATAAGGTCATATATATTTAAAAAACAAGTAGAGTTCACGTAGTTTGTGTCTGAAACTTGTACAATTTCTAAAAAAATCTCAAAAACTACTTCAACTTTTTTTACATTTTCTCCGCGAATGTAACAAAGGAGAAATATATGGCACAAGTTGGGGAGAGGGCAGCCAGCAATTGCCTGCGGACAGGGGTCCACGATCGGCAGCGTGGAGGCCGGAAGCAAACTCCGTCTACGCAGAGGCCGGAGCGCGTCAAGGTCAAGGATTGGAACTCGGAGAACACTGCGACAGGAGGTACCAGTGCGCAAGCGCCGCAAAAATTAGGTCAAAGTCACGACGGCCAGGGAGAACTTGTCAGCCAGGAAATTGTGAGGGAAATAAGCATACGGGAAGCATCTGAGTATCATTCAAAGATTCTTGCCATTTTAAAGCACTAATGCCTACCCAAAGTGTAAATAGATATTCATTTTATGATGTTCGCGGCCATAGCGAAATTGTTGAAGAGAGAGTAGTGCATCTGCACACGTTTTTTTGTAAGTAACGTTATTTGAAGGGAATTGAATTAAATTAATGCCTTATTTTACGTGGCGAGACGCAAGACATGAGGCCTGCTCTTGCGTCTGACCACGCAAATTTTGCTACGCTCCTTGCACTAACTAGCAGAGAAAGGAGGTATTTCTTGGGCGAGAAATACGCTATTTGAATTTAGCTCAGAGGCGTCATTTAGACTTGATCTTTTACATGCAAGTAAATCTACTAACATGGGACAGCCGGCTTTACTTCCCCTCCGAAGGAAGGCGTACGAAGGATTTTTCCGCCCTTAAAAAAAATCCACGGCTTCGATCGGGTTTGAACCCGCCAGCTTGGGTACTACAGTCCGGTACGCTAACCGTTACACCATCCTTCGCGCGGGAACGCTAAATTGTATATTTTGTTAAGGTTCAGTGTAAATAGGAATTGTGACAAATTTAATTATTCAGAGTAACAAAGGGAATTCCCAGTGATTATAAGCGTCATTAGTTTAAAGAGTAATTTTTACTTCAATGAAAAAGGGTCTCAGATTTTTTGTTTCATTGTTATTTGGTGTTATTTTTGTAAGCAACGAAGAGGGTTTTACGATTATTAAAACATGATGAACTGATTTATGTATTCTTGTTATTGGATTGGCCCTCAAAACTTCAAAAGATCCCACTGCCCTGAGATATCACAAGCTCGCAAGAGCACGATATCTGTGAGGTCCCCAACAGGCGATATTTGTAGTTACTAGTGGAGGGGTATTTCGTCGTGTGTGTGTATATAATATATATAATATATATACATATATATATATACATATATATATATATATATATATATATATATATATATATATATATACACGACAGCGAAATCTACGTGATTATGCAAAGTTTTGGTGAGCATTCAGTCTTTTCCTCCGCTACGCCAACATGTTCGCGGCTCCGCCTGCTCTAGACTCCCGTTACAAAATTTGTTACCTTTGCAGTAGCGCTCACATTAATGGATCGCGCCGAACTCGCTTCTGCTTCGACGCGCCTGACCTTGCTCCAAATTCCGGCTGCACCGTCGCTCCTCTGCCCTCCAGATGACGATGTCGCACTAACACCGCTGTCTTCGTCCGAATGCCCACGGAATTCGCGCCTGCGCTTCTTTCTTCGCTCGCGGCACCTCACGTCCACGTCTGTTTCTCTCTTCGCTATTCTTGACTCGTAGCACGCCGACGAATGATACAGTCTTTACACTTTTTGCAAACGGCGTAGTATCGGCGTCTTTCAACACTTTTGGTTTGTGCTGCGAAGAACAATGTCTTATGAACACGTTGTGAACATGTCTCTCTTTCTCGCAACAACTAATATTCCTCGCCCTAATTTTTTTTACTAATTCATCCAGTTCAATTAACTGCCAAATAATTGTTGACCACTGATTAACTTCTCTGCTCTGCAGCTCACTCCTGCACAATCCTATTCTCACTAGTACTCTCTCAACAAGATGTCGACTGTGCCCTACACCGGCCTTGTTCCCCGCACACGTCTGCACATCTCAACGTTTCGTACAAGAAGGGCTGAGTGCTTAGCTGCTCTGCTTCTCCTGGAGGGTTGGCATGACGTCACGATGAACCCCTCCTTGCTTGACATGAATAGCAAGTCCGGTGGTGGCATTGTCGAAGCAGCGAGTATGTTGTGGGATTCTGAGCAAGGCTAAACGCCAGTATATATATATATATATATATATATATATATATATATATATATATATATATATATATATATATATATATATTGTAGCGATACAGATTTCCTCATACCAGTAAAATTAAATAAAACAAACCCGATCGCCCTGAGTTCTACTGGGAGAATAAACAGATGGCGACACGCGCGCAACTCCGCTTATCGTGACAGCCATTTGCGCCCCCGGCCCATTAACGAAGTCGTTATGAGGGTCGGCGTCAACACATTGACGGAGAGAGGCCTGCGGGCGCCAGAACAGCTGCTAAATCTTTAGAACGATAATTCTTTCACCGGACAACGCGCCCCTCGCGCAGGCTTGGCCGATGTTCTAGAAGGAATAAGAAAAACATTGTACACTCACAGATGGCCCAGAGAGCGGAAATTTCCGTGGCTTCCCCGTCGCGATTGGTTGGAAATAGTGAAATGCGCCATCACCTTTGGCCAATAGCGACGCGACTATTATAAGGAGCTGGAGCACGCGAGAAAATAGGTGGGGGTAAAAGTTTACTTGCTACATTTCCGAATTACAAATTTTCAATACGCTGAGGGCAGTCGGGAGAGAAACTTCTCTGGGGGGGGTAACTATTCGTCGGGGAGAGACCAGTGTGTCTCTGAAAGACTTGTAAAATTTATCAGAAGGAGCCTGAGTATTAGGCTGAGGGCAGTTGGGAGAGAAATTTCTCCGGGGGGGTAACTATTCGAGCGAGTACGCCTAAGAGGGACTTATATAATTTTACTACAAGCTTGAGCATTGGGCCGACTGCAGTAGACAGAGAAAACTGCTCTGAAGTGGGAATTAGTTGTGAAGAGAAGTGAATGTTTCTCCGAAAGAGTTCTAGGACTGTCCGAAGTTGTGTTCGACAATCATCACGGAAAGCAGAGGTACGCATAGTTGACTGCTACGCTCCTGAGATCGAGAGAATCCCGGCCGCTCCGAGTTCAACCACCGCAGCCAGACGCCGCCGCCCATTGGTGACGTCAACGACCCGACCGCCCAGCTGTTGGCCCGGGAGGCCATCGACCTCCGCTGCATTCTTTTGAAGGCCGCCAGACGCCCCTTCCGACCGCGCCCGCCCTCCCCGGGCGCGCAAAAACCTTTTTCCAGGCAGTATCATTCAAGGGCATTCGTCCCTGTGTAAATTTTGTAATGCGGTGCCGCGCTATGGCACATTGACTTGTAACTTTTGTTTTTTTACCATTGTAATGTTAGTCATAATTCTTCCTAATTTTTAAGCTTTACTCTGAATACTAACTTTTCATCTTCTTTTCTTTTCACCCAATTTTCTCATTTTTTTTACTCATTTGCAAATGTAACTTCCCTGGGGCATTAGATTTGATTGCCCAGGAATAAAAGTAATTTTTACCAGTGATCAAAGTGTTTGTTTTTTGCCATTGTATCTGTTCAACGATTCCTTCCATCACCGACTGAGCTATAACCGGGCCGCTAGCCGGGCGTTCTCTAACGAGACGACCGGGGGTGTTACAATATATATATATATATATATATATATATATATATATATATATATATATATTGTGACTTTCGGTTCAGCGAACCAAACGTCCCAGCCACCCACGCAACACTTACGTCAACAAGAATGCGGGATTTAGAATAACACATACCGCTGTGATCAGCAAGTGCGTAACCTAGTATCCGCTGACCTTAACACCACGACGAAATCAAAGGGACAGATACGCTCGCCAATCAATCAGGAAGAGGTGTGACATATTACCTTCCCTATCACAAAAGGTCGCAACACAAATAGGACGAACAGCTAACCAGGCTTTCTTCTTATTCGAGCCACCGGCGATTTTCTTTTCAAGTGCAAAACGTATGTGTGGTGGTCGTGAGAAACGACATTTTGAATAGTACGTGGAGTAGTAATGTCCGTTAACTGAGCGTGCAAGTAACTGTGAAATCCGCCACTGTGTGCTGAATTACAAGTTTAAGAAAGAAGTGTTAAGAGTTTAGCTGAAACAATGTATTTTGAACAGTATTTCGAGGTGGAATGAGTTGCCGACGAATTTGAGTATTAGTGAGTAGTAAAACAAATGAGTGCTGTGAGCAACCACAGAAATATTCAAACGCTATAAGTTAATTATATTGTGCATGGATTTCAACGCATTGAGCGGGCAAGAAAGAAGAGGACACTAGTGGTCGGGAGTCTCCTCGGAAAGAAGAATAAGAAAGAAATAAGAAGGAAGACTGGAGCTAATGTGAATTTGGTGAACGGGGAATTAGGAGGCTGTAACGTTCCACGAAGGCAGTTCGCTGACGCAAGCGACAGCGCAACTCTTGCGTTGTCCAAGGTTTTCTACGGAGCCATGCAGTTAGGCAACAGCGCATGCAGCGAAGGTCAGATTCGGGGGGGGGGGGCGTCCAAAGTAGAAAAAACATTTTGTAACGGGACTACTAAATGCTTTGGGAAGCTATAGGAAAACGACCGCTATCATCTTGTGTGAGAAGATTTTGCACCTCAATGATCTAAAGAAATATGTAAATCGATGGAAATACCAGGGAAGTTATTACAGCTTTATTGAGAAATTCAAAAAGGACTGGAAACAGAACTGCATTCATAAAAGGGAACAGATAGATGCGTTAAGAACTTTATAGCATTCTTGTACAGTTTGTTTTAAGGATTTACCTGAAATATTATGTGTAATTTGTAATCATTTGATGAATCGACCACTCATTTCGGGTGTAATCATTGGATCATTCGTGTTGTAATTATCCGTAACTCAAAATTTTCATTTAAATTAATGTGAAGTTAATGAGCAGAATTTTAACATTTGTGTGTTTGTTAATTCAATTCAGAGGTGTAAAGCAAACAAATTGCAGATCATAGCAAGTCATTTGCCTTGCACGCTACCGTAACTGATTGGTGAATTTTATTTCTTTAAAAAATATTTTATTTGAAAGCAAAGGTCAAAGCTTAGAAGTGTAGTTCTTTAAGCGAGCGCATATAAATTGATTATGTTATTACTTTCTTTGCTTGTGTCTAGTATTCACAGTTGAATTCAGAATATATAAGCCACATTTCAATAAATTACTGCATGTGTACTTGGATTTCCTTCCTCACATCTAAAAGGTACTGCCACTCTGAGATAAATACAAAGCTCTTATCGAGTGTTCGTGTACCTCACCCCATTAGTTGAATGCTCGTATTGGGCAGGGTGGTGTTAGGATATATACATATATATATATGTGTGTGTATATATATACATATATCGTTAAGTCATTCCCGCAACCTGAGGTGATCACACACATTTATATTGTTTTCCGCTCCAGGTAAAGAGTGGATCCAGATCCTACTCCTGCGAAAGTCACCATTCAGTTGTAGGAACGGTCACAAACATTTATTTCCCTTAAACTATTACATACCAACAAGGACAAAAGAAAAACAAGCAATATAATGTGTAAACGTTTCATTCGCCCAGCCTCGAGCACAGGCGTTGGCCGGGGGTCGGGTCCGGTCCAGGACCCCGCCGACGTGCCGGCGACCGATGGCTGGCAGCGCCCACATAAGCTCCGTCAAGGGCGCGCCTGGGTGACGCGCCGTCCCGATAGCCAAGGGGGCGCGCAGCGTCACTTCGCTGTTGTGGGCGATGAATGGGCAGGCGCGGGGATTGAGTCGAGGTCCTAGTCACCCTGGTAGCCAAACGGGCAAGCAGCCTCGCCTCACTGCGGTACACGGCGCCGGCGTCGGGGCAGGCGCGGGTGGCATGAGGGGACGAAGGTTGAAGGCAGGCGCGGGCGAAGGTTGGGAAGAGAGTGCGTTGGGATGACGCGGCGCCCAGATAGCCAGGCGGAGGTACCGCGTCCCCTCGCTGAAGTACTCAGTGAAGGGGGCAGGTGCGATCCGGGACGGGCTTGCACGCAGCGTCACCAGGGCTGGACGGGCGCACGGCGGTTGCCAGGAGTCGCCACGATCCGGCTCGACGAACACTTGAAGACTTCCTTGCAGATCTCCACTCATCAACTGTCTGCTTGGCCGCCTCGCAATCAGCCGACCAGCCTCCTCGCTCCCTCCACTACCCGTACTCTGCTCGACCTCCGATGCCTCCCCACCGAACTTCCTCACTGCACTGCCTCCACTTGCCTGCTCGCCGCCATTCCGGCTCAGGCACAAACTGTGTCGTAGACCGTGACGTCTGTCACACATACACACACACAGTAACACACAGACATTTTTTCTCGTTAATCGGCCGACTAGGACCACACATGCAAGCATCCTGCATTTACCGTGGCTCAGTTTTTATTTATTATCGCGGTGGCAGGTGCTTGCAACAACTTTTGGGGGGGACTAGCATTTTTAGCTGGATCCGATTTTTATCCCCCACGGTTGTTAGCCCTGGGGGTATGGAAGATGAAATGATGATATGATGATAATGGGGGTGAAAGGACAACACATACAGACATACACAAATACACCCATGCCCGAGGCGGGATTCGAACCCGCGATCTTCTGGTCCGAAACCACTCCGGCACTACTGCTTTAGCGATCTCGGCCATCTGATCGGCACACAGACATTATATATATATATATATATATATATATATATATATATATATGTATATATATATATGTATATATATATATGTATATATATATATGTATATATATATATGTATATATATATATGTATATATATATATGTATATATATATATATGTATATATATATGTATATATATATATGTATATATATATATATGTATATATATATATATGTATATATATATATATATGTATATATATATATGTATATATATATATGTATATATATATGTATATATATATATATATATGTATATATTGTGACGTACCTTCAATGCGGTGCGATCCAATACATTTATTTTTAGAAGGAATTTTTTGACGGAAACATTGGAAAACATCAATTATCATTTTTTTAAAACAAACACTTTAATACCAAAATCACAAACTTCGTACATCAACTCCATCAATCCCCGTTTTGGTACCAAAACTATACATATGAGCCCAGATTATACAAAACCTTGAATGCAATAAACCATTAGTTTCTTCTAGGATGCTCCCCAGCGGCCACCTCGATCGGCGCACTTCGGGGCGACTCGGCGCCCTTCGTACGATTGACCTTTGCTGGGAAACCAGGGGCCCCAGCCTTCCGCAAAGTTCACACAACGACACCTTTGTTTCGACCACGACCGTCGTAAATGTATTTCGGGTCGGGCATGCACTAACACCGATATTACTGTCCACCTATCCTTCGTTGGTCGCATCAGTTCTCCCTTGCTGCACAACCTACCAGTTCTACTTCGTGTACTTTCTCACATTCACGTATACACGTGGTAACTTTTCACTGTCGTTACCAGCCACGCGGTCTGTGGTTTTTTATCTTGTCACAACATTTCTCGAAACTTATTCCCCATCTTCAAGCTTTCGCTACTTATTGACTGCCACAATCATGCTTAATCCACTCCCTAATAGCTTCTCTTTTGTTATTTAACATCATTTCTTTTCCTTTACTCGCCGCATGCATCAGCACCGGCTCCGCTCTCCTTCGTCTTCAGTTACTCACTAACTGCCGTCGTCCCGCCCGGTCTCGCCCGGCCTCGCCCGGTCTCGCCCGGTCTCGCCCGGTCTCGCCGCGTCTCGCCGCCTTCTCGCGCCTGACCCGTTCACTGATTTCGTCAGCTACTCGCCACCGTTACCGCGCAATTCAAAATACATGTATTTGAAGAAACGCACCGCGTATATATATATATATATATATATATATATATATATATATATATATATATATATATATATTCTAACCGGCTTACCTATCGTACACCACTGGTACCTTCTCTGCACACTCAGCATGCACTGTAAGCAAGTCGTTAAGATATTATGCTCGTGAAGCGAGCTTAGAATCTCAGGAAGCAGGATCTTTGGGGTACGAGAAAGGTCTGAACCCTCGACACAATAAAAGTCACACAAATCACACATAAACGAGCATATAATTCACTCAAAATTCTGTGGCATGAATTGATAACAACGAAAAACAAATCACACATAGAATTACACTTCCAAAAATGATTAAATAAACACAAATAAGCAACTTTGACAGCCTATTCAACAAATGAACACTTAATTTTGTTCAGAACTAATTTTCTGAAGCAATTTCTTTGACCAGTACTGGGAATTCCCTTTGAAAATTCACTACGTCTAAATTTAAATTATTCTAATTACAATTGCATGTGAAACTAAACCTAATTTACAATCTCTTGCCTTTTCAAAATTTTGCATACAATAATTAACCTGTGGGCAAGCGCACTACTCTCAATTTATCTTTAAATTATAAGTGCTGGTAACAGAATAATGGCTGCTACAATAGAATGGTTAAAGGCAAGCAATTACGCATTAAATCTCCCACTACCAAGCTACAAATTATTAATATCCGTGTCCTCAATTTTTAACACTTCTGAAACTGTTCTCTTTCCCTGCAGACGTGAACTTGACCTAATTTCGTAGATCTACAGGTTACCTCGAAACTGTCCGTCTTTCAACCTTGAAACAGCGTGCTGCGTTCCGCACCGCGTTGCTCGATTCCGAAGTTCTGCGTTGCCTTCGATGTCCTCTTGCGTCCTTTCCTCGGTCGTCGTCTTCTCCCGGTCGACCCGCGTATTCTTCCGTTTCCACTAATCGGTTTCTTCTCCTCCCACGGCTGCTACCGCCTTCAATTACGCCCAATTTGCAGAAATGTCCCTTGCACTTCCCTAACTGCCAGTGCAAGTACTTCGCTCGTTCCTAACTTTTATTCTGTTAATCAAGAACTTTCAGAGCTTTCCTGAGAACGGGCACACTTTTACTTCCCGCATTAGTTAATAGAAGACTATTTCTCTAATTCCTGACTACTGCGCGGATGACTAGCTAGACGCTTTTCACAACGCCGTACACTCCTATTCTAAACAGTCGTTGCGGCAATTTCTAACTAATCTAACGCTCTGATAAAATCTGCACACTTGCCAAGCGGTGCCTTACATGAAGAACTGCTGACCCGACGCGTGCTAGCAGAAGAGATGTTGACTCCAGGCGAGATGGCGACAAAAGAGAACTCCCGCTTCCGCGTTTGCGTATTTATTGGCGCAGGCTGGGGAAATTCGGCGTGGTGGGGATAATTTCTCCTACTTGTGCCTTCCACCAGCAAAAACGTGGCTTGATAGTTCGCGGCGACTAGTACGAGCAACGGATACCAGGCTGCGCGTTTTGCTACTCTGGTTTTCGGCCGCTCTTCTCGCTGCCTGTGCACGTTTATGCCGGCGAAACTGTGGTGTTATGGGGTTGTATAATCCCATTTCGCCACAATATATATATATATATATATTGTGACATACCTGGTGGTGCCGGGTATTTTCACTGCAATACAACACTAAGAGAGGGTATCTTTTACGTGAATGGGTCCCTGGATAAGTTGGTGCAACGTTGGGGTGGTTAATCATAAATTGAAATACAATTATAAACAAGATTTATTTTAAACCAAATTTGTTATTTACATCATTAGACAACGTTGTTACACTCTGCCTTGGTACCAAGATTAAGAGTGAAATGCATTTCTCATACCTGCGGGGCCCCGAACGAATACCTATGATGTTCGTAGAACCGCTCGTGCCGACAGGATTGTCGACCTCTGCTACTGCTGCGGGCCGTCAGCGTCGGATGGCGTGGTACTCGCCCACGGCTGATGCTCCAGCAATTCTTCCCCGATCAGGATCTTGACACCTCGGCTTCGCACCTTCCTCGAATCACTGTCCGTCAGTGAGTTTAATTACACGACCCGCGCCTACTCTGTATACTGGTCACAGTTCTATACCGCGCAATTTCAAGAATGTTTCCACCGCGCCAACTAATAAGAACAACATCAATTATTCTACCAACACTAATCTTTCACTATACTGATACTTCTAATGTTCTATTTACACGTCAATTACTCTGAGGTTCCTAATAATACATAAAATACGTCGCAATGTTATATGCGTCCATACACCGGCGGAGAACTCTCGCCGCACGTCCGCACTCGTCGCCGCCCTGCTAACGTCTCTCTGGTCAGCGCTCTGCCAACGGCTCTCGTCCGCGATTCTCGTAACGAACTTTTGCACGTGCGCGTTGCCCAGTTCCAACCGAAAATTCACACGCTAGCCTCCCGGCGGCGGTGGCACCGTCGGCGGAGGCAGCGGTTGCTCGCCGGCCCCGGCGCGCCGCGCTCAGCGCGCGCACCGCGCAGTTCAACATAGCAATTGGTTTCTTACACTAATGATTTAATTAGTGTAATGAAACACATATTCTGGGTTTCATCACCCCCCCCCTTTCTTTTTTTGAATTTTTTTCGCTTCTGGAAAAATTCACACTAGTAACATCGTCACTGCCGATGGCTGCACTCGTTTGCATATTGCTCGACGCCCTATATACACTTATAACCTAAAATCGAATTAACATGTGATTACTTATATTAACACTAATCTTGCACTTATTTACACTTCACTATTTTCCATCCATGTTGAACCAGGTTTCCGATTTGAAGCTTGTAATGTCCTACTATGTCTTGTCTCTTGTGCGACAGTTCATCCCCATTTTGCTGACCGTGATTTCCTAACTCACAGTTGTAGGACATAGCTTCCAGCGTGTTGAACACATCTTGATAGGTATCATCCCATTTCCAGCTACGACCTCTTCTACGTTTGTACCAATGGTTGACCATACCATCACTCTTCCCTTGCCCCTGACTTCGTTCCATTTTTGACCTGCCTACATCTCCTTCACTCCCATTCGTTGGGGCGTCTGCAAACATGAAGTTGTACCCCTCCAATATCTTCAAACCCTTTCCTAAATCGGTATGATCTGCTCTGCTCAGTAGGCTCTGCACGGTAACAAGATACTGTCGCGTTGACATGCAACTAATTCCTTGATATTTTATAGGGGCAAATAATGTTGTTGGTTCCATAATGCTCTTCGTTCTGTATTCATTACGACTTCCCGTAATGTAGTTGTAATGGCTGTTCCTCTGGTCGCTCTTGATGTTTATTTGGGTTTCTTCGCTCCGCTTTCGTACGGAAATCTTGTCTTCAAATTCCTTCAAAAATTTCGGAAGTATACCAAAATTCTCTGCCCATGTCCTGGCGTTCTCTTCTAACATTGGGTGTAATAACTGGATCTTGTATCCTTCCAATATGTTGTTTGATGCTAGGTGCCGTTCTTCTGCTCGCAGAACTACCTTAGGGTTTTCCGCCCCATCTCCCAGAGATTTCATCGACTTTGGAGGCATAATTTGTGTCACCCCATACTTGATACTTGGCGACGTTTTCCCGTCTTCTTCCTGTTTAAACTCTTCTTGTACTCTTTTCTCTTCGCACCCTTGTATATTTTCCACGATTTCTTCTTCTACTATACGCTCCATTTCTTCTATTTTCATTTCCATTTCTTCTTCCATTATTAACTTCAATTCTTCCGTTTTCACTTTCACTTTATAAACATCCTCCTCGGTCTCGATTTGGACCTCCACCGTTTTGCCCTCCGCTGTCTTGACTTCCTCATGGATTTGGTTCGTCATTCCCTCGTTTCTATCTGTTACCGCTACCCTAGCATCTACTTGATGGCATGATTGAAATTTTAACACCTCATCTTTCCTATCCAGTTCCTCCGCTTTCCCATACGGTTTTACGCATATTTCGATGAGCTTCCTATTCCGTTCTTCTGTGATTCTTCCCATTTCTTCTGCCGGCTTCTTAATCTGTTCTTCAACCACCTTCCCGTTCTGTTCTTCTATTAGTTTTCTATTCCGTTCCTCCGCCTTCCTATTCTGTTCCTCCTCGGATCTTTTCTGTTTACCTAATTCTTTGCTCTGTTCTTCCGCAAACTTCTCAATCTGCTTCTCCGTTTGCTGCCTCAGCTGTTCTTCTAATGAATCTTTTGCCATTACGCCCGTACACGCTTCGTACTCTTCGTCCATCCCCAAGTCAAATCCTACCGCCTGGCTCCCCAGTTCTACCACCTGCCGTTCTAGATCTATATTTACTCTGTGATCGACCAGAAAATCCGTCCCTATGATTACCGAATACAATAATTTTTTGACTACCAGGGCCACCATCTCGTATACTTGGTTGCCAATCCTGGCTTGAAACATGATTTGTTTTGTGATGGGGCTTGACTTCTTCTGAGTTGCCCCAATCACATACGCCCTATTCATAGGCAAACACATTACTTCTTTTCCCGTTGCTTTTAACTCCTCATACATTTCTTCTGATACTACTGTAGTCGTGCACCCTGTATCCACTAAAGCTTCTTTAATTATGCCTTCACATTCTATCGATATCGTGGGACATTTCCTGATTCTGACCGCTGAGTTCTTACATCTCCGCCACGGTTGGGTATCGTAGGTTACCGGCTGCATAGCGTTTATGGAGACCGCGTTTACGTCATCGATTTCCGCGTCCGCAATGGGGCCACCTATCACCGCGGACTCTATTAGTTTAAATAGTGTCCTTGATCACTACTTGTGCTAGGCTGTGCTAATCGGTCGGGTGCATTCCCGCCCCCGCCTCGCGTCTCCGTACGGTTTGAATTAGATCTGTTCCAGTCCGGTCTCTGGTTCCCCGGCTCTGGTCTCCATCCGTCTCCCCCTCTTCCGCGTTGGTTTCTCTGGTAATCGTTGCTCCTATCATTCCCTTGCCCCTGGTTACGTTCCGATCTGACCATATTACCATTCCCTTCATTTCTGTTCTTTGGTACGCCTGCAAAAGTCAAGTCGTACCCTCCTAACACATTCTGGAATCTTTCCAGGTCGGTGTGCTGCACACTACGTAAAAGATTCTGCACCGTAACTGGGAACTGTCTCGTCAGTACACATATTATTTCCTGATCGCTCATCGGTGGGGATAGCGTTTTGTATTCCATAATACGCCTTGTTACGTATTCCCGCAAACTTCCCATTGACTGGTTGTAATGATTATTCATTAAACTGATTTTAAAATTAATTTGAATTTCCTCATTCCAATACCGCTCAAGGAATCGATCTTTAAATGCCTTTACTGATTCGGGAAATTTATCAAATGTATCGGCCCATATCCTTGCGTTGCCTTCTAACATTAAATATAATAATTGTATTTTACACCTTTCCGAAGTATTGATAACATCTAGATGTCGTTCTGCTGCCTTCATAAATATACATGGATTTTCTTTCCCGTCTCCTGAAAATTTTAGTGATCTTGGAGGGGTAAATGGTACCGTCCCGCTTGCTGCAACTGGGGATGCCTTGCACTCTTTTATTTGTTCAATCTCTGTTCGTAGTAACACAACCTTCTCTTCACATTCCCGCTTATTCTCCTGCATTTCTTCCTTGACTACTAACTGCATCCTTTCAATTTTCTCGTCCTGCTTAGCGGTTCTATCATCTAATTGCTGATATAGCTTATTCTCTAATTCTCCCCCCAGATTGATTACTTGGGATTCTAACTCCTTTTTCTGTTTCCCTAATTCTTCGGCAGTCCATTTTTCATGAATTTCTACCCGCTCCGTGATTTTGGTCATCTCATTCTTCGTTAACTCAATTTGTTCTTCAGCGCGTCCCATTCGCCCCCCTATTATATCTAATTTCCTATTCTGTTCTTCTGCCAGCTTCCTAATCTGTTCCTCTGTGAATAATTTCTGTTCGTCTAATTTCCTGCTCTGCTCTTCTGCCAATTTCCCAATCTGTTCCTCTACTTTCCTATTCAGTTCTTCAGCTAACTTCCTGTTCTGCTCCTCTGTGAAAATTTTCTGCTCCTCAGCTGACTTCCTAATCTGCTCCACTGTAAATATTTTCTGTTCATCCAGTTTCCCATTCAGTTGTTCGAACATCTTCCTATTCTGTTCATCAGCCAGCTTCCTACTTCGTTCCTCTGCTTTCCTATCCCGTTCTTCTGCTTTGCTCTGTCCCTCCAATATCTTCCCATTCAGTTGTTCGAACATCTTCATCATCATCATCTGCATAGCGCCTGAATTAACATCTTCTCCACCCCCCTGATTTAAATTTCCTGCCGCTTGGTTCATCGGTGTTGATGTAACTTGTACATCTTTATTGAAACTGTCCCCTGACGTATCATCCAACCGACTTTCGATACCACTATCCCTGCTTTCCGATGACATGCTATTGTCGATTCCTACATTTATCTCCCTTACTTCATCCGCCTTCTCTTCCCGGTCCAGCACTACATTTTGCGCCTCCATTCTGTTGCTTTGAACTGTCCGATCGATTCTCACTTCACGAAAATACCGCACAAATTTTCCACTTGCCTCACCTACCAACGATACCACAGTTATCCTATAAATTAACTATACCCGCCACAGCACTGTATATCTTTCGTAAATGGATTAATTCACTCCTATTTCAATTGCTAATTAATGACGAACAACCCTTACTCACCACCAAAACACAATAACACTAATTTAATAGCCATATAAATTTCCACTCACCTACCAATGCATAAACATAATCCTTACAATACATAATATTATTACCATTGAAACACATATACACTGCTAATAGACTCATTAATACTATTACACAAAAATGCTTTCAAATTATAATAAATCCCTTATTAATTGAAATTACTTTTCAACGCACTTATTGTTATATTATGTACATAATCATCATTCACATTTGCATGTCATATCTCCTCCCTGAATTTTCCTCAATACTATCATATAGATATTCACAACAAACATTCACACTGCTGGTATATATTTCCCAACCTGGTATCTTTTCTAATAAATTCCCCACACTTTACCATCACCAATAGATAATGCACTACTGAGTGAATGTTCCCAGCAAAAAAACAATTTTGTGCATAATTTGTACGACACTATTAACCACCTTTATATTTTCACAAAAATTATTACTACTTCCCCATTTCTTTAATTTCCACGTTATTAAAGTTGCCAAGCAATTCAAATATTATTAATATTTCTTACAAAATTTGAAATTCTATTATATTATATTATTTGTAATATGTATATGTGTGGTTTTCATCACCCCAGTACTACAATAGTAACTTTATATAAGTTGCTCTCAAATAATTTCCTATATCCGCCCACAATTACTTACACAACAACATTTTTGTAATTATCAACATTTTATTATGCTTACTTGACTTATGCATGTTTTGCTAACACCTGTATTGTTACTTTTTGTCCTCTATAATAATACACTTTACACTGCCTGCTTCTCATCTGTATCCTGCATTACTGTACATCAATTACATGCACATTATTTTCCAACATTTCACCAACTTTCCTAAGGCCACATTTCTTAACTATACGTTATCCACTTGTTCGGGCGCCAGCTGTGACATACCTGGTGGTGCCGGGTATTTTCACTGCAATACAACACTAAGAGAGGGTATCTTTTACGTGAATGGGTCCCTGGATAAGTTGGTGCAACGTTGGGGTGGTTAATCATAAATTGAAATACAATTATAAACAAGATTTATTTTAAACCAAATTTGTTATTTACATCATTAGACAACGTTGTTACACTCTGCCTTGGTACCAAGATTAAGAGTGAAATGCATTTCTCATACCTGCGGGGCCCCGAACGAATACCTATGATGTTCGTAGAACCGCTCGTGCCGACAGGATTGTCGACCTCTGCTACTGCTGCGGGCCGTCAGCGTCGGATGGCGTGGTACTCGCCCACGGCTGATGCTCCAGCAATTCTTCCCCGATCAGGATCTTGACACCTCGGCTTCGCACCTTCCTCGAATCACTGTCCGTCAGTGAGTTTAATTACACGACCCGCGCCTACTCTGTATACTGGTCACAGTTCTATACCGCGCAATTTCAAGAATGTTTCCACCGCGCCAACTAATAAGAACAACATCAATTATTCTACCAACACTAATCTTTCACTATACTGATACTTCTAATGTTCTATTTACACGTCAATTACTCTGCGGTTCCTAATAATACATAAAATACGTCGCAATGTTATATGCGTCCATACACCGGCGGAGAACTCTCGCCGCACGTCCGCACTCGTCGCCGCCCTGCTAACGTCTCTCTGGTCAGCGCTCTGCCAACGGCTCTCGTCCGCGATTCTCGTAACGAACTTTTGCACGTGCGCGTTGCCCAGTTCCAACCGAAAATTCACACGCTAGCCTCCCGGCGGCGGTGGCACCGTCGGCGGAGGCAGCGGTTGCTCGCCGGCCCCGGCGCGCCGCGCTCAGCGCGCGCACCGCGCAGTTCAACATAGCAATTGGTTTCTTACACTAATGATTTAATTAGTGTAATGAAACACACATTCTGGGTTTCAATATATATATATATATATATATATATATATATATATATATATATATAATCAGAGCTGGTCGAATGACAAGCGTAATTCCTTAATGTTACTCGAATTCGTGACGTGTAAGAGAAATGTCACGTATAAATTAGATATAGTTGAAAGAATGTTCACTATCCTAACCAGGAGTACGCCTTTTAATGCATCCTAATTAAAGCAATAGTCGAGTTATTTCTGTAAAAAGTAGTCTTTTATATATTATTTTAGAACGTTACATTAAATATCAGGTCAAGTGTTCTAAATTGGTTTGGCTTTTGGCTTAAACCTTTCTCGATAATGCTATTAATACTCTCCTTAGCCTACATTACATAGACCCAACAGAAATACATTTCACACTGCATGAAAGTATACCCTTTTGACACTGCTAAAAATGACATGCAAATAGAAACACTTTATACAAAAAAGTAAAGAATTCAAATAAATGTATACGATAAAAAATGGAAACGATTGGTTCAGTGGAAGGTATATTGTCGTGAAATTACCTCACCAATGTTTAAAATAAAGTTTCAAATAAACCTCTACCTGGTTAATGATTCACTTTATTATCATAACTTGGTTTCACAATGTAAGAACTTTCCGAATAAACAAAGATCAAATACATTTTTTATCCGTATCTTTGCAATTGAACATTATGATAACACAATGTAAAATTTAAACAAGATATGGTCATAAAATGAACGTCAATCCACACACTATTTCATGTAAAAGGATTTTACAATTATTAATCTTGTACTAATATCTGCATTCGTTTTAAGGCTAATGTCAAAGTTCCAAAATTTACTTTTGAAATTTAATAGTTTCGAACTACACAACTTGAATGCACAAATGATAATTGCTTTCTACGCAAGTTTCGTTGGCAACCAAGAGTTAAATTCAAATGAAAATTGGAACGACTCACGACGCTTGTCCCTCGAAGGTACAGTTGGCCGCTACAGACGCCGACCGTTTCGCGGCTCAGGGTCGCGCTCTTGCTGCACCATGTGAACGTTGATCGTAACTGGCAGGGTCTCTCCGCTGTCGCCAATCACGTTCGTACTGATGCTTCGAAAAGATTTCCAGTCCTCTTGTTCTTGATTAGAGTTCCTTACTCTATTTAGGGTTGAATTGCCAAGCAATACGATTTCAGTTCTTATTTCGTCCAAAGTATAAAATTACCAAGTAACGAACGAATAAGATGCAAAAACTCCAATAATAATCAATTAAATAATGAAACGAAAGGTTTAAAATTAAAAAGCAGAAATAGAAATAAACATTCTTCAATGACATTTGATTCTATTTCATATCCCAAATGCAGAAATATACTAGATTTCCGTAGCAAAAATCGTGTAGTTTCTGGCTGTTATTTGTAGCGTCGTTTTATAACACACTACTCAAATTTCTGAATATTCCACTTGTTAATAGATTCCATATTGATTGTAAAAGCATTACCTTTAATAAGCTTCTTCAATTTTCGTTACTCGACCAATCTTTTCTCTCTGCAGATCCGCGTGGTATCTGACGATCTCCATCCAAATGCTTTAGCTAAAATTGCGCAGAGTTTCCGTTACTCATTACACTGATTCTTATTTAGTTCATGCTAAATTTTGATTGGTCGTTATTCTTTTACTTGTGAGCGCTACCACAAATCTATTCTTTACTCGTGGTCGTATCTGCAATAGTTCTTATAATCTTTTACAACCTCTCTCTCTCTCTTTGGGGTATTGGTGGATGTAAGATGAAGTTATTCCGACATTTCGTCTATGTAAATCATCTTTAGCGGTTACTACAATATATATATATATATATATATATATATATATATATATATATATATATATATATATATATATATATATAAATTCTCATTGCTACTCGAATTACATCAATCTTGGTATGCTGTCCTTTTCACCCTCTTGTAATTGTATCGTAAAAATAGTGTTATTTATTGGTACTATTTACTTCGTAACTATAACATGAAACGTTACAAACGTGTAATTTTATTGTGCTAAAAATAGATGAATGAATGAGTGAATTATCAATGCAGAATTAAAATATTTCGTAGGTTAGTAAACGTCACTCATCCCATCTTTCGTCTAGGAAATTTCCATCGCAACGAATACAATTTTGTGTTTCTGTTTCGACAGTCATAGCTTGTCAACAAGCGAAAGAAGAATGTTTAATTAAGAATTGTGTTATTTTTTACTGTAAAGGCAACTATTACAAGTAACATCAAATATATTAGAAAGTACAATACAAATTGTTCATGAATTCGAATTAAATTAAAAAGTTTTCGAAAAAAATTAAAAGGGTTTTCGATTTGTGTAAAAAATGAATTATTTCGTTTGTTTCCCTAAAAAGAATTCTGCATTTAATTTAATGAAATTTCATAAAATAAAATTGAACTATTTTCCATTTTTAATTTAACAATTTAGTTAAAGATTTGCTTATTAAAAGCACATTTATTTATTAAAAAATGTAAAATAAAACTTAACGCGTTATTTAGGGTACGCACTATTTACAGCAAAGTATTGTATCAATTTTCTTCAAGAGGAAGAGAATTATGTACGAAGGGAAGTTTGTTGTGATTTATCCAGTTCTTGCTCGACAACCCAATATTGGTCATTGTCGGCCAGCGGTGGCCCAGCCTCTCGAGCATGGGATAAGGTGGTTAGCACGAAGACAACCCTCCACCGTGTGTACTGGTCTTCTTAACCTTAGGGTGGGCTTTCTCATTGTCGCAGTAATAGATACTGGGACATTTGTAAGGAAAGCGCAGTTACAATTTTGCCCGTGCCGGGAATCGAAAGCAGCGTCGTGCCGCGGAAAGCGAGCACGCTAACCAAGGAGCCAACAAGAGCCTTTGTGATTTATGTAATCTACAAATGATTTTTCAAACAAAATTATCTGTTTCTTGATGTCCTTTATATCTTTTTGCTAAATTTATAATTCAATTCAGACCAAACTGTACTTGTGTAATAAATCCCTTGAGGTCTTCGTTCCGTTCAGGTTATTTTCAACAGATCTTTCTCTCTCTCTCTTCCTGGGGAACGAACTCAACTTCCTTCCCCCAGGTGGAAGGTTGGGAGGTTGCAATATCAAGATCTTAAGCATTAGAAAAATATTACATGCTCCCTATAGGGAAGAATTCACAAATAAGTATTTTGTCTTAATGCAGTTTATTCAATATTTTAGAAAGCTTGAAAATCCAATTAATTTTTTGATAAGTTATTGCCTGTAAACGAAGTTGAAATATGAAGTGTTTTAAATAAAATACTTCACTTTAACGGCTAAAACCCTTTTATTTTGTGTTTGCTAATAAATATGTACCAAGATTGATGAAATTACCCGGCATGTTTTGAAGGTCTAACGAAAATATGCTTCAGTAATTGTATGGCTCGGTGCATGTATGAAGTGAAAGTGAACTGTATAATGAGTTAGTATTTTACACACTAGCCAGAACCCTAAGGTAGGTCAGTGGGATTATGTAAATGAGATATGGGTCACAATACCTTTCGTACAATATTCACACGCCCAAATATGATTAGAACATAAAACATTTAATGATATTTCCTTGATATTAATCAGATAAATTGAGGAAAACCGTCAATCAGAGCAGCCGACCGCTAGAATTCTCCTCCGGCCAGCGGCTGAATTCGACCTAGCTATCTAATCTTGCTGCTAATAATAATAGAAAATTCCGCCTCCGGCGGGACTCGAAACCTACGACGTCCCGGTCAGGGGCACTGTAAGCAAACAATTTAAGGGTTAGGGGGTAGGGTAAAATAAATGCTCTAAGACAATATTAATAATAATAGTAATAATAATAATAATGTAATAATAAAATAATAATTTAAATTACAAAAAAACATTAAAATAAGGTGAATAATTACATACAGTTCAATTTAATTGACTTGGACAGATGTTCGAAATGTCTCCAACCTCTACAGAAAAAAACATCTGTAAGAGTGTCTGTAAATAATATTTCCTCTTTCACGTGTGAACACGCTGCTTCAATACGTCTACGCGTTCCTTCTGCTTTAGTTGGAGCATCTAAGTAGACGCATTTTGTAGAAGACCCCAAACAAAAAATCTAGTGGTGTCATGTCTGCGGAACGCGTGGGCCAGACATGTATTTTTTAATATAACAACTTATTCGGCTAACATTTGGTTTCCGTGACCCCTTTAATAATACGTAAGTTATTAAAGGGATCTTACAGAGTTGAAGTAACATAAAGTATTTTATTTCTACCCATTTTATACTGATGGCAGATAATTTAAAAAAAAAAAGTCAGATTGGAAAGCGAACTTCATAAAAATACTTTTATGAAGTTTTGAAATACACTTTGTATTTTCAAAAATTGTGATCAGCTTTCCGCAGAACATTTACCGAGTACATGTTAGTAGTGAGGCTCTAGGTTACCTTTACTTAACTCATATTTAACAGAAGACCGATCCCAATTAAATCGTGATCCTAGCTTGCGCGCAACTATCCTGATGAAGACGATAAAGTATCTTGAGGTAGGACATCCGTTTATTTATTTTTACTTATTTATCGTCTGAAAACAATAAACACGGTTGTGACGTATTTGGAGGAATTAAATTATCTGTACGTTTTCTTGAGCTTCAGAATCCCTAACTTTACGCACATTTCGCACCTTTACGCCAAAGTGACTGAAGCCCTGACCTCGTCAGTGCTCTCCCGAACTTCACCACGCCCTCAAGTGCCCCCTATTCAACGCTTGCGCATGTTCTATTTGGACACCCGCTTGCATGGCTTCCGCCAGTTCACAGTTACATAGCTCTGTTACGCGCCGTCCCTTATAAGGTGCTACGCGCCGCTGCTTATAAGGGGCGGTAGGGGCGGAGCGGGGGATGAGATTGCAGGGGCAGAGCAATGGAGGTGCGTTGCTGGAGAAGTGAGGAACTGGGGGTTGTGTTGTGTAATTTGGTGTTCTGGTGGCGGCAATGTGTGGATTGATAGCGCAAATCAATGGCACATCCAGGGAGAAAAGTTTAAACAAAAAATCCTTATGCCAGGATTGAAATAAATTTATTATTAAGCTCGTCCGTAATCTTTGTGTTTGGTCTCCAAGTGGTAAATAGAATCCCTTTCCGAAATTAGTAGATCATTAGGTCAATTTCTGTCGGTTGTATTGCTCAATATTTATTAATATTATGATCTATTATTTGTAAAAACTGCTTGCATTTGTTTTAATGTAACATTTGTTTTTATGCTTATGATCACCCGTATCAAACAAAAGATCGATTTTAATTTTAGCCTCTGCTATTTTTTTTAAATATACGCATTTTGTGAATTTAATGGAACTAGACACTACTTGGGTAAGTACGTAAGGGAAAAGGACAAAGTAAAACAGAAAAAGAAATAACACCATAAAAATGTCAGTAACATTCTTATCGCATCACTACGAATGATATTTTTTCGAAAACGTTTGTGTTCTTTCGTCTGCTTTTGGGATTCTTATTAGAAAATTAAGCCGCCAAATGCACAACAGTTTTCAAAAGGTAATTCCGTTACAGTTAATGAAAGAGTGTGTAAATTGTATGACTATTTTTATCACAATGTTTCCTCCTTTATTTGTTAACCAGTTTTTCACGTGATCAAATTGTTTTAGTTACCAACTTTATTACATCGGTATTATGCTGCCTTTGAGAATTCCAAGCATGAAACACCGAATCCTTCACGATACATACCTGGGGTGTCCATTTCATTCGAAGAAACGTCATTGAAACGCTATATATTATAATTTGTAATGTTAATAAACTCTGAAGACAATTATGTCGAACGAACAAAAGTCATGTGTCCAACGCAAATAATTAGCGACCCCTTGCACATGCTCGAGAGGCACTCTAAAAGTTCGGCACTACTGTTGATAACCGACTGATATTCTTTGAAATGCGAGAAATTGGAGGGAAACTATAATAAAGCGTTTAACTAATTTATATGTCTTTTTAAAACTTCTTTAGTCTCTTTATAGGACGCATCGGCTGCAGTTACAAAGCAAATTTCAGTTTTCTATTTTATTTCAGTACATTGCGAAATTGTATTCCGCAATGCAATTGAAAGTTGTACTAATTTGCATTGTTCAATGTTCTAAAATATATTCAAACTATAATTCGGTACTTCAATTTATTCATCTCGTTTCATATGACAATGGACTCCTTTCAAGTTCCTTTGTTTGCATGTGTGCCAATGCCCTGGATGCAGCATTTCAATATTCCAATTACTCTTAGCATTTCGTCATATGAGACACGATTTTGTTGTCATACCGCTTGCATTTGACCATTTGTTTCTATTCTAGAGTTATACTGTTTCGTCGAATTAATATAACATTTATTTAAATCAAAGACAGTACAATTTTCAAAATCCAGAAATGGTACTTCTTTGAACGTTTTCACATTTCCTCACTTTTTGACATTTATTTCAATCAATCAAAATTAGGATTTATATACTTAGCATTAACTTTACTTATTATTCTCGGGTCAACGATCAGTGACTCTTGTCTTATTTACTCTTGTGTATTTTTTTCTAATTATTGAGTTTATGAGTCGACAAATAAGAGAACATTCATTACAAATTTTATCACCTCTTATTTAAATTCTTTGTTATTTTTTACTATAAAATTACTTCACACGTTTCAATTACCTAATACTAATATAATCCTACTTAATACATGCTCATAGCTGTTATCTTCTCCCCAGAAAATAGTACAAAAAAATAAGAGAACAGAAAATTGAGGATTTTTCTTTAGTTCTTACGACACATGATTTTCACCGTGAACAATAATTAGTTACAAACTAACTGTTTACTGTAGTCTTGTTTTCTGACAAACGTGTTCTCATGGACGAAAACTAGTATTTTATTAATCTTAAAATAAGTAATTAATTGATTATATTTTTCAGAAACAGCACAAGTAACACTTTTCTAATTTTACAATAGACCAAAAAATTTAAGGTAATAATGCAATGTTTTGCTTTGAAAATTAAGAAAGGATTACAAAAAAGTACATTACACGCGAGTATATTTTAAATGAAAAATGGTCGTTTGTTTGGATATTCACGTTCTCTGATACTTATATAGTAGTATACGGAGCACCTATATACGTAGTGTAGAGAAAGTTTTGAGATGCTGCCAAAGTTAGATGTCGAAATTTTGACGGCGATATGTTCTGTTTCCGATCTTTTCGAACCGTTGGTCTTTCATTATAACTTTTGAATCTCAAAAAATATCGATAACTTGTGTTTTTTTCGTAATTCCAGTGCGTTGTTTGATGAAGTGTTTTCCCAAGAAATAGTTGAAGTATTATTATGTTACAAGTTACAATGAAATAATTTTGCGTACGTCAATGTTGACGCAACGCGTCTCTTTAACCCTTGTTGGGCGTTGAGCGCTTTGCCTAGAGTAATCCTCCGTTACTGAGTAATTACTCTATTTCTCAAGTCTCGTCACGTCGCAGTCAGCCAGTGTCTTTTATCCCTTCGGCCAGTGGGTCGACGCCATTAGATCCCGGGGTTTCTAGCCGCTCACCCGACCAGGGATCCGCGAGTCTTGAATTGGCTTAACTTCCGTGATTTCACGGAGAGTAGCAAACGAATTCGGCTAGCGACGCTGCTACATATCCGTTACAAATACAAGAAATAATGTGCTATAGTTGCCAATTTGTTTTAGTGCATGTACTGTTTCTGAACTAAACAGACATCTTAACATCTAAAACAGTTAACAAATTAAACATCAAATAATAAACAATAAGAGTTCAAAATGGTGTTTGGTTTCTCTTTATTAGCATTATCTTGTGTAGAACACTTTATGACACCATCGTTTATTGGCCTAACCTCGTCTCTTACAAAACATTAGAAATAATTGTCAGGCCTTCAACTTTCTTTCAATTAATAGCTTTTTACATAAAAATCTTGTTGATTGGGAAGAGTTAATACCGTTACATTTTATTTATTTCGTCCATTACTGCAGAAAATGTGAAGCTAGGAATATTCTGATTGTAAACTTAATACGTCATTTTCAATAGAATATACTTTTAACAAAAGGATTGAAATAATTATTTTTTTAAGTATATGGTATTTAAAGTCACTTAACTTTTAATACCATATACAAAACCGATGTAATGTCACAGAATAATGTTAATAAATAAATAAAACATTGTTAAAGAACTGTAACCGGGCCTCTGTAAATTCTAGGTAACCGCTTCTGCCATCATTACTAACATGAATATGCACTCTCGCTTCGAAATATTTTGAATTAAATCACAAGGGCCCTGTTAAACCCTTCATTATAATGAGGCAGCACTACTCGGATTTTTAAAAGAATCTTCGAAACATTCAATATAAAACGAATGTATTTTGTCTTTTGGATTTTATTACAACAAATTGTAATGTTGATGAGTAAGAATAGGGAAATAATACGAATATCGGGATCAAATATATTTCTTTTCAATAAAATTCAATTGTAAAAAATTAAACGGAACCCTAACAGTAAGGGAAATTCTGCTTTCATATATTAAAAACTTCTTCACAAAAAACGTCGTCTAAAGAAATAAGTATAGAAATATTAAATTTTTTATCATGAGGGAAATTTATTTACTCCCGCCCTCCTTTGTGAGTGAATTTGTCATAGGATATACATCAGCAGCATTCACATCTCCATTTTTCTCTAACGTATCTCTCTTTTCATCTCAAGGTAACTTCTGTTCTTCTTCAAACCTGTTACCATATTTCTATTAGTTATTTTAACTCTGATATTTCCATATTTTTCCGTTACGTGGGAGGTGAATATACCGCAAGCCACAGTACGTCCACATATGTAATTCTTTTGTTTCCTGCCTGACACATTCTTCGTTCTCGAGTTGCATGCGCGAAGAGATACGCCTCTGGAAAAGTTTTGTTGCCGCTTGCGTAACGCTTCTAAATGAACCACTCCCACGTCGCAAAAGAACTTCCCTTCCATGAATATTATTTTCCCTTCTTCGCAAACGTGCACCTACCGGCACAGAAAATTGATATGCCGCGCCGTTAGCGTTTTTTTCTTTCCAGATAAGACGAGAGCGGTTTTTTTTCTTTTCCCGTATAATTACTCGATAATAATGAGATAGGGGTGCGCCCTAATTAGGTAGGCAAATATAGCGAGGTCAATTAATTAGTCGAAGACGGTTGCGTGGGTTGCGGTAGACGTAGTTGCAACGCTGCTAGAGTGAGGGAGCTGCTAGACGGTAGAGGGACCTTTTGAATTCAGCCCCCTCCAAGGGCTTCTGAGAGGATTGCGCCTAGCATTTAAAACGCGTGCCGCTTCCTGGAAATTCGACGCTCATGCGAAGACGCGCTTTCGAACATAGCGGTCTTCGCTCGCTTACAATGCAAGTTATTCAAGACGGCTTCCACATCAGGGATTTCCTTGTGACGGCAATAGAGCGGATGTATCGAAAGCCGCTGGGAAGAGGGAGAAAAAATGTGTTTAGCGATTGGTGAAAACGTGACGTCTAATGGCAGGTATAATATCTTTCCGCGTTTTTTCCGGCCAACCGTTTTCGTGGAAACACGCATGCATGAATACATCCATGCAAAACCCATCGTCGGGAAAAGAAATAATGTGGAAGGTATACAAAGGCGTTAAAGGAGGTGGAGAAGGGTCTTAGGAGGGAAAGGAGAGACAGAGAGGGAAGAGGGGAGAGGGAAAGACTGGTGAGAGAGAGATAGAGTGGGGTGAAATAGAGAAACGCGAGGGTAGAGTTTCAGAATGAAATGTGTGCGGCGGGGGAGGAAAGGGGACAGACAAAGACAGAAGATCTGTAAGTTTTATTCCCGGTGGAGCGGGAGAACTTGGAAGGTTGCCAGCGGCGAATGGGGGCGCGGGGAGTGCGGGGCGCGAGCGGGTGGAGGGCCCAGCGGCTGCGCGCGGCGTGGGTGTGTGCGGGGGCGTTGGCGTCGGCTGCGGCTGCGGTGGCCGGGGCGTTGCCGAGGGGTACGCGGCGGAGGGGTTCTGCCCGAGTTTGTGAATGAGCCCCGGGTCCCGGGCCGCGGAGTGGGGGGCGGCGAGGCGCGGCGGCCGGGAGGGGGCACCGCGGAGCGCGTGGGCGTGCCGACGGGCCGGTGGCGCGGGGGCCGCGGGGGCCGCGGGGGCGACGCGGGCGGCGCGGGCCGCGGGGTGAGGTTGCCGAAAATAGCTCCCAGCTGGTAGAGGGTGGGGCGCAGCAGGGCGTGCGCCGCCGCGGCAGGACCGGGTTCGCATGAACGGCGGCAGACTGGGACGACCGCCGGGCGGGGAGGGGCGCAGCGGGGCAGCGATGGGCGTGGCGGGGAGGGGAACAGGTCCGTGCGACGCGGCACGCTGCGGGGGAGGTGCGGGGTGGCGGAGGACGCCTCTGCAGCGCGCCGTCCCCCTTCCCCCTTCCCTCCGTGGCCCCGCGCGCCGCCCACGCGCCTGGCCGCGGCGCCCGGGCCGTGTTACCGCATAGCTTCCATCCCCGAAACCAGGACCTGTTGTCTTCCATTAGGTGCAACTATTGGACTTCTCGGCATCGGCAGAACTCGAAATTCCGTCGTTGCACTGCATCAAAGCGTATTGTCTCAGACTCAGAAATTCTCCAGTCTTTGCTGAAGATTTAAATAGCCATTACGGTAGAGTGCAAACTGGGAATTCGCAATTCGAACCTAAATTCTACATTCATTTTACTTTTGATTTCTTTAGTAAATATAACTTAAATATTACAATATTTTAGTTCATATTTGTTTAATTTCTTAAATATTTCAGAATATTTTTTAACTTTTTCCTATTCTTTACACATTAACTGTTACTTTCTCCAATATTTGCACTAAACGTCTATGAGAATAAATTTACTTCTCTCTATAATGATTGGTTACCCGTTTCCCCTGCAGTAATGCAAAAATTATCACTGATTGTCACAGAGCATTGGACATAAATCTTTAAAAATCCGAAAGAGGCAAATAGAAATTTGTCCGCGACAAACATGGCCGGTTCTCCATGAAAAGAAAAAGTCTGAGAGATAATCCCGGGAGAGAAAAACTGCAGTCATATTTAGGCCTCGCCGACCCACGTCATTGCCATTTCTGCGTCAACCAATGGCGTGCGACCCCTGCTGAGCGTCTCAGGGCGTCTCGGCGCGTCGTCCCGTCTCGAAGAAAGAAAGTCGTCTGGGACGGTGAGAAAAAAAAAGAAGGACGGGCCTGGTGAGAGAAGGACCTGTGGTGAACAAAGCTCCGGCCATTGACGTCAAGAGACGAACGTGTCCTTCTGAGAGAAGGGAAATAGATTACGTCATTCGGCCCATTATCTCTAGGAAGTAGGGCGGCGAGCCGGGCCGCCCAAGATGCGAACTAAGTGAATATCTGCGGGAGTTCATTGGGAGAGCACGTGGATGCGGGCGGCGAGCGGGGGCGGCGGCGGGGGCGGCGGCGGGGGCGGCGACGGGGAGGGGCGACGGACGGCGGATGGATGGGCGCTCGCCGCCTTCGCGTCTGCCGGAGTCCACTGCGCCGCCCGGCTAGGTTCCGGTGGCGGAAAGCGCGCAACACTTCTCCACTGCTGCGCAGTACTACTACATCACTGTATTAAAAACATATACCATTATTTTTTACTTTATTCATTTGTATTTTATTTTTAACCATTATATGAATACCATCATTTAAGTCATTTTTTTGCATTTTTAGTTAATTTACCAGAATTAATTGCAACATTAGATGTTTATTAACTGTTTTATCGTAACATGCAAAATTCCCGTAAGTCAAGTTCACGTTAAAAAGAGAAAATTGTTTTTTCCCCCCTAATTACGTTAAAGTCAACAAAAATAGTAATTCCAAACTCCACGTAAGCCTCATTAACTTCCTGAAATTTGATTGAGTTCTGTCACTGTTATAAATTAATATCAATTGCAATCCAGTGTTGATTTCTTCCCCGAATTTAATAACTGAGAACTTTGTAACTTTAGTAGTAGTTTTGTTGACGCTGAAAATCTTGAGTTTGTCAGGTAGTTCGAGTTTCAATGTGTTTTTGAGAAGTGATTTATAAAGAAATAGTTTTGCTTCCTGTGCTGAAGTAGAATGGGAGATATTAAATTGAAGGAATGGGGAAAAGGGAAGAACGTACAAGAGAAGAAGAGTTGCGTAAAAAATAAAAACGATCAGCTAGAAATAGTAAATAAGCTCGTCGGCCACCAAAACAAAACTTTAAACATGAATTAACGAATATACTGTATCAACTTACTTTTCAGCGAAATATGCTCAAATACATGGAAGGTTGATTAAGACAATTTTTTGGTACGATTCATAATAATTAAGATAAACAGCAACACCATCCATGTTACTAGAATCCATAAGATCGAGCAGTAATCGAGTATGCTAAAATTCAAAACTAAAACGGGATGCAAATTTCTCTACTTGTGAAGACCTTTCTAGCAATGTGCAGCATTGGACAGGTTTTAAGAGTCTGAGGAAGTTTCTGAAGATTGGTCAATGTGTAATGTGTAAGGAAAAGCAAGGAATGTTTCCATTTAGAAGGATGGTCTGGGATTTATTAAAGACAATATTTTTTCTTTAAAGATTTATTTATATAAATCTATAACACCCAAGGTTTCTGGGCCTTTTTGATATCATTATTAAGGATCAGGTACATTTGAAATATAAATTGCGTAATATATTTTATATTGCTTTGATCTATTGTAAGAGAGCCATGTCAAAGAGGAAAATTAATATTTTAAAAAAGTAACTAAAAAGTAATAAACTAAAAAACAGTTCTGTTGTGCAACCATGCGAATCTCGGACCATTTAGACATGTCTGCGTTTGGAATACGAGTGCCTGCTCAGTGGAGAAAGTACTACGTCATCCAATGACACAGATAGAAAAAGATCTCCCAAAAATAATCAAATGAATTGGCGTCTTGCTTGTCTAATATTTTATTGCGACTTGAAAACTGAATTAGTCCTGGGCAACTTTAAAATTATTTGCTGACTCGTGTGTGTGTGTGTGTGTGTGTGTGAGGGGGGGCAGAACAAAAGTAATACAATTATGGCGTTGTTGTTATCTTACATACAACGAAGCTCATTATTTGCTGTTATTGAAATTATATTTCCTATTAGATGACATTCCTACTTCTCTGCAGATTGAGTCATTGGACATTTAGAAAAGGAATACAGAAAGATTGAAACTATGAAAAGTCAAATAGATTATATAATTCAAAATAAGTACGGAAATGTGAAGAAATGCGGAGAATACTGTGTACAATGACTTTAAAAAATTCTCAAATTTATGTATTTAAATCATTGATGTCCATCAACCTATAGCAAGTGCGTGCTTTGAGGTTTTGTAAGTATTATAAATTCATCGGTCAAAAGAATGCATATACTGCATCTAACAACTATTGATCTGTTTTGAACAGAAACTTACATTGTGTCCAAAGTTATAAAACTGTATCTACAGTGCTAGTGTATCTACACTGCGTCAGCATTCAGAAGAGAGAAGATGTGAAGAAACTGTTAAAATTTGTTGACCTTAGGAAAGAAGATGGTGTTTTCTATACAGAAGCTCTCAATTCTGTATTTTCAGGAAGTGAACAAATCTGAATATGGAACGAAAATAATTTTTGAATCAGAGAATTATTTCCTTGCACTCAGAGCTAGAAATGTTAACTTTGAGTAATTGTTTTGTAGTGTGAATTTGTGACTCCAGTGATGTTTGAAAATAAATATACATTTTTGATGCTATTTTGATTAAAACTACAAAAAAGGCCTTTCCTTAATTTAAGTATTTTATAACTCATAGCATAACCTAACGGATCCTTCTCAACATAACCTAACGGAGACTTCTCAAAAATTTAAATTAAAGCGCACTCTAAACAGTAAAGCATTTTTCCTTTCTCCACAAAAAAGTTATGCGATACGAGTGGTGTTTGGAATGGAGATCTTCATATGTCTCGTAAAAGGCAATTGGCTCCGTAATACAGGGTATATAAACACGACAAGGGTTGCCTTGTAATTGGGTTTACAATTGTTATTCTTCTAGTACATGTGTGTTTCTGCTTTTGTTTCACATTCGCAATTTCGTCAATGCAATTTTAAAATATCATGTTCAAGTAATAATGTTAATTCCGGATGTTAATTTATAGATATAAAGAGTCTCAATGAAATTTATCTAGTTAAGCGTTTTACTTTTTTTTTTTTTTGCTTTTTATTTTATGTAAGACTTCCACCTTGTCCTATTTTGAACCAGTCTTGTCCTTTGGGGATCTGCTGTATCTTTTAAGCAGTCCTGCCATCTTTTATTATGTCTTCCTTGACTTCCACCTGATCTTGGGTAACATAACGTTATTGCATGATCCGATCGGTAATTTTTGACTCATGGTATGTATGCTCCAATTCCATTTTAGTTTTCCAGCTTGTACAGCGTCTTGTATAATTGTTTTGTATCTTATGACATCGGTTTGGTACGTTAACGTATAGTGTAATGTTCTTTGCATTTCTTTCAGCTTTTCTTTGACATCTTACTAATTTAATATTTTCTGTGGACGTTAAGATCTAAGTCTGACATCCGTTGATGAAAGTAGGTGGTATGCATAAGTCTTTATGTATACTTTTCTTTACGCAATCTTTATTTTATTTTTGTTTATGAATATAAGATTCCACACATTTATCTAGATGAAAGTCATTCTTAGAGTCATTTCTTTGTTAGACATATTTTCGATTATATGCTATTAAATGTATTAATAGAAATTCTTCGACATAGTGGTATATTAATGTAATAACTTGTATTTTGTTTCTCTTTCACCTCTGATTCAAGAGGCAAGACTGCGCGCGCCACTAATCCGTTATTTACGCAGTAGGAGTACCTTGATTATAGGACTAGTACTATGTTTCGGTGTAGTAGTTCTTGTGTGTATTACTACAAAAATAAACTATGAACTATAACAAATGTTTTAATATAATTTCCTTTGCGTTGTATTAAAGTACGTTAATACTTTCTATCTTGATTTTGTATCACCTCCGCTTCGAGTCTCGTGACAGCCAGCGCCTTTAATACATTGTTTGCATAGCAGGAGTACAGTGTCTTTTCTAGAACACAAATACACAGTATTTGTGTAGCTATACTAGAATGAATTTCTAGGTAAATACATACTAGTACAACTACACACTATACTACTATAAATGTTTTAATATAATTTCTTTTGTAAAGCGTTAAAATATTAATGCCTATCTGGTTCCTGAATCACCTTTGCTTTGGGTCACGAGATAGCGATCGACACTAAGCTACAATTTGTGCAGTAGGAGTAGTATCACTACCCAATATCTTACTAGTTCTATTACTACAGATTTCGTTATTAAATCATCTCGCCTTTCTTATATATGTTATTTATTTCTTCATTTACCCTCTGTTCTCTAAAGACTTTAATATTTTTATCATCAGTGTTCCTATACTTTTTCCTATTTGTGAAAATTACTTCACTCCGCAAATCTTTTACTACCATTCATTCATTCTATTATGCTATCTATACTTCTTGGAGTATTTTTTTTATACTCGTAATTTCATCGTCAAGTATATTTCTGAATTTGAGAAATTCTTTCTCTATTATTATTATTATTATTATTATTATTATTATTATTATTATTAGGATTAAAGTTCATGTTTTTAAATATTCTGCCATTTTCTTTCACATTATCATGAAATCCTTCAGTTATCCAGTTTTAATTCGTTTACATGCTCCATTTTCTTCTCCTTTCGGATCACCCAATTTAGACTACGTTTGATCAATTACTTCTTCTGTGTTTTTCTTTCTTTACGTTTCTTCCAATATCCCTTCATTCTTTCAGATGTTGCCATCTTTCTCTCTTCGGACACCTTTGCCCCTCTTTTGGATTGAGGGTTTTCTGGGAATCTGAGCTGCACATCTTTAATTATTTTTCTGAATTGTTCATTATTTTCAATTAATTTGCCAGTAATTTTTTATTCATTCAAGTCGTCTTGAATTAATTTAAACCAATTTATCTTAATTTTTCTATTTAAAAAGAACACAATGATTTGTTTAGTTAGTATGTTACTATTAATTCTGAAGATATGGCCATAGAAACTAATTCTCCTCTTTCTCATCGTACATGTATTTTTTCTATTTTTCTCTACAAATCTTAGGCATTAACTTAATTTCATCATTTTTGTATTTACAGCCTGGTAGTTTCGTTAATATTTTTCTTTCTTCCTTGTCTAAACAATCTAGTTATCCTCTGTTATTTAGGGTTAGTGTTTCAGCTGCATATGGTGCCTAGTTTACAATGTTTGATTTTCAATTCCATGACTGTTATTTTTTGTTATATGTATCTTAATTACTTGAAATGCTACTTCATTTTTTTAACCTGACTTCTATTACTTTCTTTTCTAATGCATTCCAACTAATACATTCACCTAAGTATATAAAGCGATCTGCCTTTCCATTTTTCCATTGTTTATTTTTAGATGTGTGGGTGAATATTTAATGTTAGTTAAAAATTTTGTTTTTTTCGAAGTATATTTTGAATCGTACTTTAGCTACTTGTTCCTGTAATTCTTGAATTTGTCTTTCTGCTTCTCACCAGTCTTTGGCTACAAGAGCCATAGCTACAAGAGCCATAGCTACAAGTGCAAAGGCAAGGTAGTTACATTTTACTCCTTCAGTTCCAATTTTAATTCCAAATTTTCCATAAATTTCGTAAATATAATTCCATATTTTATTATATTAATAATATTCTTGAATTATTGTACACATTCTGTTTCGTTTGCATTATTACTAACATAACCAGCAATAAGATAGTGGTATCATATTTTGCTGTTTATGACAGCGAAGTAAGAACCTTCATCTTAATAAAAACGATTTATGATTTATTATCTCTGGCTACTTTGGTTATTCTCCTGTTCCAATGTGGATGTGTAATATGGATTTTTCTGTAATTCTTCTAATGCTATTATTATATTGATAAAATATATTTTCCTTAGTTTATCATGATGTGAGTCTATAAACGCATTTCGGATGTTTCCATAAAGTTTCTAATGTCGGCTTTCGCTGTCAGTATAGTCCTTGGAAATTGTTTTCGCTGAATGGCTTCTTTCTTCTCTGTTCCTGAGAATTCTTTTCTTTTCTGCACTTTATTTCATAAATATTTCACAGAGTTCGTAGCGTGGGGGCAAACTTTGGCCCGCACGTGAAGTTTTTTCATGTACGATACGTAAAAGCGATACTCTGAAGAAGTGAGACAATTTCTTTACCTGCCGACAATGTCTTCGCAATTCACTTTACGACTTATTTGTGTGTGCTGTAAAAAGTTTCTGAAGAACAGATTTCTTACGATAGCTAGGTGAACAGTTACACTTGCGTGAACGGAAAAATAACAAAGTTCATAACGAATTATTGGAATGGTTTTCTTTGAAAAAAAATCTCTTCTTTGAGGCAGATACCAATAACATATTGTTTACGATTTACCAGTTATTCTGTCCGTATTAAAGTACTTTCGAAATTGACACAGAATTCATGTAATGTTTTATTTCTTGAGCTTGCAAGGTGAAGTTTTAATTCCATATCTCCGAAATTATACTTGTTTTGAAACTAAATTGTGATCTGAGACACTTATTTTTGCTAAAAGTATATTTTCTGATATGTTCATTTTCAATAATCGATTTTAATATGCATGAAATGTCATTTTCTAGGAGTAAAATGTTTATCTTCACAGAACTTGGAAAATATACATTTGGCACACAGGTAATCTTGATTCAAAGAAGATTAGAAAAGAACAGAATATTCATCAAAAATATATTTCCATTCGGTCTAAATAATGTCGCTCTCCCTCGAATTTAAAATGGATATTGAATTTTTTGGGATAATTTACATTCTTTCGGATAATTTACATAAACCCCTAACACATTTTCAAATGTTCCTCAAATATATCTTCAAATGTTTCCTTAAAGTCTTGTCTACAGAGAAAAATCTAAGCATTTTAAGAATTGCATATCACTGTATGTTCCTATACATAGGCATACACGATTTGAAACCAAGTTTACTCCACAATTCTTCAACCGGCTGTGTTAAACAAAGCGTTTTGTTAACTGTTAAGCATTGCCGCTGACATTGCAGTTGCTCTGACCGGGAGGTACAAGGGTTCGAGCCCCCTCAATGGCAGGATTTTCGACACTTGCTAGATCGAATTAAGCAGCTATCTGGAGGAGAATTCTAGCAGCCAGCTAGACACCATGTGGATGTTGTGGCAGTACCCAAACAATCAGACCACAGGCCGCGCGCAATATATCCTTGCTCTTGCCTGGCCTCACCTCTTACACTCACACACTTAAATACACAACACTACCTCAAATGTCGGTAACTTAGGATTTGTCCCGTCTGAACGGTGGCTCGCTATTGGAATATACCTTGTTAGGTAATCCACTGCAAGCCGACTTTTGGAGATTGTTTTTTGGGCTTTCGTGGTGCGATCCTAATTATTTTACCTCATTTATTACTAATAATTTTATATTTCCTGTGTTTTTCTCGCTATCTTTTATATAATTGGTCACATAGTTTCAGTGATTTCGACTAGCTTTTTTATTTATGTTTACGTTCCACGTAAACTCTAACGTCAACATCGCAGTGTGCTCTCAGCTCCAGTTCAGTGTCACCTGCAGGCGCTCGATCGGCCGTATAACTTCCATTTACTGTATTTCATTGGTCGGGGTCCTTCACTTCCTGGTCCAAGATGCATGCGGATAATCCTTTGCGTTTGTCTTCTAGCCCCGTTTCACCTTCACGACATGTAAACGCCTCCGTGACGAGAACAATGATTCTTCACTGCGTAGAAAATCATCATTAAAAGGCGACACTTGAGTATTTCAACATTTGCACTCGTGTAACAAGGAGTATCAAATGAACAGGACCTGTAGCTCTAGTGATTGGCTGTACTAGTGAAATAAATCTCCTACGGAAAATAATCTTCTATATAATCGGCGATGAAAAAAGTACCGTGTTAGTGCTGTAGAGACCGGCCGGAGTGGGCGGAGATTCCACATTAGTGTACGAGCTCGATTCAGAGAAGACGCCTTTGATTAAATTTAATGAAATCAGTTCGCGTGACTCTCATGAGTGGCCGTACGCGACAATATAATAGAAGTAAAGAGCAAAGCGCGCACAGCCAGCGGCTGTATTTCTCAAGAAATTAAACTCAAGGATTCACAGCTCCTCAATGTTCTCGTACTTCCAAGCTTCTTCTCCCCCCCCCCCCCCCCCGCGCGAATACTTGCTAGCTCATTCGTGATAATTTTGCAGTGGGAGCATGACGTTCGCAAATACACTTCTCGGCAACCGCTGTTAGCAACGTTAGCACTCTGCGAAATAGTACTAGTATCTGTTACCCTCTTGCTTCTTTCGAGGGTTCGAGTCTGCTTACATGTTGGCACGAATCCATCACACAAGATTTATGCATAGTCGCCCGCGCACCTTTAAAGGAGCCGCCAAGAGAGGGTTCAAACGCCGCTCAAGAGAGGGCGACAGAAGCAGCCGCCTCGCTCGGCTAAACACCGTAAAGAGCGCCATCACCCGTACACCAGGGCTAGCCAGCGGACTTTTAGCCCCGGCGGGGTATAAAGCGGCGCCCAGTGAGCAGTCTGTCAGCGCCTCCTGGCAGTAAAGTGGACTTAAGTATTATTGTGATCAGTGACTACGAAGCGGCTAAGTAAAACGGACTCTCTCTTCTCGACTGTGAAATCTTGACTACTGCAGTGAATTGTGAACATCATCTAGGTTGATTGCGATTTTGGCTTTTTTCGGAAGATCTATTGGAACATTGTTAAACTCGCTTGTTTATGGTTACTCTGTACCTGTGGAAGATTGCAATAAACCTGTTTTTATGAAAGTTCGTTTTTTGGACATAACAATTTAATCGTTATCCTGTGCGCGGCACAGGGGTGGTATGGAACAAGTGGTGCTTCAACAGTAAAACTTCCTCGCATTATTTCTAACTTCGCGATTTTAGAACATTTGATGAATTCAATTTGAAATGAGAATTTGAGAAAATTTTGAAAATGTTGATAAGGCTTCATGCGAAGTATCTACAACAATCAAAATATCGGTTTTTAAAATGTGCAGTGGCTTAAGTTTGATCACACCGATCGGCGGATGTCAATTTTGGAGAAAAGAGAAATTGTTTATTCGCTAGCGTTGACAAGAAACGAATAGACACAGACAGACGTTTTGCCTTCAACCAATTTTTCAGTTTTTCATTTTCAGACTAGCAAAATGTGGATGACTATACAACGTGTTATATGAAGTAATTTACTGCATTTAGGAACAAAACGTATCTAACTTTTCGATATCTCACCCCCACAATACACTATTTTTCTGACGAAAACTCGCCCAGTTTTGTCCCAACAATACATCCTCTTTGCTATATATGTACGTAGTAAGGCGAGAAAGTAAAACAATAAATAATCAGTCGTATGGTAAATTCTGTTACCTACAATTTAGATGATAATCTAATACATGCATGGCAGATAAATTGAATTTTTAATTAAAACTATACTCTTCTTATAAAGTATCTCTAAAACCATTAGATATAGAAACAATGTGTTGAAGCGATTTGATGGAAAATTGTATTTTCTTCAAATCTTATAATAATGCTATAGAACCACAATGCTTAGGTACGAGCTTCTTTGCGAAAAATGATTTATTTTAACCTTTGATTCATAATACTTTCGATTGCACCCGCGATATCATACTTAACTTTTGACTCCCTTTCATAAAACGTGAAGACAATTGTATCTGTGAAAATTATGCTACCAAGAATGTATTCCACAGGGGAGATATTTGTTATTCCTTGATGTCTCGAAAGAGTCAAGAGGGTAACAAATACTACTACTGCTACACCGTGAAGTAATTTTCTTGAAGCTGCGAAACTTACATTCTCAACATTTGCAAGTCAGATTTAGACGCTCTGAGGAGTTTTGCGGACGGATCGTTTGTGGACGTACTAACACAAGTAGCCTAAGTGCATGTTTTGCTCCCGAATCTCACCGCCCTACCCATCTCTCGGCTGCGTCCTCTCACGCCTTTGTAAAAACGTCCCGTGTGAGGGCGTGCATATATAAGCGCGTTCCCGTTGTTACCCTGCCTTATCTCCTGCGCTGAGGCGCCTCCATCTGTCTTCGCGGCGAGCAGTAGTGGTCATCACAGATAATAAAACAATTTTGCGTTAAACCGTTGACAGGTCCTCTCTGTGTACTGCTGTCGCTGCGTATCTTGATCTGACATGATCATGTATTCAGTATATTGTAAAATGTTAAGTATATAGAGCGTTAACATTTTTTCGACAAGTAAGGGTTCGAAGTTCACTTTTCGACAATGAACACGTGAAAGGAAGTTAGTTTTCGGCCCTTGCACGAAATTTATTTGACTTCTTTTGGCAAAAAGTTATCTTCAACCTCACAACCCTCCCGAGAAGTGTGTAACATTTATTCCGAGTTATAAATACCCAGGGGTTATAACCGGTATGGTGTTCACCTATTGAAACAAAGGCTTGGCCACAAAAAAGGCTTGTACCGTTGTTATACAAGCCACAAATCAAAACAAAAAATAATAAAAAAAGATCTCGTAGCAAATATTGATACCACCATGGTAGAAAGGAGAGATCTACTGCGTGGTATTTTTTCAAGTGTTTTCTAGAAAAAAAAAAAACTCATGGAAATAAACCATAACTTCTGTGTGTTCTTAATATAATTAATGTTGCTAATATGTGTATATTGATAGATAAAAATCAATATTTATATGTTAAAAACCAATATTTATATGTTAAAAACCAATATTTATATGTTAAAAACCAATATTTATATGGTCAAAAAACTACCAAATAATTAAAATAGAAAGCACGAACGATAACGCAAGAAATCAACAAATTTAAAAACATTCTGTCCCTTTGCGAAGGAAATCTGGGCACGCGGGTCTCAGTACAGATAGAGCACTTTGCCTACCACACAAGATCTTGATATACGTCCTTTGAGTACGTGCGCAGCGTACCTGCTAGCGAGTTGCTGCGCGCGGGGGCAGGCGGAAGGTCTCTTGATCGCGCACAGCGCGCGTGGGCGGCGGGTGGAGAGGGCGCCGAAGAGACGACGCGGAGCCGAGTGGGCCAGGGCGCGACGAGGAAGCGGCGTGGGCGGATCGGGGGGGGGAGGAGGGACGGTTGAACAGCGACGAGCCCTCGCAAACAGACCGGTTCGCTGAAGGACGTCGAGGGCCGCGTTAGGGAAGTGGAGGACGGCGGGGACAGCCAGGACGCCTGCACATGACTGCGAAGCACGCATCCGTCGCCGAGGACGCGCTATGGCCACGCGACGGTAGCGACAACGAAGTGAGGATGACGGTGATGATGATGACAATGATATGATGATGATGATAATGATGATGGTGACGATGCGATAGTGACATGTCAATGAAGCAAACAAAAAATGATGTGTAAACAATGAAAAAATAAAAATGGATATTGAGAACTGCGCTTTAATATGCTGGAGCACGGTGTACATCAGTGAGGGCGGGCTATGGCCACATGACGACAGTGCAACGACGGTGAGGACGATGGTAACAATGATGACGATGCCGTCGCCGAAAATGGCAATGGCGATAACGGTAATGCTGGCAAGATCAATACAACTAACGAATGATACTGTACGAGCACAAACTTCCTCGCATTACTTCTAACTGCTCCGCTGTATTATACTACTACATTAACATGCAAACGTGGTTTCAGTCAGCAAAAATATTTTTTTCGCTCTGAGACTCGAACACAAGCCCTCATAGTTAACTCGCCGACAGCCATACCTCTACGCTACCGTAAGGACGTAACATTCGAACCTGGGCCGGCGCTTAACGCAAACTTTTTCCAATTGGCATTTTTTGCAGTTTTCGAAAATACTGAGAGTTTGTCGAAAAGGCAACTAGCACAGTATTTTTTCGTTCACTGTAACATACGAGAAGAATACTTAATAAACAAAATTGGTACGGTTTTTGAGAAAATATTTGTTTTAGATATTGTATAAATCTCAGATACAAATTGTGTGTAATCTATTAGTTTTTTCAAAAAAATGTAGATGCATTATTTTAATGAGCTGATTTTTTAAAACAAACTTTACGGCAAAAATCGCTATCTCCAAGTTTGTAGTTTTGAAATGTTAAACTTTTTGTAATATTCGCAAATTCGTATAGTTTGTTGAAAATATTACTGGCGCCATAGTTATTTTACCGTTCCTTGATGCATATGAGGAAAATATTTAAACAAAAAATTTGGGACGGTTTTTGAGAAATATTGTTGAAAAAAATTATTACTGGCTATATTTCTCGCAAAATTACAGGAAAATTACTAATATATTTCGCGACATTGATTCTGACCTTATTTTATGATCTCTATTTAAAAAAACGATCTCAATAAGGACAAGTCTCTATCTTCAATGTTACAGTTGTAGCAAGACGTCCAGAAAAGCACTTTGCGATATTCCAAAAATCTGGAATTTCAACGAACATGAGTCCTGCGCCATTCTGTTAAGCCTGCTTTACGGTATATGTGATAAACGTTAAATCAAATATCTGAAGCCATTTTAGAGAAAATTTTGAAAATGTTTTTGAGACTTCATGTAAAGTACCCTCAAAAATAAAAAATATCCGTTTCAAACTTCTAAAGGCTCGACTTCGTTGAAATCGATCGGGGAATATTACTTTTAGAGAATATCAGCTGAATGCGTTAGCGTAGACGACGGACGGACAGACGGACGTTTTGTCGTCAATCGATTTTTCGGTATCAAGGACCTACAAAATATTGATTCTGGCTACACCATGGTTAGAGGAAGTAATGAACTATACTATAGTAGGAACAGAATTTATCCAGTTTTTGTTACCAGAGCCCGGTAATAAGAGAGTTTCCGCCGAAAATTCGCCGTTTTCCGGCGCATGAATACAATTATTTTTCTTACGGAGTGCGAAAAAATAAAAATAATAAAATAATTTAGGTATTAATGTGCTTTAATTTGCATGATAATCAAATAACTTGCAGTAAAATATAGTGGTGCCAACATGAGCTAAACGCAATTCGATATTATTCCAAACAACTAGAAAATTATGAAATGTATTATGGATTGCAAAAATATATACTGGGTATACCAAGTGTCTATAATAAAATTTTCTCAACACAACACACTCCAGACAGGTAATTGCAGAGTACAAAATTGCGCATACAAATACAAAGTTCACGGGTATAAAATCGATAGGGTAAATGTCCAGATTATATGCACCAAAAACCTTCCGTGAATCAGGCAGCAGGCTAACAGTTGTGATGGCTAGTAATTCCAAGAAATTATTAAAATTTTAACTGTGTAAAAAATTATTCTCTTACATTTATTTATAAGTATGGAAGGTGCCTGTTAAACCCAAAGTCTACTCTAGGTTGCAACCAGCGTCCAAAAGAGCACATCTAATCGAGTTGATGCATCTACAATACTTTGCACAAAGTATGGGAAGTTCCCAATAACCGATATCTTCCACTCCCCGTTTTAGTAATTACCTGAATGTTTGGACAACTTCCTACGTAAAGTTTGTCGAAAACAAGCAACAGAGCTTTGATACTTATCACAAAGACCTGTTGTTTTACATCCCAAATCTGGCTGATACTTATTTCCAAATTAATTCATGTTTTTTTTCCATTGGTTACTATGTTCTTATTGAATTGCCAAACTACAAAAAGACACTGTGTTTTTCTTCAAATCCCGAATAACAATATCCATTCTTTTGTTTCTATCGTACGATCAGTGTGGATTTTTACTACTGTATCATTATTGAGTACACACTAGAATGAGTTACAGGCTTCGATAAGCGTTCTACCTACTGGGAGAATGTATTTGAAACTTTCAGTATGTTACTGAAGTAACTACATATAATGTTATGGATTTATTATTATTATTATTATTATTATTATTATTATTATTATTATTATTATTATTATTTTTAAATATATTTTTGATATGTCATCACAAGCTTGTAAGATGTAAATTAAGTCAAACGTAACTCGTCATGCCAGTTATTAACTGCTATACTGTCATTACATTTTATTTTGTTAATTATGTACAACTAAATCTTCACTGATACAGTAAACTACCTCATCACAAGATTCAAATTTGTAAGAAATGTATAATGTTCCTGTTACACTCATTCAGTTTTTTGGTTTTAATTTAGTTATTCTATTTATTTTTTGCTTTACAATTAATTCGTAGTTTAGATAATGGATGATTGTGATTTCTTTTGCGTGTTGAGTTTCGTCAATGCAAGATTTTATGTTGTGAATTATGTACAACTAAATCTTCATGTAGTAAACAGCGGTTATCACAAGATGATAATTTGAAAATAATGTATCTTTTACTCTCATTCAGTTTCATTATTTGTTTGTTTGTTTTTGTTATATTTTACATAATATTTTGATTGTAATTTGTCTACAAGTAATTATGTCAGTTGTTAATTGATCTCTGTATAGACCACACTTTGTTTGTGTGTCCTATTATTTGTTGATTTGATTTGTCACTATAAGTCTTCAACATGCTAATTAAGTACATCTTAATACCCATTTTTGCGTGTTGCCAACTGCCATCTAGTTTTATTTATTTACAATCCATTTGTTAGGTTAGAGAATAAGTGGATCATTTTGTTTTCGTTTTGCCTGTTGAGTTTTGTCATTACAAGATCTTATGTTGATCTTATATATGTTGTTAATTATTACAAATCTTCATATTATAAACAGTGGTTAACACAAGATAATAATTTGTAAAAATTGTATAATGCTCCTGTTACTCTCATTAAGTTTTGTTAATGGTTCACGGTATGGACTAATTTTTGTTTTTGAGTCCAATTATTTAATTTCCAATGATTTATAATTGGACAATTTAACTCACGTTAATGTCAGCTGCCATTTGCCACAGAAGTTCTATTTGTTTCCTGATTTGTTAATTTAGATAATAATTTTATTTCGCTTTGCTTGTTGATTTGTCACTACAAATTTTCAAAATGGTAATTAAGTATATGTTAGTTTTCATATTAACCAGTTGCCAACTAACATACCTTTTTATTTATTTACAATTTATTTGTTATTCTAGATAATTGGATGCTTTTGATTTCTTTCTGCCTGTTGAGTTTCCTTGGAAAAAATCTAAATTCCAATAAAAACAATTCACGTCAAACAGTACTGATGATGAGTGAACTATAATCAACAACGGTAATACAAAAAAGATAAAAAGAAAAAAACAGAACAAAACAAGCGTACAATGTAACAAAACCCCTCTCTGACAAGTACATAAAGTACTTAGAGAGGGTTTGAAGTGTACTGAATAAGATATAATAAATGTAATAAATATATTTAAATTTAAAATTTAAACCTGATAAGACCAGAATTTATACCGACAGGTTAAACAGGATGTATAATGTATGTAAAGTAGTCAAACAAAATTGGTATTCTTTCTTATTGTTTTTTATGGTGATGGTTTTTGTACACTGTCAATGTAATTCTTTTGGAAATAAATTATTATTATTATTATTATTATTATTATTATTATTATTATTATTATTATTATTATTATTATTATTATTATTATTATTATTATTATTGTTGTTGTTGTTGTTGTTGTTATTATTATTGTTATTATTATTACTATTATTTATTAATATTATTATTATTACTTTTATTTATTAATATTATTATTATTAATATTATTTTTTTTGTTAGTTTGAAGGCTTGGCATCTAAGGCCTTTAGCCTTTTTACTGATTGACGTTAAAGTTATTCATATACTATTTATTAAATTAAATTTTGTAGAAAAAATTGGCCTCTTTCAAGAACTGTATTGTTTTGTCAGTTGCTGTCTTGTCGGTGCCGAGATCTATCTTCATGTTGCCTCTCATGCCGCATCTGTTTCTAAGTCTTGAGAGATCTACGCAGTCTGTCAGAATATGTTTAACTGTCAGAAGCCTTCCGCAGCTGCAGATGGGTTGTTCTTCATTTCTTAACATGTATGAAGTCATTCTTGCATGGCCTATTCTTAGTCGGGTTATGCACACTTGTTCTCGTCGAGGGTAGCTGACATTTGGTGACCATTTACTGATATTTTGTTTAATGGTGTGTAGTTTCGTGTGAACACTGTTCCACGTGGTCTGCCGTTCTGTGACGATGCATTTCGAGACAGCATTTCTTGCATCCTGAGGTCGTATATCAATATCCATTTCTGATTGGATGTTCTCGGCATTTCGTGCTGCAGAATCGGCTTCTTCATTGCCTAGGATACCCACGTGTCCAGGGCACCAGATGAACGTAACTGATGCTCCTCGCTGCTCTAATTTATGGCATGCTATGAGAATCATTTGTAGCAGTGGGTCTACAGTTTGGCGCCTGTCTATTGCAGTGAGAAGACTTAGAGAGTCTGTGCAGATGACGAGCCTTCCTGAATCGAGAGTTTCACAGTGACGCAAAGACTGCAATACTGCATATAATTCGGCAGTGTACACACTTGCTTCAGGTGGAAGCGCCCAAGCCCTCGACAAGTTCTCAGTTACAAATGCGCTTCCGACCTGATGTTTTGTTTTTGAACCATCTGTGTAGATTATGATGTGATTTGCCATGTATTCTTCGAGAACTGATCGAAATCTGACTTTCAAATCTATGGGAAAGCATTCTGTTTTCTTTACACTGGTAGTATCGAGTCTTACTTCTGGCATTTTCAACATCCAAACTGGAATTTCATATGGTTCGTGTTTCAAAACTGGTGGTAGGACGATGTTGTAGCAATTGGCTATCTCGATTGCGCGGATGTTGGCTGGACGAGTAGCTGAAGGTCTTTGATCGTAAATATTTACTAGCTTAGGTCGAGTCATCAATGAGTGGTTTAAATGTTTCGGTAGAGACAGCAATTTTGATCTATAGTTCAGTAGCATTGCTTGTCGTCTGTGATGTAGCGACATGGTGCTGGTTTCACAGTAGAAGCTTGAGGAAGGACTAGTGCGGAATGCGCCAGATGCATATCGGAGGCCTGCATTGTGAACGGGGTCTAGTTTCCTTAAACTTGATTTTCTGGCTGAGGAGTACACTGCACATCCATAATCTATTTTAGACATCACCATGGATTTGTACAGCCGGAGTAAGATGTCTCTATCTGCTCCCCAATTTATATGGGAAATGCATCTTATTACATTCAGAGCTGTTTTGCATCTACGCAAGGTATATTCTATATGCTGTTTCCATGTTAAATGCCTATCAAAAATCAAACCAAGGAATTTTGCCGTTTCATTGTATGTCAGTTGAACACCACTCAGCGCCAGCTCTGGATCTCTGTAACTTTTTCTTTTCCTACTGAAGTGAACGCATTTCGTTTTGGCTGCTGTAAATGAGAAACCAATGTTTTTTGCGTTCTGTACTACTTTATTGATGTCATTTTGCATTTTGAATTTGATAATTCCTAGTGATTTGGCTGAGTAAAATATAGCAATGTTATCTACACACATGCATTTTCCTATTGACGTTTCTATGCCGTCAAACATCCCGTTAATCGCTATGATAAAGAGCGTGCCACTCAATGGAGAGCCTTGCGGTACACCGTTCTCTAGTACGTAGCTTTCTGAGATAGACTGCCCAACGCGAACTTTGGAAGATCTGGTACTAAGGAAGCTGGATATGAATTTTGTTAGATATCCTCTTATTTGCCAGTTATATAGCTGTCTCAGAATGTTATGTCGCCAGGTCTTATCGAAAGCTTTTTCCAGGTCAAAGAATACGGTAACCATATGTTTTCTTTTGATGAAGGTATTCTGAATTGCGTTTTCCAGATATATTAGCTGGTCGATTGTAGAGTGATGTTGTCTGTATCCGCACTGGTGTATGTTTAGGAGGTTGTTTCTTTCGTGACACCATGTTAGCCGGGTGTTGACCATTTTTTCCAAGATTTTTCCTAGACAGCATGTCAGCGATACCGGGCGATAACTTTCAGGATTTAATGGATCCTTGCCTGCCTTTAAAATTGGAATTATTATCGCTTCTTTCCAGACTTTGGGGTAATTACTTTGTGTCCAAATATTATTGTATATATTTAGCAAAGTGGACAGTATTTTTTTCGGTAATCGACGTAGTATGCTGTAAGGGATATTGTCTGATCTTGCGGCGGTGTCTCCAGCTACATTTATGGCGTCTTGCAATTCTCTCCATGTGAAATGAGCGTTATATGGCTTATCTATATTGGTTGTAAAGTCAAGTACTTGTTCTTCTTCTTCTTTCTTTTTCTCGAGAAAGTCTTTAGGATAGCAATTTGTGTCACTGACTTTGGAGTATTGGGTCGCTAATGCATTGGCTATTTCGTCAGGGTTGCATATTAGTTGTCCTTCGTGTTCAATGCATGTTATTGGACTGAAAACATTTTCCCCAGCTATTGACCGGATTTTCTGCCATATTTCCGTGACTTTGGTCGTCCGAGTTATGGTGGTTACGTACTTTTCCCAGCTTGATCGTTTTGCTGTTAGTATTTTGCTGCGAGCGAGCGCACGCAGACGTTTGAAAGCAATAAGATTGTCTTGGGTTGGTGCACGTCTATATCTATTGAGGGCTTTTCTTTTCTCCCTTATTGCTTCTTTGGTCTCCGTATTCCACCATGGTACTGGAATCCTAGATGAGCGGCCACTAGTCTGTGGAATGTATTTTACAGCGGAAGATATGACAGTGTTGGTAAATTCGGTAACGTCTTCCTCTGAGTTTCCACTGACATTTATTGGTGGTATATGTCTGGTGAAGCTGGACCAGCCTGCGCGGTTGGTACACCAACGTTTTGGTAAGTGTACTGTGTTCTTTGGCATGTTTGATGATATCAACAGAGGAAAGTGATCACTCTGATGAAGATCTGGCAGTGGTTTCCACGTCAGCCGAGTTGCAAGATTTGGACTACATATTGAGAGATCTATGGCTGAGAATGATCCATTTCTAGCATTAAAAAGAGTGCTTTCTCCTGTGTTTAAAAGTACGTATTCGTTGTTAAGTAGCAGGTCATCGATTCTGCGACCGGAGTCATTTGTCCTAGAACAGCCCCATGTGGTACTGTGAGCATTGAAGTCGCCTAGAATTAGAAAAGGAGGCTGTAGTTGATCCATCAGGCCTTGTAGATCTTCATTTCGCCATGAGGCATCGGGTAAGTATATGCAACATACCGTCATCTTCAATGGCTTGTATAGGGTTACAGCTGCTGCTTGTAGAGGTGTGTTGAGATCGAGACGACTAGCAGGATGAGTATTGCTGATCAATATGGCAACACCACCTCTAGCTCGTCTATCAGGTTCTACGTCACTGCGAAAGGTTTTATATCCTCTAAAATTGAAACGGTCTTCTGGTTTAAAATGAGTTTCTTGTAAGCACACACACATTGGTGTGTGATTGGCCAGTAGTAATTTCAGCTCACAGTAATGCGAGATACAGCCGTTGATATTCCATTGAATTATATTTTCCATGGTTGGAATGGGGTTTTTCTGCTGTAGGATGCGTAGATCTTGCTTATTTTCTTGATTTTCCTTTTGGCCATCCTTTCTTCTTTCTCTTCTTACGCGGGGTTTTGCATAGATCAATGGATTGGTAATCATTAGTTTCAGCACTTACCATCGAACTTGTCTCAGAGCCAGTGGTTGTGTCTTGATCATTGGTCATTGATTTCATTTTTTGTTTGAGGAAGTTGTCCTTGGTGTGCTTAGGAGAACGAGGCGATCGACTTCGATAGCCTGTTGTCGATACTTCTTTGCTGGGTATGGCTGCAGGCGACGCTACTGGATTTCTTTCTGCCTCATTTGGTGGGGGTCTTGAAGATTCTTTTTCATTTACCATTTTACTTTGAGTGTTTGTGGTTAAGTCTTCTGTGTTGATTTTGTTATTGTGAATTTCGTTAAAGTACTTTTCTATGCATCGGGTTATTGCAGGCATTAGTTCTTTCACTACTAAAGAAGTTAAATTTGTGTTTTTAGTAACTGCTTCCACGTATGTAATATTTCCTTTATTTTCAAGACACACAAGTTTTTTGCTTCGGGATAGCTGATCTTCTGTCTGGTTTTAACTTGTTGTATTGCTGCCTCCTGCTTATATATAGGGCAGTCTCTTGACCTCGATGAATGTTGTCCACTGCAATTAATGCATTTGATAGGATCTAGGCATGGATCATCACTTTGAAATGGCTTACCACAATGACATACCTTGATTCTCGCACATTTAGATGCTGGGTGTCCAAATCGTAAACATTGGAAACACTGCATTGGTTGAGGAATGAACATTCGTACGGTTAGACGATGAATGCCTGCTTTGATCTTCTCTGGTAACGTACAACGCTTGAACGTCAGAACATGGGACGCTGAAGGAATTATCTGTCCATCCCGCCTCATTGTTAGCCTACGACAGGCAATGACTCCATGAGAAACTAGTTCTTGAACTATTTCCTCTTCACTGCAGTTTAGTAAGTCACTACAAACTACAACATCTTTGCAGGTATTCAGTGTGCCGTGAGCACTTACTTCAACATCTATAGTGCCTATTTTCTTCGATTCTAGTAATTTTTTACCTTGATTGTCATTAACTGTTTCTACCAAGAGTCCAGATGAAGTTTTCTGTATGTCTTTTACGGCAGATCCAGCGCAGGTGGTAATACTTCTCTCTATTATAAACGGGCTCACTTTATCAAAATTTTCTTCAGTTCTTTTTACTGTAAGGTACTTTAGTACTGCTGCGGTGTTCTTGAACAGGTCATCATAGTTTGTTGATTTTCCAACTTTCATTCTTTTAGCATTAATCTCCGGGCTTTTTTCTGGACGAGTTTTTTTAAGGGTTCCCTCAACCGTAGGTTCGCAGACTTCCATACGAGTCCCGCGAAGCTTGCTATCACTCGTAGCTCTATCTGCCAGCGGTGCCGAGTGATCCGCACCCCTGGCATTGCAGTCGCTGGGTGACGACGCCCGGTGGCCTGCTTGCGCACCACCGACCGCCGGTACTGGGGCTCCGATCCCCTACACCGTAACTGTCGATCCTGACAGATCCTCCATCTGGGGTTTTTTCTTCAGGGTCACCTTCCCCTAGCGTTTTTAAGCTACCGCCAGCTTAAGGAAACGGAAGGAACAAGGGGGGACAGAGAAGACAGAGTTAGAACAGAAGGGTAGAATGGAAACGACTCCCTAGCCCTCGCAACCTAATAGCGTCGGGGCGGAAACACAAGAGTTGGTCGATACAAGATTGGCCTACAGGACAGAAAACAGATGTGTGCCACAAGTAAGTGGAAGCAATGACACACAGAGTTTGTGGGAATGACGGGATGTTTAGGGGAGTGACAGCGGACAGCTGCTCCGATTAGTCGCCTTCTACGACAGGGGGAGGTCCCGTGGTGCTATTCTACTAAAATCCCCGACACCACACGGGGTATTAATATTATGATTAATATTATTATTAATATTATTATTAATATTATTATTAATATTATTAATATTATTATTATTGATATTATTATTATTATTGATATTATTATTATTATTATTATTATTATTATTATTATTATTATTATTATTATTATTATTATTACTCCAAATCCCGGCTAAAGATGGCATAAGTCGGTTGAATATAAAATCTTCTCCAGGTTGTAAATGTTACTTCAAATTAACTTCTCCCCGTAGCACGTCACACAGAATTTTTAACTGTTCTTGTAAGTAAATAAATAAATAAATAAATAAATAAATAAATAAATAAATAAACAAAGAAAGAAAGAAATAAAAAATAAAAAATAATAAATAAATAAAAAATAATAAATAAAAAATAATAAATAAATAAAAAATAATAAATAAATAAAAAATAATAAATAAATAAAAAAAATAATAAATAAATAAAAAGTAATAAATAAATAAAAAATAAATAAAAAATAAATAGGTTGCAACCAGCTTCCTAAGGAACAGATCTAGAGATTGTTGGTACCTCTATAATACTTTGCGCAAAATATGAGCTGTTCCAAATAAAGCAATTTCTTACTCGTCCAAGACATTTGAATTACCTGGGGGTTTAGACAAGTTCTTATACACATTTTACGAAACAAATCAAAGAGCATCGATGACTATCCGTACGACCTATGATTTTACGACCCACATTCGAGTGATCTCGATCCAAACTCTTGTATTTAAGACATTTCTCTGCATGACGGGAAGAGATTTTGGAACTCAAGAAAACGTGCGTAGATACTCTTCTCCCCCATACGTCACATACAGTTTTTACTGTTTTTTGACTAAATAAATCTAGATAATTAAATCATCTTTGGTTGCGACATTTTGATCGCGAAACACAAACACATCCACAAGTAGACACGATTTTTTTTCCAATACCCAGAGAACAATATCCGGTATGTTTGCCGCTATCGTGTGATCCGTTTGAATTTGTTGGTCGTATAAAATTGTATAGAGTGCAACAGGCGTCACCGGTTTGGTGAGTTTTCGTACCACTTGGTGCATATGTGTGGAACTTGGAGTATGTATCGGGTACAGATCGGTCTTTGTCCTATCATCGCCCCTTACACACACATACACTAATATGCACTACCACACATCCCCGGAGACCGGTCGGGAGCTTAGAGCTTGTCCCGGCTGGGGTAGTGTTCCGGTGGTGGGAGATACCTGGTTGAGGAGAATCCCATTAGCAGACGGTAGGTCAGCGCCGGATTTCGCCATCTAGCAAGGGAAGATCACCGCCAACTCCCGAGGAAAATATGCACTACACTTACGAGACTAATGACCATAGTAGTTGACGCGAATCTCAATCAATCATTGTCAAGACCAAACTTCATGCAGATGTCATTGCTAAAGTCATTCAAAACAGCCAGCATTAGAGAGAGAATCACTTAATTCTTAGCAAACACTTAAAGATCATCTTTGTAAAAACAATGTGATACTGGTCTTTCATCACCATAAAGCTTGTAACCGAAGTCACTGTGCGACAACTCGACAACTGGCTAGATAGTGGGATCAAATTGATACAAAACAGCAGAGATGATTGCGAATCTCCTTCAAAAATACCCGTGTTAATCTCAATAAATTTTGTGTTTCTTCTACTTCTCTTTATATGTATATTAGAAACCAGGTACTACACGACTTCTTACTAGCAGTGTAAAACTCAATAAATCTAGGATGAAATCAATAAATCTCCATGATCTTCAAAATCCAGTCGTGTAGTACCCGGTCAAAGGCCTTCTGGTAGTCAATCCAAGCCACGTTTAAATTGCGTTACACTACGTACAATATTATTATTATTATTATTATTATTATTATTATTATTATTATTATTATTATTATTATTAACATTATCACATAATAAGTTATTATAATTGCTGTAATTTCCTACAAATGTCCTATTCTAATCGTACATTGAGATGATGGTAACTTTCTGTACCAGTCTGTAAATTTTGAGGAATAACTAATTCCTTGCGACTGGAGCATAGTCTTCCGAATGGTTACAGTACTTGATATTAAAACAGGAATGAGTTGAATGAGAAGCGGTAGAGAAAAATGGTTCTGTAAAATGTGACCGTGAGTAAATTGGAATCTTCGATCCAAAAAAAAATGTCAATAAAGGTTCAAAGGTTGTGGCGAGTAATTGATTCCAATCCGTTATTTTTGGGATGGTGAAATAAAAATCTCCAATATGTCTACTACGGAGCTTTACTTTGTATCTGTAATGGAAATCTGTTTACAGATCAATTTTGAAATTTCATCATTCCTTTACTAAGCTACATCACGTTTTATTCAGGCTTCAGGCACGTCTGACAAATTCGATAAGGGCGGGCATCAACGAAGTAGAGCAAAGTGTGGGCGGTGAGAGGGGGCGCGGTTCGGGAGCATTCGTCAGCGCCAACGACAAGGAAGCATCTGCTCGGGGTCGGCGGGGCTATGACGTCACAAGCTGGAGGGGGAGAATACGAATGGGCGTGACGTCACGAAATTGCGTAAGCCGAGGGAGAAGCTGAGTTGGTTGAAGCGGAAAATGACCTGCGTCGGTGAGCCTTGAGGTTGGCGAGGGTCAGCATGACCCAGTGAACCAGTCTTAGAAGCTAAAATTGGAATTCTAACAATTTTCATATCAGTTTTAAATCTAAAATGATAAAACGCCTTCTTACGTTTGAGTAATAAATATCATTAATGAGAGAAATATTTGTAGGACGATTCGTATATTTCTTCAATGAGTTAATAACTGTATTTAGTTTTCTCGTAATATAAAGGAACGATTTCATTGAACAAGCAAGCTCGAGAAATATAATGCGTAGCATTTTGCACAGGATACCTTCATTTTTCTGCTTTGCATGCGTCCATGTTTAGTAGGCATTTGCAAAACTTTCTTGTTTTTGTACAACACAAAATGGATTGCGTCGTCCATACATTACGTAACGCAATTGTGGAGTATTTTGCCTAGCTCTCCCCCTTGTAACGCAACTTGAACGCGCGTTTGACCCGAAAATAAATTCGTAACGCTTGCGATAAGAACCCACCATTTACAATAAATAAAAATAAATTATAAAGTCGTAACGAATTGTGTTAAATTTTTTGTTTTATGTTTGATAATGTCATCGTTAGTTGGCGATGTAAACTGCACCTAACAATAAGATTGAGAACAATTTTAGAATCAAGAAAGAACGCGTAGGTGAGACGATTTCTGACCCGCCGTCAAGACACTTTGTCATGGATGACGCATGGGCCGCCAGTCTAATGCGCCAATTGGATTCTAGAATATACTATAGATCAGTGACTATTAATTTAATTACATTTAATGAAATTATCATTACGAAACACTAAACTATGATCTCCAACCCCAATCTAATTCAGAGTAACGCAGACTCAAAACTCCGCCCCCTGGTTTAGCGTTACGAAATTTATGGACGACGCCTAAGTAGCTTTCCTATGAATAGTATTTTTATGGGCATTCTGCTATTCAGCTTGATTCTTATGTCAGTATTTTCCCAGAAAGCAAAGTTATTTTGCCTAAAATACTTCGTTTGGTCTTCAGGTCACGCTTCCTTGATCTAAGCCCTTGTGTTTCGTTGCCGCTTAGCGCCATTGTGACAGGACCTGCCTTTCAGGCCGAGGCTTCATATTACGTCGCTCTTCTTTCCACGTCGTCTTCAAGACAAAAAGTTTCTTTCCAGTTTGAAGTTCAATTACAAAATATCTTATCGTGGAGACAAATAAAATAAGTATTTTAACCTTATTATCTGCTTTACATATTTCAGAGAGTATTAATATGCATTAGTTACATACGTTACATTACGGTATACGTGCTAATTACTGAGCAAAGCAAATGAAGGAGATCGAATCAGAAGAGTCAAAATAAAAATATTAATAAACTCGGGTAGGGATATGATACGATCTTAATGGGGAAAGACGAAGAAAACTAATGCGACGTGCACGAATCTCAGAAAATGAGGTATTTCATAACAATATCTAAGTTGAGAATATAATGGGAAGAAAGTAATTGTACGTTCGCCAGACATGGACACACGTGTATGACGAAAATTTGTTTTCCCTCATCGCGTCAAATTATACTCTAATACTGCAGGTTGCAACCTTGCGACTATCTCGCGTGTTGTTATCATTATTTGAAAACTGAGAATAGCTTATTAATAGAACCAACTTCGAACGTTCAGAACTTGTGCCCCATGTGATTAAACATTCCAACATTCGTAAGTGTTCAACTGGCAGAGAATCTTTAACTCACGAAATTAAATCATAAATGTTCAATAGTCCAAATAGATCTCATGTTTTTCAACATGGTCTCGTGCTTCCGTAATTGATAGGTTGACGAAAGCCCTAGATTCTGCACAATTCGAGATTTTTCCGCAGATGGCGGACACGCTGTCATGATGATGTATGAAATCGGTCTGAGGAATCTTGTAATAGTCTCTGCTTCATTGTTTCTTTCTAATAGTATGCACACTATGTACTTGCCCACCTGTACAGATAACCTATTTTGGGTTGAACGACTTCAACTTTCAGAGCTCATTTTTGGACTCCCTTCTTGAAGGAAGTCCTTCTTTTAGAAGGAAGTCCCGAACCTATTGCAAGAACCGTTCCCTTCCATGTTCCCTTGAACGGCTAGCAATACCAACATAACACTCTTGTCGTTTTATCTCTAATGTAAAAGCAAGCGCTTTCTATCTCTTCCGAATTTTTGATGTGCTCTGCTGGGGCTTGTCTGCTTCAATCGTATTTTTATCACCCGACGTCCATGGCCTCCAAGTCTCTGGGAGGGATAGTCTGTCAGCGTCGCTACATAGGTGGAGATCGCGGTGAACTATCGTTATGATTATGGTTTGGAGGTTCAGATTATTGATCTTGAGTCCAGTTTATTATTCCAGCAATCTGCTTGATATCGCGTATTGCAAATATTCATACATTGTATAAGATATACATAAGTGAGTATGATTCTGGGAAGTTTGCGCACCCGCCGTTCGTATTCCGACAATTCCCAGTCTCCATTTGTTGATGGTACGTCTACGAAAACTGCTGGAAACCTAAGTATTGTATGGCTCATCCAAGGACGTAGCTCTCATTGCCATTGTCTACATGTCAGATGTATATATAATTTAATAATGATATTTTTATGTATTTATACTACTATATATAAACAGAGAAATTTACGTTGTGGACTTTTCCGAGATACATTGATTGCTGGATATATATATATATATATATATATATATATATATATATATATATATATATTGTGACGTACCTGGTGGTGCCGGGTATCTTCACTGCAATATAACACTAAGAGAGGGTGTCTTTTACGTGAATGGGTCCTAGGATAAGTCGGTGCAACGTTGGGGAAGTTATTCATACATAGAAATACAATTATGACAAGATTTATTTTAAATCAAAGTTACTATTTACATTATCAGACACCGTTTTTATACTCCGCCTTGGTACCAAGATTAAGAGTAAAATACAACTTTCATACCTTCGGGGCCCCGTTTGAATACCTATGAGGTTCGTCGAGCCGCTCGTGCCGACAGGGTTGTCGACCTCTGCTACTGCTGCGGGCCGTCGGCAGCAGATGGCGTGGTGATCATCCACGGCTGATGCTCCAACAATTCTTCCCCGAACAGGATCTTGATACCTCGGCTGCGCACCTTCCTCGAATCACTGTCCATTAGTGGGTTTAATTACACGACCCCCGCCTACTCCGTATACTGGTCACAGTTCTGTACCGCACGCTTTCAAGAATGTTCCCTCCGCACCAACTAATAAGAGCGACGTCAATTATTTTACCAACACTAATCTTTTACTATACTGATACTTCTAATGTTCTGTTTACATGTCCATTACTTTGCGATTCCTAATCACATAACTATGTCGCGTATTACATGCGTCCATTCACTAGCGGAGAGCCCTCGCTACACGTCCGCACTGGTCGCCGCTCTGCTAACGTCAGCCTTCGCCGGCCGCACGTCGGCACATCCTTCGGCGGCGGCCGCCTCAATCCAACTCACGAACTTTTTGCACGTGCGCGCTGCCACGCTTGTACCCGCCGTTCTCACGCTCGCCTCCCGGCGGGCACCGGTGGCGGCGGCGACCGTTGCCGGCTGCCCGCTGCTCGCATCGCCCGGCGCTCGCACCGCGCAGTCCAGAATAGCTATTGAATTCTTACACTAATGATTTAATTAGTGTAATGAAACACATAATCTGGGTTTCAATATATATATATATATATATATATATATATATAAATTTTGTCTGTAAAAAGGGGTGCCAAAGTGTCTGATGTTTCAAAAGACTGAATAAATGTTTGAAGTAGCGTATTTAAAAAAAATCCTTATGGTTTAAGCGCTTATATGTTTTGTATAGCTAAATTTTGCACAACCACATAATTCATTATGTTTGGAGCCCATAACCAGAATATCGTTGAATTTCCATTTCACGCTGGTAAAATATACTCTTTAAGGTCTAGCAAACGTCATTTAAATAGGAGAAAATTTGTGGAAGCTTTGGCGGAACAAATACAAACGACGTATTGTGAAACCTTCTCCTTTCGAAGTCGGTAAAATGAGGCGTTGCTTCAGAGATAGTCACAACCACAAAATGATAACTTGTAAATGTTTTGCATTGCATATTGAGAACTGTAGGTGTTTTATTAAGCGGTTTTCCTCATATTTTACCCGGGTTCTCATTCCATTTTTTCCCCTGACGGCTTTCATCTGACAGAAATTCATAATTTCTATCACTTTCGTCAATTTTGTGATCAAATTCGTTATTCTTTGCAACATTAAAATTAACCTTCTTTCTTGCTGTTGCCTTGTTAGATCCTTGTGACTACCTCTCGTGGAAAAAAGAGAACCAACAACAAAAATGGATAATAACACTGGTTTATATTCCGTATTCACCCACCAATAGACAGCAAACTATGTCTCGTTAGATACTTCCAGTGACCAACTGTTAATCTTCTGCAATATCTCAATTTTCATGGAAGTGTGGCTTTTGACTATCTCTGACGCAATGCTTCAAATATAATATATGGGAAATGCTTGGAATAGAGACAGATGAAGACAACATTGGATTGGGGAACAAGTCATGCGGCAAAATACACCGTAATAATAATAATGATGTGAAAGATTGGCGAGTAGTGGAGGACAAACAACGGATTAGAACAAGTGCGGATAATGGCAAGAGTCTTCCGAAATTAGTGTTCTTTATATTCGCAAGGGAAATATTAACATGGTTTACAGAATTTATTTTTTTGCCGTACTACGTACTTAGTAATTAAAAAGTATCGCAATACTTCAGCTGAAATTGGCGTTTTTTGTGTAAAAACTCGAATTGTGGGTCACTGGTATTGAGAAAGTGGATAAATCCTGTTCCTCTTCTAGTAGGTTATTTCTTTTTCTGTTGGAAAGAAGTGTATCCGTGTTAGCATTAGCTGAGGTTCTGGTGTTGTTAGCAAAAGATGTCGCAGGGGCTTAAGTATTGGTTGATATTGTGGTGGAATATCTTGCAGCCCTCGGAATGAGGTCCGTTCCGAAATGTTCATCATTTCAAATGACAACTTTTGAACGTCTCTGGTACCTTTGATGACCCCTGTCTGGAAACGTTGGGGGAGAGAATTTCTCTGGTCAGTAATCATCATACACTAACATACCTGGGAGTGAATACTCTATCTGGAACGGCTTCTCATTTAAAGCACCCATATCAAATTTCATGGAAGCAGTGACAAGGCTTCAGAAGGCGCATTTAAAGCGCACTCAGAAGTTGCCATTACGTCTTACCTACATAATGCACATTACCTCTATCAAGTGGTTGTATCGATGACATGATCATCTATGTCGATGCTCAGGAAAGCTGACAATCAAATCAGAGTGGCAGTCAAACAGTTCCTACATCTGCATATGTGTACTTCAGATGGCTTATTCTATCTGGCCAAGAGAGATGGAGGACTGGGATTGCTGCGGCTCGCCCAACACGTTCCTAGTGCAGCGCTGAACCTAGTGTTACGATTAGAAAAATCCACTGATCCTATTTGAAGATGGTTGAGCTCCTGTCCGAGTTTCTACCAAAGGACATTATAGACCGTCAAAAATCTGAGACTGGCCCTACTGAACAACATTTAAGGGTTTACGTGAAGAAATTAGTTTACAGAAGTTTTGGGAAAAAGAAGTAGAAGATCTAAAAAGAAAGGAATACGAATATGGAATGATGAGATAAAAACCATCATTGAAGATAAGAAAAGGGCTTATCTAAAGTACTTGCAAACACAATCCGTACAAAATAGGATAACGTATAAGCATAAATGTGCATTAGTTAAAAGAGAAGTTCGAAAATTAAATAGAGAAAGTTGGGATAGATACATAAGTGAAATCGAATATGATATACATGGAGCCCAAAATAAAGCGTACAAAATTCTAAAACATCTAAATAAAGACGAAAAAGACACTGTACAAATAAATAATATACCCGAAAAGCAATGGCTGAGATACTATAAGGAATTGTGGACTTCAAACACACAAGAAGAAGAACTCGCAGAACAAGAATTTGCAAACGTAGACCCATTAGAAATGAACGAACTCGAAGAGATACTTATAAATTTAAAGAACAAAAAATCTCCAGGTAGCGATGGACTGAATATAGAATTATTCAAGTATGCACCTTCACAAATCAAACTTAGGTTTCTCTTTATACTAAATATATGTTGGAATACATATCAAATCCCAGAAGAATGGAAGAAAGCCATTATACACCCAATATTTAAGAAAGGAAATAGACAAGACTGTAGCAATTACAGAGGAATTAGCCTATTAAACTCTGCCTACAAAATCTACGCAAAGATAATTACTAGGAGATTAAATAAAATAAGTAATAACCTACTTTCGGAATTCCAAAATGGATTCCGAAAGGGACGTTCATGCGCAGATAGCATACTTATTGTACAACAATTGATCGAGAAAAGACGCGAATATAACCTTCCTACCTATATCCTGTTCATAGATTTTGAAAAGGCCTTTGACAAAGTCTCTCGGAATAAGTTATGGAGTATTATGCGTAATAGTGGATACCCTAACCACATCATAGAAACCATCAAAAGCTTATATTTTAAAACCACTATCAGTATTGACAAAGGAACAGCGAACAACCTAACTGAATATACAAACCAAGGAGTCAAACAAGGGTGCCCGATGTCCCCGACCCTCTTTAATATATATATCGATCATATTATTCAAGAATGGCAAAGTAAACTAACCACACATTTTAAAATAAGCAACACAATTTTAAACACTACTCTTTTTGCAGATGACCAGGCCATTTTTAGTACTTCAGAAGACGACCTACAGAGAGCTGCCCATTACCTCGAGTTAACAGGGAAAAATTATAACTTGAAGATATCAACCTCTAAAACGAAAACAATGGCATTCCAGGGGAAAAACCATATCAGATGTAAAGTAGTGATAAACGAAAAAAGTATTGAACAAGTAAACAACTTTAATTATTTAGGATTTAACATCTCATACTGCGACAAAAAAGATATAAACATAAAGATCCAAAAATTCCAGAAATTGTGCGGTACTATACGCAGAGCACTAAGACAAAAGACCAGACAAGACACCCAACTAAAATTTTACAAAACTATGGCAGTCCCAATGCTAACTTATGGATGCGAAAACTGGACAGTCAATAGGTCAGACAGAAGAAAGATCGAAGCGGCAGAAATGAGATTCCTGAGACCATTAGCAGGATATACACTACTAGATCATAAGAGAAATGAAGACATCAGAGGTGAACTACAGATCTCCAGCATACTGGAGAAGATCGACTCAACGAGGAAGAATTGGTTCGAACACCTAACCAGAATGCCACCAGAACGGCTTCCCAAGACTATCCTCGAATACAAACCAAAGGGGAAACGATCCAGAGGCAGACCCCACACAAGATGGAAAGAGACTCTTGAGAGCGGAACGGGCCACTAGGCCCAAACCCTGTTGCTGATGATGATGATGATGACGTGAAGAAATGCGGCGATGACGAGGTAGCCGCCTGGGAGAGGCAGGAATCCAAAGGGAGAGCGGTTAAGGCGTTACGATTGGAAATGCCGTTTTAAAAGATTATAATCTCCTTAAACCAGCTCTTCTTATCACTGCACTTCAATTGAGATCCAATGCGCTTGCCAATAAAACTACTCTTAGTAGAGGAAGAAACCATGAATCACATGCTCGGTCAGTGCATTTTTACGAAGGCAGCAAGAATAAAGCGTCATGAAGAGATCAAGAACTTCATAGAGGGGAAGATGCTCCGAAAATCGGACACCGTTGCCGAAGGGGTTAGACACAACCCTTATCTGGTAATAAAAACCTGGGAAGGGGTGTACGTTGTCGATGTAACTGTCCGCCACGAGGATGGGTCTTGCCTTCTGAATGCAGGGGAGGAAAGGGTGGTAAAATACCAACCAGTCATTCCCCTGGCAGCCCAACTTCATGGAGTGCCAAATGCCAGAATGCTGCCAGTGGTGGTTGGAACATCTGAGGCCATGCCAAGATTCGCAGTCAGTGTCCTCAAGACCCTGGAAATTACTTCTCGAGGTGATCTACTACCTCGTTAATTGCTCTCAGAAGCTCTATTAAGCTCTACACAGAATTTGTAAATTACGTTTTAACATTACCGGTAGTAATTGCAGGAAAGGAACTTCATAGTTCCGTGGGGAAGTCTAGGGAACCCAGGGACTCCTAAAATGCCTAGGAATTACTTCGTTACCACGACTTTAAGTGGTAATTGTATGCTATATAATGAATAATAAAGAAAATTGTGTAGTCAGAATTCACGTTTTGCGGACTCTTCATTCCGAGGAATAGATCGACGGCAAATCGTCCGTCGATCCACCTAACAGTCAGTCCGTCTGGGATCAACGCTGTCGCCTATGCCGCAGAGACGATTTTCTCCGAAACTGATATCAACTTTGCCAAACTCAAGTCCCTGCCAGTTTTAAACTGATATTCTGATTTTTTCCTGGTACTTCACACGAAGTCTTCATTCTCTGGAAAAAAGTATTCAATTATTTGTATTAATTGAAATTTTCCTTAGAGAAAAAGGATAATTAAAAAATTGCGCTGGTTTAATTTTTGTTGGTCTCAAGAGTTTTGAAGATTAGTAACGTTCACTTTTCTTGGCTTATTCCAAAGAAAACAATATTGCCGAATAATGTTTTCCTTAATAAAATGTATTCTTGAATGTCAAATCTTTAAATAAGGCTAAATGTAAAATATTTCAAAAATATGAGTCGTTTTCGGGTAATTTTGCGTCATTTGTAGTAGAAATATAAAAAAAATGTTCGAAAACTACTCAAATTTGTCTTCATGTTGTCCTGAGAAAGAACAAAAGAGGCTTAAAGATTGGTGCAGGTCTAATTTTCGTTTAATAATGCGAGGAAATATGTGCTCTTATAGCACCACTTGTTTTATATTTTCTTCATATTTTTTTCTGTTTTATGTGGTCTTGGTTGTCAATGTTGGGTTATTTTCTACAGGAGAGAGTTTATTGTTAGTTAGTGATAATGTAGATGCGAAATGTCAGAACTCTCTGGGGTATCACAAGCTGATATGTTAACGAAAACTATGGTACTAGTTGTAAATAATTGAAAAAACGACATCGTCAGATAATAAATTATTTAACTGTTAAGGTAGAAACTTAAAATGGAAGAATCGTGTCCTACGGAATTTCGATGATGATCCGCAATTTTTATCACGAAAAAAGACATCCTTTAAAGCGTGAGTGTGAAATATTGAATCTGAGAAAGACAAAATAATTATAATTTTTGCCCAAAATTTTGTTTCACATAAGGTAATACAAAATATAATATTTTGAGGACGTTTGTCACCACAGAACTAATATAATGATTATTTTCTAGTTTACTACTTTGTTGTATAAATAAAGTATTGTGATGTTTGCAGGGAAAAAATCCAATTTTTGTCAGAAAAATTACTTTCGTACATCCCAGATATCGAAGAGTGGACTCTTATTGCTGCTAAATAAAGTAGATTACGATCTCTAGTGTATAGTGTAGTCAGAATCCACGTTTTTTAGTCCTTGATTCCGAAAAAGTTTTTAGGTAAAAATCTGTCCATAGTCTTCCGTCTGTCCAGCATCTAAACATTACGAGCATATTATGATCCAGTATACAAGTCGATAATATAATGCTACTTCGTGGGACCCACGAATAGGGAAGAGAAACGTTAGTAGACAACATCAAAGTTGGACCGATGACTTCTGCGAACTTCTAGGTCATCAATGGTCAAGAGTTGCGAAAGACCATGAAAATGGAAAGAATTTGAGAAATCCATTAATAACAGTGTTTAATGAGTTATCCATGTAAGGTTCTCGAGGTGGCTCTTCGAGGACCAACTTTATAAAGTAAGCCTCCTCGCCCTGTGCAAGAGGCCCTTGCCCTAATAGGGATTAACGGACTAATAATAATAATAATAATAATAATTATTATTATTATTATTATTATTATTATTATTATTATTGTTATTATTATTATTATAATACACGACGTAACAGCAGTGTGGGTACAAAGGCATTGCACGCAGTACAAGGTCTCGAATCCCAGCCTGAATTAATCTTTTTATAATAACATTTTTTTAGAATAGAGCAGAATACACTCCATTAAATTACAGCCATTTTCATTACAACTTTTGAAAGTTAAAAATAAAGAAATACATTTCTTAACTTTATCGCTTCATTTGGTTAGGAGTGTTCCAAGTGTTGGCTGACATGACAGTGGGTTTGAAGCAGCAAGATTGAATTGTGTAAGAGATACAAACCATACGAAAAAAGTACTACTTTTAAAAGATGTGCGATGTAATTTATAAACAAATATATATTTATGATTTTTTTAGAAGAACAGGTCTTTACGTGTTGTAATTTTAGTATTGGCTCAGGACGCTGTTTTATCACATTTGTAACGATTTTACTGCGTGCGTCACGAACTGAAGAGTCACATGACCGACGTTCGAACAGTAAAGGCCAGGTGTTGTCGATCAATAATTGCTTCAATGTGATGTAGGGACTATCCAAGTCAGGAAGTAAATTTCGTCATTTTGACTAGGCGCAATAGAAAATTAATTATCCAATAAAAAATTCATTACTAAGTGATATAAATATTTAATTAATACACGACACATCAAAAGAACATCAATTTTTACTCTCTCGCCACCGCTTACGCAATACTCATAATGCTGCGCTAAAAAACGGCGAATTTTCGCCAGAAAACCTCTCATTTCCGAGCTATGGTAATGAAGATGTGAATAAATCCAGTTGCTAAATTCAGAAAAATCCTCTAACACGTGGTTTAGCCCGAATCCATGTTTTATGTGTCCTTGATACTAAAAAGTCGAATGAAGGCAAAACGTCTGTTTATGAACTGCGCTAGCGAGTAAACCGTTCACCAGATTTTCTCTAAAATTAATATTCCACAATCAATTAATAGCTGACGTCGCGGCCTATTGAATATGAAATCGACATTTTAATTTAATTTTGGGGGGTACTTTACAAGAAGCCCCTTGAACATTTTCCAAATTTTCAAAAAAAAATGTCTTCAACATTTTTGATTGAGCTTTGTTATTGTATAGTGTGAAGGACGTTTAAGAGAATGGCGCAGGTCTCATGTTCGTTGAAATCCACGATTCTTCGAAAATTGTGAAAGCTCAAAAAATGTTCAGTGTCTTCCTACAACTAAAATATTAAATATAGAGATTTTTCTTTTAATGAAATCTGTTCCTTAAAGATAGATTTTGAAATAAAGTCATGTACAAAATTTGAGTGTTGCAAAAATGACAGATGTGATAATTCGGAGAGAAATTGCGGTATAAATAACATTAGGTAAGTGTTACTAAGGACGATAAAGTATGTGCTGTTTTAGCATCACTAGTTTCGAATCAGTCTTGCTCTTCTTTTCTCATGTGATATTAACAGCTGCACAGTTAAAGTACTTTTCCTTCTTGCATTAGTAGGAGGTATAATAAATACCCTCTTTATTTATGCCAGCCGTTTATTTCCTTTTTTTTCATTTTTATTTTTCAACCAAACCTTTTGGAATGCCTGCTTCATGGTGTAATTAACTCTGCATTATCCTTAGAAAACCGTGACTCCAAAAGAGGAGTCAGTAGTACCGAGCGTCCAACTTTTTGTTTGGATGAGCACTTTTTGACACTATGGCGAGCGAAAAACCTATTATATTGGACTGTTATCTACCAGATTTCGTGTTCACTGCTGCGACGATCGAATCAAATCGTCTTCAAAATTGGATTTAATTTTTACTCTCATATTTTTTTTATAAATCGTTTTCTCTTCAACTCAGAAAGGCAGAGATAGCCAGTAAACTGATTTTAGATTATACCGTCTTAGGATTGTTAGAGGTTACGACAGTAGGATTTCCACCCAGAAGATAGATCTAATATTACTCACTCCAACACTGTACTGTACATAATTCTATATGAATATGTTTAGGGTTGTTTATTAATGCGTACAGTAAATGTAGAGAAAATGTCATAAGTAGGGGCGTATTTTAAGGAAATGTCTTTTTTGTTCTTTCACTTTAGAACGATGTCGTTTAGTATAGGAATTCATTTCATGTTATAACAAAAGGAAATTAACCATTTTATAGGTCATTTTTTGAATTTTTCGTCGATTTAGACTAATAAGTCATTTTCACCTTTTAACATTTTAAATGTATTATTCGCTGATTTTTATCGATTTTAATATCATTTTAACGGTACTGGCTACAAATAACATTTTTGAGGGAAAACTAATAAATAATAACTAATAACCATGGAATTCCTGAGTAATCTGTTTGTATTTTTCGCTCATGTATTGGAATGTCAGCCGTTGTGAGTACGATGTAATCTATGGTTCCGTCAGTGTCGGTCATGTCAGTTCGGCCAATTTCCCGATAACTAAAGGCAGAGATTTTGTTTAAAAAAAACGTCAAAATCAAAGGTTCACTGGCTGAGTTCACTTTAAAAAAACGAAGAAGCCTTGATTACATCAGTAACATATCCAACAGCTTGAGTTATTCATCTCAAGTGGTTTTCATAAAATTTTTGTCATTTTTCTTTGTTTTTAGGGCATTTTAAAAGCATTTTAAGAGCATTGCATTGATAATTTTTGGCATTTTTTTAGGTCATCGAAATGAGCTTCTTTGTCACAAAAAGCATGAAGATAGTATATACGTCTGGGTACTGTTTGGCTTTTTACTTTCTCGCCTTACTTCGTAAAAAGAGAGGGTATTATGATTAAAACCCGGATTTCTGTGCACTAAAAATGCCTAAAATATTCCATATAATATGCTTGATAAATCCATTGCAATTTGTACTGCAAAATAAATACGGTATAAAGTTGACAAGGAAATTATGTTTAGTACTAAAATGCAATACAAAATACTTGTGGAAATATTTGAATTGTGTTAGGGCGGTATTACCTCTTTGAAACATGAACAAAAGACTCATCGGTAGAAAACAATGTTTTGAAAATAATTTTATTTTTTTAATTTCACTTTATTAAGCATGCTATTAAACGCTATCATTTGTTCATGTCCTAAGATTTAAGAATGGGAAGGAGATTTAAGAAAAAAGTACATAAATTCATTGAACAAAAATAAATTTAAAAAAATTTCAAAATTTATGACAAGATACATTTTTATGTGTGTTTCTAAAAAACTTGTTCGTTTCTCAAGAATTTTTATTTCAAGAATTGCTTTCCTTTATTTCAAGAATTATTAAAAATTATGACAGTATACATTTTAAACTTTTTATTCTAAAATCTGTTTCGCATGTATGTTAAGATATTTTTATATTTGGTCATGCCCGTGGGCATCTGTTGTTGCTACTGGTATTAGAGAGCGAGAAAATGGTGCTGTGATGCCCACGCATAATCTCTCGCTTACAGGAAAACGATTCCTTGCAGATATGGAAACTACGGTCTATCACGGATTTACATTTCATTGGAATCAGAGCCACTGAGCGCGACGACCCGTCCCCCCACGCCTGATAGTCAACCTTGCCTCTAGTCACGCACGTTGTACAAGCGAAATACACTATATCTACATCCGTTGGCAATAGTTTTGAGGCTAAAAGGATATTCACTTCTTTACGGTGACTGGTGAGCTGTTCCATGACCCACGAAATATCCTATTTTAGTAATTTTAAAAAGAGTGAATTTAATAAATGATTACAATTTTCCCTTTACTTTTCCAAAAATCACGATAAAAAATAGAAATATACAGTAACCGTAAAATATGGCAAAATATGCAAAAATATGCGAACGAAAATTCGCCAGGAATTTTCTGAATACGCAGATTCGTTAAGACAAGTAACCTTTTTCCAAGTAACAATTAGCAAAAAAAGCAAATAGAGCGGTAATTGACAATTAATACTAAGTACGATTGAAATGCCTGAACTGAACAGATGCTACTTGTATCTATTTCAAAGAGAGTGAATTGGTATCTTTTGTGAGGAAAATGAAATTCGTTTCTTTCATGATCAGCAATGAAAGTCTCACTGAAACTATTATTAATATGATCGGAAGATTAATTGTTCACAGTTCTGGCAAAGAATACTGAAGTACAACTGAATTTTAACTCAACGGATTTATCTTGTCCAATCTGAAGAATGCAGTGATTAACGCTTGAGTTACATTTTAAATACGATACATATGTGCTCTAATGAATTATACTCCTAGATATTGTCATATTTTCTTGAGGATTTATTATTTGGCAGCGATCTTCTTTTCTTTTATTCAAGATTTGGCAAAATGATATGCTAATATTATTGTTTTTATTGTTTTTACAGCTTATAGTTTCATTTTAACAACAGCTACAACAACAATAATATGTTCAAAGAGGCCAGGGGGGTTCTGCCTTGATGCCGTTGTTTCCTGACGTCTGAAGTTCAGGAAAATAATGAAATTCCGGTAGATCCCAATTACCTACAATATGATAGTGTATCTTCGTCTGCAGTATATCGCAGCGATCATAGAGTAAATTTTTCCTGTCTTTTTTGTGTACATGAATTAACTATTTTTCTTCACCTTGCATGTGTTACATGTTCCCTAGCCGCCAAAAATGTAACACTAATTCTATAATCAACGACCTACCCTCTCATGCCATCCACCTCTCCTATTATATCTCATTCTAAAGAACAAAAATCTTCCATCCATTTTGAGTCCAACTCGTTTCTATCCAGTTCTCTCTTGTTATAACACGTATTTTCATTAACATATCTTACATTTCTCGCGAGCGCGATGTTTCTGAGGTTCCAAGAAATTGGTCGCTCTGAAACGTTAACTTCGATTTCAGAACATTAAGCCGCCAGTCCGCAACCAACTCGAACAACTCAACGACCCCGTGCACAAAACATGCAGTTCCTCCTCCCAGATAGAGTCTCTCTTCGAGGAAATCCTTAGCGAGATATCTTGTGAGCCGAAACATCACAGTCGTTATTTTACCACATCTCTTACCCTAACCATTGTACGATAGAGTGGGATATTAATGTAGATCCCAAATTTAGATGATTCCTTTTCGAAAACTGTCCGGAAGTGTGAGCATTAAAATAACAGATGCTATTTGGAGATAATATACACCAAATTGTATTCGTAGTTTTGGAATCTGCGACTTGCAATTTTCACAAAGAAATATGTAATTTTCATTATATTATGACAAGTTTAGGAATGATTAATTTGCCACATTATGTAGCCAATCGTATGAACATATTACCACCTCCTTACACTAAATGTCAGAGAAGTTCAATTAGTCAAACCAGAAAAGAGCGAAAATTAATATCCCAAATTTTTCGGTGTATAAGAAGTGTCTTCAATTTTGAACTTAGAATTTTGAACATAGAATTTTGAAATTAATATTCAAATGGATTGATCAATGCATATAATGTAACACACAGAAATCAACTGACCTGCGTATATACTTTCGTTATTCACGATTAGAACTCTTCTGCATCATTCGCGGTAAGTGAGGTATCGTTCTAGAGAGTTCTCCAAAATAACGTTTTAGTTGCGGGTTATCAGGAATAAAAACACGGTTTTAATTCTTTCGTGCACTTAAAGGAAAGATCAATAGCTCATTCGATTTCCGTGGAGAAAGGCAAATAGATCGGCGCTATTTTTAATCGGATCCATTTAGAAAACATTGAAAGAATTCAAGAAACAAAATTTCAAAGTTTTCGAGGCACCTGAACTCCTTAAATACTAATATTGAGCCTTTGCAACATCAAACGAATTTTTAAGGCTTGATTCATGATATTCGCGAGAAATATAAATTCGTAATGAAAGTAAAAAAGTTTTGAAAAGCATTTCGATTGTTTCCGAGTAACTTTGTGTTAATTTGGCATATAGAGTTGTAATTTTTACTTTCTCGCCTAACGAAGTTCTTTATAAGAAGAGAAATTTATGTAATCGTGGACAGGAAAACGGCGGTTTTCGACGGAAAACATATTGTCGGCTCGCCTGGTATCAAAACAGTGGATAAAACCTGTTGCTAAATTTAGGGGGGAAATCCTTTAACACGTGATGTAGCCAGAATCCATGTTTTGTTGGTACTTGATATTGAAAAGTCGATTGACGGCAAAACATGTCTGTCCGTCTGTCCGTCTGTCCGTCTGTCCGTCTGTCCGTCTGTCCGTCTGTCCGTCTGTCCGTCTGTCCGTCTGTCCGTCTGTCCGTCTGCCCGTCTGCCCGTCTGTCCGTCTGTCCGTCTGTCCGTCTGCCCGTCTGCCCGTCTGCCCGTCTGCCCGTCTGTCCGTCTGCCCGTCTGCCCGTCTGTCCGTCTGTCCGTCTGTCCGTCTGTCCGTCTGTCCGTCTGTCCGTCTGTCCGTCTGTCCGTCTGTCCGTCTGCCCGTCTGTCCGTCTGTCCGTCTGCCCGTCTGCCCGTCTGCCCGTCTGTCCGTCTGTCCGTCTGTCCGTCTGTCCGTCTGTCCGTTTGTCCGTCTGTCCGTCTGTCCGTCTGTCCGTCTGTCCGTCTGTCCGTCTGTCCGTCTGTCCGTCTGTCCGTCTGTCCGTCTGTCCGTCTGTCCGTCTGTTCGCCGGTGGTCAAAGCTACGCCTAAGCCGTTCAGACGATTTTCATAAAAATTGATATTCCCCAATCGATCTAAATAAACTGGAGGCTTTGTGAGTTTCCAAAGGACATTTTGATTTTTGAGGCTACTTCACGTGAAGCCTCTAACACATTTCCACAATTTTCTCAAAAACCGCTGCAAATTTTTGATCAAACCTTTGTCTTCGGATAGCGTGAAAACGCCCAAAAGATTGGTTGTGGTCTCATGTTCGTAGATATCACAGATTTTTTTTGAAAATTGAAAAAGTGCAATAAATAAACTAGAAGTGTTATAAAATGGCACAGACTTTCTCGCACTAGTTAGTTTTCTAATTTTTTTAGTCTGAACTAGATTTTCGGTTATGCCTGATTCTGTTCTCAGTTACCTTCTGTGGTCGCACGAGGGACATCTTTTCACATTTTCTCAATTTTTGAGATTGACAGAAAAGTATTGAGGATTCGAAAAACTTTATTGAAAATTATTTGAAGCACTTCTTAGGAATACAGTCAATACATCTGCTAAGTAAACCGGACGGGTCTGTACGTGCTTTTGCAATTGGTACCTTTTAAACTTAATTCAACTCTGTTATTCGATTTTAAAACGTATATTATGTCGAAACAATTGTTTTCTTTCTGTGCATCTGTATGAACCGATTTAAGTATACTAATGAATCTATCGTCATGAAATTTAAATATAATATATACACTACCCCTAGAACCGACTTAAATATCCTTAGCTGCTGACCGGGAAAGGTGACTCAGGGCATCAACTAACGTCTTTGTAGTGCCCCTGACCGGGAGGTCCTAGGTTCGTGTCCTGCATATAGCAATATTTTCGATACTAGCTAGTGGCTCGATCGATTTCTGACGCTGTGAGGAGGATAATTTTAGTGGTCGGCTGCTTTATTCGGTAGCTTACCGTGATTTTTCTGATCAAAACCAGCCGAATGCCGGGGTAGTACCGTACCAAACGGGCCACGGAGAGCGCGCAATCTTTTCTTCCCATTCCTCGTTCTATCATACCCTTTACTTACACACACACACACACACACACACTTACATGTACCACACTATTGGACCTGCCGGGAGAGCGGTCGGGAGCTAAGAGCTTGTCCCGACTGGGGCGATGCCCCTGTGGTGGGAGGTACTTTGTTGGGAAACCTCGCTAGTCGGCGGGAGGTCGGCACAGTTTTTAACCATCAGGATAGATCACCGCTATCTCCCGAGCAAAATCATGTACTACACTTAAGGGACTAATGACTATCAGTTGACGCGACCAGAATCACAATCAATCTAGCATCTATCAGTCCGTCTGTGGACAACTGTACCGCCTAAACCGTTTACCCAATTTTCTCCAAAATTGATATATACTCTAAGTGATCTGAAAGAGATGTATTCAATTTCCTAGGATATCAAGACGGAATTTGTGTTGAGAAATTTTAACACATTATGATCACTATTATTTAAATGTTCATTACGTTTTTGTCTACAAAACTGAAAATGTTGACAATGAACCTATGTAAATGTGTTCAGAACCATTCAATCTTGGATTTCTCTCATTTTAATTTTATAAGGAACAAGATTGTTGAGAAAATAACTTTTTGGTGATTTTTTTCTTTCACTTCTGCCGACAGGTTTGCTTTTATAAATAGTACACGTTGTTACATAATGAACCAAATTTGTTAGTGATGTGGCCAACTGAGAGAAACTAATGGAACTTTTACGTCAGTGGAATGCTCACATGGCCGACATGGAAATAACCATTTAACCAGAAACGACTATTAAGCCCTGGTGATCACTTGTCCCCGGTGTTTCCTAATCTGCTCACATTAATCGATCGCTCACCCAAACCACCGTCTTCCGGTCATGCACGATCGCCCGTAGGTCATGTGCGTAACACGCAGGGAAGAGCGCATGGCCGAGGCTGGCGTGGGGCTGTGTAGGATAGCGGGGCTGTGTGGGTCGGCGGGTGGCGTGGGCGGCGCGGCTGGGCGCGGAGGCGGCCGCCCGCCTGCACGGCGATCAATAGGACTGCGGCGGCGGCGGCGGTGGCGGCGGTGGCGGCAGTGGCGGCCCGCGCCCGGTCAGCGCGCGACTTCCGGAGGCCCCGCGCCCCCGCCGGCACCGGCGGACGGGGCGCGTTTCCGCCCGCCCCCGTCCCCGCCCCCACCCTCGCCCGCCCGCGCCCCCCGCGCCATCGACTTCAAGACGCCTACGAGCCCCCGGTGCCGCTGTCACGCCACAAACACCTTCGCAGTCCTCTGCAGAACCTCCACCGCAAACCAATAACTGTCGCAACCACCACCGTTACCCCCACCATCGCCGTCGCAACCTCCACCCTCGACAGCGTCACCATCACCGACACCGCCGTCATCGTCACGATCGTCACCGTCACCATAATCACGCCACCATCATCATTACGTCACCATCATCATCATCATCACGTCACCTCCATCACGTGACTGTCATCACGCCACCATCATTACCGTCACCTTCATCACCGTCACCATCATCACCGTCACCATCATCACCGACACCACCATCACCGTCACCACCATCACCGTCACCACCATCACCGTCACCACCATCACCGTCACCACCATCACCGTCACCACCATCACCGTCACCTTCATCACCGTCATCTTCATCACCGTCACCTTCTTCCCCGTCACCATCGTCGGTTGTCATAGTTCAAAACCAGTGTTGCAACTGTCTCTGAGGCGACTCTCGCAGTAAGGTTCTCGGGTTGGTGCCCCGACAGTTGCTGATTTTCTGGCACTAGATTGATAGCTACGTCGAACTGAACGGCTACCTGGATCTAATATAAATTCTAGCGGCCGGTTGCTCTGATCAGTAGTTTCTTCGATCCTTACCAGACGAATGTTCAAGCAGCATCCTAACAAACTAGTCATAGACCGCGCGCGATCTTATATTCCTTGACCTATCTAATCCCCTTACACTAACACTTACACCTCCATGCACTACGTACCACGCGTTGGGAAAGCAGTCGGGAGCTTAGAGGTTGATTGCCTACAAGATAGCTTAGGGGTTGCCACGCCTGGGGCGCGGTGCCCCATTAGTTAGAGATACCAGAATGAGGAAACCACTGCAAACCGTCGTGTAGGCCGGCGCCGGATCTTACTATCCAGTGTAGGGAAAGAACTCTGCCACCTTCGGTGATGAAACATACACCATACATACAAACTAATGACCATGGCAATTGCCGCGCCCGGAAACACAAATAATCAAAGGAAAATAGTAATAATAATAATAATAATAATAATAATAATAATAATAATTGAGGTGGTAATAGATTTCTGGAAATATGTACGGTAATTTCTTAAAGGGATTAACACATCACGCACTCCAAAGATTCTTTCACCAAACCACTTTTTTTCGTCTGCGGCAGAGTAATCCAATGCATCATGCCTAAATATTTGAATGTTTAGTCCGTATAAAAAGTAGCTTTGTTTGAAAAGGCATGTCAGCTAAATGCAATAACGTTCTTGATATTTTAAATTCCGAAAAAAACTTTAAAAGTCTGTTTCTCTTAATACTTGCCACCACATATTAACAGTCACATACCATTCGATATCCAGAAAACACTAATGAGGAATAGTGGAAAATGGTGGACCCCAGAATAAACTGCAAAATAAGAGAAGGGAAAATGATTGTTTGAAGAACTAAATACTACATGTGTTAGTAAAATATCACACTCATTTTGTAGTTAATTTTAAAAAATCTTTGTTTTAAAATATTTTCAATTTTTCTCCTATATCAAGACCATAAATGCCGACCTAGATTGCCGAGGTGGCTAAGAGCGCGTAACGCTTCGGTCGGAACGGTCGCGGGTTCGAGTCCCGCCTTGAACATGGTTGTTTGTGCCTTGTCTTTCATGTATGTGTTGTCGCGGAGGGCCTCGCCTTCTGCTGACCCCAGATCAGAGAAGCCCGCAAGGGTGTTGGTGTCTAAGTGTATGATCGAATATGTGTCCCGTCGGGACGTAAAGCGATAACCGTCTGTTGGCTCGATGAAAGCCCTTGACAAAATCAAGATCATAAATATTTCGAAAATTTTTTGTTCTTCCAGTCCATTCCGCGGGAACATGTCCACCTACGTTTTTTAACTAGCATAGTTACTATGTTGCTCCAAATGCAAACTTATTGTTTACATCGACATGCACTAAAATAAGATACTGCAACCGTTCGTTCTAGGCACCTGTAATTTTGGTCTCAAGAGAGAGAGAGTGCCCCCTCGGCTATTGCCGGAACAGTTCCCTAACAAACGGACCACAGCCCCAGGCTATCTTTCCTTCCTCTTCCTTATCCTATCTTCATCCTTATTTACACACACACACTTGCATGCATTACACCATCACCCATGTCGGGAGACCACTCGGGGGTTTAGAGCTTGTCACGGCTGGGTCGGTGTCGAGCAGCTGGGAGATTTCTGATTTTGGAATATCCCGCATGCTGATGTGTAAGTTTGCGCCGGATCTCACCATCCACCAGGGGAATTTCACTGTCACATCCCGTAATAAAACATACACCTCACATCCAGGTCTATAGGACGTGATGCGCCTGGAAACACGAAATAATCAATCTGTCTATTTAACAACCTGAGAGATGAAGTGAATAGATTGATAGAATCAATTAAAGCTTCAAAGTGAAACCTTGCACCACCAGAATTCCTTTCAGGCAAAACTCGAGAAAAAGATTCTTCTCTATTCGGGTTCCAATAAGAGTTTAGTCTCCGAAGGTACCAAAAAACAAAAAAAAATCTGTGCTACTGATCCGTAGTATGTATGACTGTTTTGAGATTGATGGGGAAACAAAATCAACAGTCATTTTTGACTGCAATAAAACAAAGGTCGGTGTGAATAAAGTGGACCAAACAAGTAGTTTCTATTAAATACCACGTAAGACAAGGCCGATGACCATATTTTTTCGACATCGTGATTTAGCTGGAATCCATTTACCTAGTGATTTTTAGATCCATTAAATCCAACAGAAGAACATTCTTGACAGATTTGACATTTCACTAATTGAGAATTACGTGTATGAAGGACCAAACATTACCTCACTTCCAAAAGATTTGATATGATTTTTATCAAAATCCCGAGAGTATTCAGACAACTTGACGGTCTAACATTTGGCTCTCGCCATGAATGTGGAGTAATGAAGAACAACAAAACAATTGTGCGTTTCTTTTTGTTCAAAATGTTTGTTTGCAAAGCGCAGTGTCTGGTAGTGTTATGCAAAAATTGTCAAGGAAATTATATGGATCAGCATTAGACATTTAAATACGGCATGTTAAATCGAACTTTGATTAAAATTTTAACTATTCTTTATTCTTTATTTTTTGGACGTTTTCTTTTTTCTTTTCATTTCTTTTATACATTTATTCTTTTGTATTTTTAGAAAGTTGTGCTTCAGAGCGCCATTTATCTTTAAATGTGTGCAAACTTCTATATCTCTATCATTATATAAAAGTTTTCAGAGAATTATGAATTATATCTAATTTATTTCATTGTGAATTTCACTAAATTTCTATGCACAAAATTGAAATATTGGAAACCAGTGTCGTCCGCGTCCTCAGTGCCGCACACGCCCGCGTGGCTAAACGAGCGTGATGCTTAACTGTTACACTACGTTGCTTTAGCAGTAATTTCTTCGGCCATTTCTTATTACCATTCATTCCTACTTAATAAATCAGGTAACCGTTTTACAAAATCTGAGCCCGGGTCTCTTAAATAGTCTGATGTAATATTTCCTCCCTGAATATTTTGAAATCAGATCGCCCCTATCCCACATTCACAACTATTATACTGCAAGATACATTTGGCAATGAAATATGGATAGCTGATTGCACAAGACAAAGCAAATACTGATTTTATATCGGAAAAAATATTCTCAAGTCATAAGCTTTAATCATGAATAGTTGATTGTGTAGCAGCTTTTCAGATGAACTATTCAGTTGGTTTGCAGCGATCTGACCCGACAATAGAATCCTTTTTAGTTTTCCTGACGTTTTCCAGAAAATTCCTCGTCACTTCCGTATTACTGGACTATTTGGGTCTCGACGTGCCTTTTCGTCTTCCCTTCTTCCCTTCCCTTCATTTTTTTTTATGCTTTCCTTCCCTTTATCTTGCGTTTTATTAGAATTGTGTTAGCTTTTACAAACCTGTTCTCACTACTATCTTAACTGAATTGGCAAACACTTCTATTATCACATTAGTGGTATGAGTTCCATTATTTCCTTGCCTGACAACCTTAATTTTATTTACTGTCATTTCATTCTGAAGTAATTTTATTCAACCTATCAATGACTTCAAAGGTAGCATCATACATTCTTAGTTGTGTCGTCTATTTCTCTGCTGATATGCTACGTATTATTAAGTTTTGTGTATTCACATGAAAGTATCCAAATGAAATTCAAATTATTTCTTTATCGGACATACTCGAACATAATTGAAGACCTTCTATCCTCCATTCTGCATTATCTTGCGTCGCCCCAATACCTTACTCCCATAATCCGTACGACGATGTCGGCTTTCAATTGATTCTGCGAGTTACAGTACCAGTCATATAATTTTATTTTGAATTCTTCCGTATGCGTAGGAAAAGGTTCAAAATAAATTTTCCAATATCTTTGTGATAGAAGAAAGTATGAATTACATACTCAACTTCCTTGTTATTCGGAAATTTATGATCACAAAATAATATTGCACTGCTTTCAGAGGAGCACGGAGTTTCTGAAATACTTGCAGAAATGTTAACTTCGCTGGTAGATTTACTATTATTGATGGATTTCTACACCTTGTAAAACCATGCGTTTCCATTTTTTAAGTAATTTTTAATAAATCAATTTTAACCCTTTTCCCAAATGAATTAATCTGATTCAGTAAAATCAGTTCATTGTGCTCTAATACGATAACGCCACAATCAAGAGCCTGCAATTTATTTCAACTCATAGTGAATCAAATTAATTTTCCACTACATCTAGAGTAGGAATTCCTTTTCCCATTTCCTTCGGACAGTTTCACGCAAATGCCGGTGTGGTATCAAATTTTGTACCGGAAGAATACAATTCTTATTCTGACTCTCGTTTTTTTAATGGAGAGGTGGGTCAATTCGTCCTGTAGACACATCTGTTAAGATTTACAAATTAATATTAAGATTTCAGCAGCGAGAACCCTTCGAAAAAATCGACCTCCGTAATTTTGGAAATTACGAATATACATTTTTGTGTATATGAATTAGGAACGGGAAAAATGTAAAAAATATACTAGAAATAATTTAAAGATTTGGTATTCAAAAATACGGTTTATTAAAATATTTCGATTTCATTTGATTTATTTTCGTGAATAACAGAAATAACAGTATTTTACGTATGAAGGAAAAGGAGAAGTCTGCAATTTTTTTTGAGCTCCAGAATCCCTTCTCGACTCTTTTAGTGTACATAATTGAATGGTGGATAAAAGAGCTGACAATGCGAAGATAGCATCATTTGAAAATTAGAAATCTTCACTACCAAGTTGTCGATAAATTTCTCGCATTGGTAAACGAACTATATAAAAAGATTTTTTTTTATACACTGATGACAACAAATCGACCCACATCACCGTTTCTTTACCACCACTAATTGTAGAAAGAGAGATCAATAAACGGCATGCATGCAATTACATTTACCTCTAGAAGGTAAGCAAGGGCCCATCTCAGCATTTAGTCAATGGCTCAGAGAACCTGGACAAAAAACCTAATGTAGATGGGTGACCCAGAAGCTGAAGTACATTACTTGTAACATTCTTTAAAAAAATTGTAGAGTACTCAGTAATTCCGTATATATCATTGTTAACTACTACAGATTTGTAAATAAATATACAAAGCCAGTAGTACTCCAAGTTCAATAAAAATCTTAGCCTTCAATTCATTTAGATGAATATTCCATTTAAGGTTAGACTGCATTGAATGATTCATAAATGTTGGCACTGGAACATCAGCCAATTGCATATCATTCATTTTCAGTGGTGTGGTTTCAATATAATTGACTGTTTGAAATGTAAAACTGCATTGAACCAGTTTTCCCTCCATTAATAAATAGTTTTTATTAAGAAGCAAATTTTAAATATGCTACTTGCCGTTTGCCGAAAGTTTGCCGAAAGCTTGCTACTTACCGTTTCCGTTTTGGAAGGAATATACGAGTCATCAGCATAAATAACTGTAATTCTGTCTCTGACGGATGGGAAAATATAGTGTACCTATAAAAGAAAGATGACATATAATATAGGGCCTATGATCGAAACCTATGATCATGATCAATTGGTAATCTTAGATAAATATTATTACAATATATCTTATTTGTCTTGAAGTATATTTTATCGTATAATATATTAGTAATCTTGCTAATTATAGTATTTATATTTAGAATATTAATAATCTTAATCTTAGTTTAGTATATAAATAATCTTAAATATAATATTCTATCTTATAATATCATATCTTATTATTTGCAATGGTATATATATATTAATGCTTTTATAACGAGACTAAAGGCACTTTCGTCCTGACGAGTGTATCAAATTACTACTCAAAAGCTTGTAATAGTTCTAGATAAGTGGTATAAAACAAATTTGTTCCCTTACCCACGCATCAATCGACATCCGTTGGTAAAAAAATCCTTTTTTCGTCTCACGGAAACTCGGAAGGGTTTTTGGCATATATGGATATATAAACGTAATTTAGATTTAATTTTCATCAATTTTAAATTTCTCATTTCCAGTTTCTTTCATATTTCTTATTCATGTTATACGCCTTTTTTCAGTTTGGGGTGTTAAGTTTTTGGATCGTTTCCGGCTTAATTCTTTGGAAGAAATTTACTCCGGAGAGGCACTTTTCACATACTCGTCTGTGGGAGATCAGAGTCGCTCGGGACTGATATTGAAATGAAGCGGATTTTAAATTAGATGGAAGGTCGGAGGTCGCATATCGTGTTCCTGGAAATCCGTTTTTAGAGCGCCCGAAGTCTGCCTGTTGCACGTGTTGAGAGGAAACCTTGCCGACACCACGTATCTGCAATAACGATGGCCTATGGTGCCTGGGTGTCATAACGAGGAAGGTAAAATATTTAAACCTATTGAAGCGGTTTGTTCCTTTCGCCATGCTCAGTCATAATGTCATTTTATCAGTATTTTACTTCACGTATTTGTAACCTTCACCTTTTGATCTTTCAACCTCAGACTTATCCCAAGGGCATTCCCTGTTCACCTTTTCCTCTTATCTTTCACTCTCGAATTAATCCTCATCTTATCTCTTTCTCCTTCACTTCGTTCTGACTCTCGCTGGATCACTTCTTTCACAAGAGCAATTACATATTGACGTTTGAATAAGAGCTGTGGTGAAGTAAATGACATCAATTTCTATTCGACATTTATGAAATTAAGATTTAGCTCAACCTACAAATTAATAGTATTTTTCCTGCTTCATAATGAAATGGTGTGAGAGGTTTTCATGAGTTGTCAATCTTTTGTGAATGTCAGCCTGGGTAGGCTGGAGTGAACACATCCACGAGAAGAAGAAATAATTTGAACACACTCTTTCGGCCCCAGAACTTTCACGGTTCAACGACGCTCGGAGGGGAGTCGGGGAGTCGCCGGTGACCCAGCGCAAGCAGGGGAGGAGAAAAGTGAGAGAATGTGGAGGGATGGCAGAGGCGCAGAGCACGCCGCACGTAACGGTTCATCCGATATCACTTGCGTCTGGTCAGTTCCATGTTATACACTCCTGAATTAGTACGTGGAATGGTAACGTAACGAAAACGTTAGATTTGGAAGACACAGACAGTATTCATAGGCATTGAGAAGCTCAATTAAGAGGTAAATGCTTTTAAATTTACTACAAAATGACTGTAAAATAAGCTTAAGCAAAATAAGACAATAAAACGTATGTGATTGTAATTAGATGACTGCAATAATACACGGATAAATATTTTCAGCTTTTAACTTGTTGACTTTGAATCTTTCAATCATTTACTCCTTGAATCGGAATCTCTGAATCTTTGGATTTGGATCGGCTTTTAGTCTACGGGATTCTCTACTCGTATTCTGGTTTCTGGCATTTTTACGCCGAATTCAACAGTTGGAGGGCTTGGTACACTGCGGCTTATTAAGAATACTAGACACAGAAGCCTCGTTTGCAGCAGGTGGATTCAACATTACTGATTGCCGTTACGTGAGGCGCCTCTGGGAGGCGATTCGAAAAGTGAATGTAACCAGCCTAAACAAGTAAAGTCAACACTTTTGTCTGATTTTTAAGAAAAGGAATCACATAAAAGAATTATTAGATAGCCATGGTGTTTTTATAGACCAAAAAAATTTAAAGAATTACGAGTTAATGAACAGTGTTAGACTTTCATTTATTGAGCAAACTAATAATCTCTTTCAGTTCCATTGTGTGTTAGTGTAATCTTTAGGTAAAGAGAACTTCAGGGAGGAGAAAAATTGTTTATGAAACTTTGTTTAAAAACTAAATAATGAAATATTAATAGACGTTATTATATTATTATATTAAAAGAGATTATTATATTAACAGGTTAATTATTTAATTAGAAATTTCTTTCTTGCGTAAACTGAATTTTGAAAGAACGTTTAAGTTTGAGGTCCGCTGTTAATGCAACAAGCCAGCTGTTAACTTCCATACCTTAACTATTATAAGATTAGTCAAAAAGTGAATTCTCTTTAAAACCAAAGCATCTTTAATTAAAAAGGGTTTGTGTAGACAAGAACAATTTTGAAGGAAGTTCTGATTGATGGGAGAGACTCAGGTTAAACAAATTTCTCTCTGAAAAGGGAAAAGGGTAATTTAAGAATTATATTCTTTAATTTGAACGGGCAAAGTTCTTCAAGGGTTCTTATATAGCACGAAGACAATGCTTACTTGTGTTACAAAAAGTGTTGTGTTTTCTTTTCTTTTTTTTTCTTTTTTTTTTTTTGTTCATGAACTGCTGAAGTGTACTTGTGTTTTGTTTTTCTTTTTCTTTTTCTTTTTGAGAGTGTTCCTTTTTATGAGTTTGAATTTTTGTGTTGCCGTATTGAATATAAGAGCAATTCCAGAATTAACTGCCACTTAGAGGGTCAAAAAAAAATTATTTTTTTTCAAGTGGCACACCTCTGGAAAGCTATTTCCCGTGTTCAGGAGACCCTAAAAAACTAAGAAAAAATAGGGTGTCATTGAAACAAGCAGGGTGACACCTCCAAAAGTGGAAAAATTTAAAATTACCTTTTAAAATTTAAAAAAATAATTGAAATTGAGTTTGAAGTGATCGATTTCAGTATGATATTGTTATTTAAGCTATAAAAATTTAAAGGGATCTTCGAAAAGTTAAAAAAAAATTTTGGCGCCAGGCTATTTAGGCGCCAGAAATTATAAGTGCTACGTCTAAAAAATGATTAGTGGGTAAATTTTATTTGATGTTTCTAAATGGTGCTTGAATTTATTTCCATCTTTACACCTAAATATTTTAGAGCCCAAATTCTTCAGCGTCTGTATACTTCGGCGCCCAAACAGTATCGCTATAAACTAATTTCATTTGTCAAAAAATATTGATATAATTTTTTTTAAAGTTCGAGATATTAAATTTTGATCTCAATAAAATTTGTAAATAATTATTTAAAAAATAAATGATTATAACATACTTTTTTCAACTTTTAATTTTTAATAGTTAAACAAAATTCAACTTTGTTGTTTTTAAACTATTCAGCATATAACAATAAAAGGATTATAATATGCTCAATAAAGAACAACAATTAATTAAGAATGATTCAGGTGAAATAAAGTTTCATTCATTCGCTTCAATATCCGACTGCGACACGATGCGGCGGCTGTCTGGGCTTTATTACAACCGGTCTTTCAAAAAATTCGTGAATTAAAACCCGGGTTACAAAAAATTCACTTCCAAAGTGACGGCCCAACTACCCAGTACAAAAACAAAAAAAAACTTTTTTCTGTTTAACTACTTCCGTAAAACTTCTGAATTGACTTCAAAAGAGGAAGCAGAAATTCCCTTTTCTGTGTCGGAAAGTGATTGGGTAGTTGTAATTTATGACAAAATGTGGTATCCTGGTTGAGTAGATGAAGTTTCTGGAAATACACTCACAGTATCGTTTTTATCTCGAAAAAGAAAACTGTTTTCATGGCCTGCAGTTCCAGACATACAGAAATTATTCGTGTCACAAATTCTGTGTAAAATCGATCCTCCTCAACATGTGTCATCAAAAAATACCGACAAAAATCTGCTTCGCATGACGGCTGAGCAAGTCAATTATGTTAATAACGCGGCAGAAATTGCGTAATTTATGAATGAATTTAAATTCTTGTTTATGATTGATTGTCGATTATTATTTAGAATATCATAATCCGTTAATGTATACTATAGATTATAATTTTGTTACAGGCTGAATAGTCTAAAAATAAAAATGCTGAATTAAAAGTTGAAAAAAGTATGTTATATTTATTTATTTTTTAAAATAATTATTTACAAATTTTATTGAGATCAAAATTTAATATCTCGAACTTTAAAAAAAATATATCAATATTTTTTGACAAATGAAATTAGTTTATAGCGATACTGTTTGGGCGCCGAAGTATACAGACGCTGAAGAATTTGGGCTCTAAAATATTTAGGTGTAAAGATGGAAATAAATTCAAGCACCATTTAGAAACATCAAATAAAATTTACCCACTAATCATTTTTTAGACGTAGCACTTATAATTTCTGGCGCCTAAATTGTCTGGCGCCAAAATTTTTTTAACTTTTCGAAGATCCCTTTAAATTTTTATAGCTTAAATAACAATATCATACTGAAATCGAACACTTCAAACTCAATTTCAATTATTTTTTTAAATTTTAAAAGGTAATTTTAAATTTTTCCACTTTTGGAGGTGTCACCCTGCTTGATTCAATGGCACCCAATTTTTTCTTAGTTTTTTAGGGTCTCCTGAACACAGGAAATAGCTTTCCAGAGGTGTGCCACTTGAAAAAAAATAATTTTTTTTGACCCTCTAAGTGGCAGTTAATTCTGGAATTGCTCATAAGTAGGCCTTAATTTCATATTCAATTTCACAACAAAGTTCTCACAGGTCTTGATCTAAAAAAAGATTTTCCTATAAGTTCTTTTCGGCAGATAGTGAAACTGCCTGGAGTTTTTTAAAATTACTTGTACTCAAATTCAGGGCACTAAAATAGATGCGAAACTCCCTAGGGCCAGGCGGAACGTGTGTAAAAGCCAAGGGTGACAATAAAAAGAAGGGTGGTGGTTGCACGTTATAGCACTTACCTAGTTAATAATTGGAGATTTTTTTATCGCATCGCGATATCCATCATTGCGATCCACCATAGCGCTCGAGTTCGAGTCCTAGCCTGGGTAAAAAAAAATTCTTAAAACTTTTTGTTAGAATATAGCACAATAAACTGAATTCAATAGCATAAAGCGATCTCGTTTAAACGATTTATTTTTTAATAAAGAAACGTATTTCTCGAACCGAATGCTTTTTATTTTATTAGAATTTTTTCAAATTATTTCTGAAGTGTTAGAAGAATATAAATTACAATATTTTAACTTAAAATAATAGAAACCGATAATACGTGAAATAATGTGTTGTTGAAGCCTTAGTAATTTCAATAAACTAGTGTTTTCAGAGAAGTTTTGAATGATACCGTGGTAAATTACCCAAAATGTGTATACAAGATTTTCTCTAAAGCGGCTCTAAATATTGTTTTCTATTTCAGTAAGCATAGAAGCACTGAATTCCATAATATTAGAGACATTTTGATTGAAATTTTCAATTTTTGAAAACAGACATAAGTAATACTTGGAAAAATATTGTACATCGTTTATATTTACATCTAAGATGTATTTTACACATCAATATATTTGCTGACCCAAGAGCGTGAGAATGATCTTTGTCGAGATTTATCCAGTCTTAAAAATTTTCAACTATATTTGTTCTGAAAATTGTACACTTTTTGAATTGGTAAAAAAGTTTTCAAAACAGCCCCAATTCTTTTCGCGAAAAAATGTAGATGATTTTAGATTTTGTTCGTACATGATATTTTAAAATACTCATTTTAATTAAACTATAAACGAATTAATAAATGATAAAATGTGAAATATTTACTGTTTAAAAAACATATCTATCTACAAAGCAAAAATTACAGAAAAGGAAACTAAACAGTCATGTTAATAAAAGTGTCTAAATATTATTTTATTAATGATTTTGACGATGAAAATGTATAAAGTGAAAGAGATAATCAGCTTTTGGCAAAACTGAGACGAGGAAAATTGCCGGTGTGCCGCTCATCCCTTCATTTAATAATTCTGCAAAAACTGTCACGTCGTCCGCGATGCAGGGTAGGTATTTAGAACGATATTCTGAGAGGCAGATGATTATGTTCATAAAATAATTTATTACAAGTATCTGACGAAAGAATACCCGGAATTACTTTGAATTGTAAGGCAAGAGGAGAAGAAATATGGGAGAACACTAAGAAGAATTAGTAACCAATTCTAGGAATCGCAACAGAACAATTTTTGCAGCAACAGCTGTTGGAGCAGCTGATAATAATAATAATGATAATGATAATGGTGATGGTGATGGTGATGGTGATGGTGATGGTGATGGTGGTGGTGATGGTGATGGTGATGGTGATGGTGATACTAATTTTTCAATTCCGTTATCAGAATAGAATGTGCATCTCCCTGTAATTCTTTAAACTAAAAGTCACATTAATTACTTATTCATATTTTCAAATATGTTTCACGCAAACCCCACTTCTTGGAACTGTTTTCATTCACACATCAAACCATTACACACTGAGACCAAACACACCATGTTTAATGTATACCTGCGTATAGAACGCATGACAAAATAAATCAGTAACAGGAATCAGATTTCAATTACCACAGAAGTCAATGTAGAGGTAGCACGTGTCCAATTTCCGATAGGATATATGACACTGGAACAAATCGTGGAATGGACTTCCAGAGGCTCTCCGTAATGTATATCGGTAGGGTTTCTGCGAAAACTGTTTTTAGGAATATGACGAGATATTAATTATGAAATGTAGCTATAGGAAATCGATAAATGAATTTTAAAAATAAAAAAGGAAAAGTCAGTATGAAACAGTAATAACAATTCATCGTAAGGATATAATTTGAATAACAACAGAAATTCCTAGTCCTCAAGTAATTTGAGACTTCCAATCGTTTAGATAAGGAATTTTCCGAGAACAATGAAAGATATGTAGATTCCCTGTGTTTGTATATAAGAGAATTGACAATTCATATAATAATTAAATTAAAATATTTTTGGTTATTTAATCTTCTTTAAGAACATAGTTTTTAGATATGTCTTGAGAATTGATGTGGTAAATTTTTCCAAGTGTATAAAACAATGATTCTTCTAAATGTGATTTACTAATCATTTAATTTCACTTGATCGCCCTTGTTTGTCTCTTGTAACTTAGAACAGCTTGTTTGACTAGTGTGTCATATTTAACTATGTGTTTATGCAAATAAATATAATACCAGAATGATTTTTTCATGCACAAAATGCATGCGAATATTATGTTACACACATTTGTACGTTTTTTCTATGAAAAAGTTACGTTTAAAATTCTATTGAATCACTTTCCTGGTAACGAACTGAACGTAACCATTATTTCTAAGCCAGTGTTCAAATTAAAACATATTATTTAAAATACGTAAAATAATTAAAGCAAAGTACCTGTATTTCGTTTAATACAGATATTTTGCTTTAACTTTTTTTACAATTTGTAGATCAATTGCCTTGACGATTGTCAATTTCGTTCATTAAATTGTAAATAATAATAATAATAATAATAATAATAATAATAATAATAATAATAATAATAATAATAATAATCAGTGACAAATCATCAAGACAAATTTTATATGGGTAATGTTTTTCTCTACTTATCATTCTGACAAATTTCAGGCAAGTTTAGAAAATTGTATCAATTTTCCAAGTCGCTTTTGTGCATTCTAGATTGAAGATAAATATAATATATTTTTGAAATTCTAGTATCGGAATAAAAGCAATTTATTGGTTTCAATAAAATAAGTATCTTTACCACAACCCGTAACTGCACTGTTAACTAGACTGGTAAATGAGTACAATGACATTTCATGCAATAACGATTTCGTGCTTTTGGTTGAAAAATGTGAGACGACCAGAGAGACAGAGGAGGGAGTGAAATGTGAAAAGAGACAGACATGAGTTAAAACTAGATAGGGAGATGAGAAAGAGAAGAGAGATGTTAATGCATTGAGAACTCATTTGAGACTTTTATTTAGAAATATAATAGAAGTCAAGCAAATAAAATGCCAGTAAGAAATATTCATAATTGAATCTCTTCAATTACAAAATGCAAAATGTGTTTTACTCATATTACACTTTCTTTATGGTATACGGTAACGCGATTGTGTCATTATATTGTGAACGGAATGCCGAATATTGTGAACAGAACGGAATATTGTGAACGATATTATTATGTAATATTACGTAACTTTAATTTTGCGAGAAAGTATGTGCTGTTTTGGCATTACTAGTTTCATGAGTGAATTGCGCAATTCTCTAGACAATTTTCTGAAGTGTTAGAACCATCGACATGTTGAGAATACATTCATAGGGCCCGTCCCATTGTAGCTGAAGTGCTGAAGTGGTAACGCGCGGGTGTGAATGGCTGGTGATGTCAGATTTAAATCCTACCCCAAGCAAAGCAATTTTTATTTCTTGGACGTTTTTGCAAGTATAGAGCACACAATTGTGAAGTGTGTGCAGAACTACCATTTTTATTGAAACACTTGCATTATCGAAAATAGAAGATGAGGTTTTTATCGAATCACTCGGGCGTTCTTTCGTGTAGTTTGTGGAGAGGTGGGTGAAGTTTCAGAAAGACTGAAGTTACTTCACCGTTACAATTAGTATGTAAACGTACATCTAGCACCACTAGTTGCTTCGAAATCTACACATTCTGCACATCAATTTCCTTATTTGTGTAAAATTTCTAAATATTTACACGTTTTACCGGAGATACCCTGATTTCTCAACTTATATTTAAACTTGCCAGTTTTCTTCTAGATTTCCTGAACTTAATATTCTTGCACATACTGTTGTTTCATTTTATTTTAGTTCACTTGTGATAGTTCTCCATTCTAGAATGCCTAAATCACTTTGCAATATCAATTTGTGACTGACCATCAGGGAGGAGGTCGTGGTAAGAAAAAGGAATAAGAAATCGCTATATTTTTTTGGGAGGGAGGATTCACCGTTTTCATTGATGCACACCAATTGTATAGTTGAATGTTATTTGTATTAATTTGAAGAGTGAAATAGTCATTGCAGCGAAATCGAAGTTGTTGCAGAATCGGCTCTGTTGAAGTCTACTGAAGACTAACATTGCATCTTGTCTGACGGCCACTATCTCACTCTCAAGTGGATATTGTTTTCGTAAACAACATGCCCTTCGTTAATGACACATTCTCTCATGTTTCGCGTACGAATATTCCATCACACATTCTTTAGCAACGTGTTTTATTTCTCTCATGTTTCGCGTACGAATATTCCATCACACATTCTTTAGCAACGTGTTCTATTTCCCTAAAATCCTTACACGTTCACTTGCTCTAAAATGCAACGTTTAAGAGAGAAGAGAAATGTATAACTCAATGCAGTCCTTACGCCACAACACTTATACCCATTCGAAAGTAAGACTTTTAATAGAGAATGGTATCTTATCTCTTCCCTAATGTGTTTCTGTAATGCAACGGTGCAATGTATTATTCAATCCCCTCATATTCGTCTTGTTCAATTGCGATAAAAGATACGGATCTTGGTCCTTTTAAAAATAAAATATATCTTAATATTCACGACATAAGACTTTCTGTAATAAAACATTTTTGTTTATGCTTCGTTAAAAGAAATGTATTGTTTTACAAAATCTGACTTTGAGAACTTACAGAAGGAATAATATAAGAAAATCTGCTGCTTCCGCACATCACATATCCACTCGTTTCCCCTTTTCTCTTACAATCATTTCGACATACTCTACACCCTTTGCAGCCGTCCAACCCATTCAATAAATAGAACACGCTGCTCACTCTTGTTTCCCCTAATAAACTTACTAATGCCTCTTCAATTCTTGCAACATTCCATTTATAAACACGATTATTTCCTCATACATGCAGAAGATAAATCTCTTTGTCACCACTTCCCATCCTCTCTCCCACCAGCTGAGATGTCTCAATGCACGAACTGTAGCCACTGCGGCGTCTCGAACTGCGAGGTCCAGGGGTTAACTATCACCCCTACCTACACAGCTATGTCAAAATCGGCCACTGCAGGCAGGAGGATTCTGGCATCTGTTTACTCCGATCCGTGTATTTCCGTCGCTTCTTAGATAAATAATCAGGTTATGCCGCGGCAGTATGCCAACAAATGGGCTACTATTCTCTCGCGATCTTCCTATCCTCTCGGTTGTCCCCTCCTAATCCCTTATACAGGCATACACACGCACTTCACGACCATATCGATTGACTGATCGGTAGCTTAGGCTAGGGTGATGCTTGAATACCGGGAGGAGAAATATCCCGCAAAACGGTGTGTAGGTCTGCGCCGGATCTCACGTTCGAGCGGTAGAGGACTACCGCTACGCGTCGGTTATACCATACGCTATAGTCACGGGACTCGTGACGAAAGTAGTTATCGCTCCTGAAACATGAAATACTTGCGTACTCATTCATCCTTTCCCTCCCTCTCCACGCTCACCGCCTGCCCGCGTTCCTCGGACCGCAGCGTTCCCGGCAGCGTCCCGCGTATGCCGGCAACGTTCGCTTTGCTAGCAGGGCATCCGTTGCCTTAGTTCATCCCTGTGGCCCTCCGAGACGCTTGCCCCGGCGGCGCCTGACGCGCGCTATCACATCCTCCGCCGCGCGCTTTGCCACCCACGCGCCCCATTCATCGCGCCGACTCTCCTCGAGCGGCGCCCCGTCCCCGCCCCGCCTTCCACCCCGCCTTCCACCCTGCCTTCCACCCCAGCCCTAGCGGCGCACACTGGGGCCAAATCTCGGAAAGCCGGCCAATTCAGTGTGATATGCGACATTACCAATGTTAAAAAAAAATATGGTGGAGTGTGGGGCTGGGCGTTGCAGTGTAGTGGAGTGTGGGGCTGGGCTTTGCAGTGTAGTGCAGCGCAGCAAGATGTAGCAGAAGTGAATACAGTAAATGAAATAAAATTTAAGATAAAAATTAGATACGATACAATACGATAGAATATAATTAGATGGTATTAATTAGCTGTAAGTATATTTTTGGGGTGTACATATGTATGTGTGTATATGTGTGTATATATGTGTATACGCACGTGTACATGTGTATATGCATATGCGTATGTATGTGTATATGAATATATATGTATGTGTGTGTGTGTATGTGCGCGCGCGCGCGTGTGTGTGTGTGTGTTGGTGTGTACGTACTTGTGCGTGGTGCGTGCGTGTTTGGGTGTGTGCACAGAAAGTCTGAGTTTCACATGTGTACGCGTGAAATGGAGGCTTTCTTGCTATGCTGGGGTATACATGGTTCTAGGTAATACATTATATTTACTATTACTTCATTGTTCGTTTTCATTGTATTTATTATGAAATATCACTTCATGAAATATATATTAATGAAATTCATGAAATATATATTCATGAAATATATATTATGAAATGTCACTTCATTTCCATTTGTATAGTGTAATTATTTGGCTACCACCTGACAAAGACGCCAATTGTGGCCAAAATAAATATATTATTATATTATAAAGAAAACGAAGAATTTTTTGGGGAGATGCCCTTCGGGTGGCTCATGGACAGTGTTGTTCGGGCCCACACAGCAAAACAGAAGATTACGTTTTATTTCATATGCTTGGAGAGGCAGAATCGGTTGCTTGTTTAAGACGTTAGAGCATCCAGACAGGCTGGCGGGTGGGCGCCCCCTCGCCAGGCTGATAACCGCCCGGCCGCACCGGCGAGTGAGAACGCCTTAGCGGAACCTAACGAAGAACGAAGAACTTCTGTTCTAGAAGGCTCTAGAATCAGTTCAAACGCTGAAGGGTGATAGAGAAATAGCCAATCCCCACTCTGCATCCTCTGATACGCAGAGAATCTTAGTGACGCAACCGCCGCCTACAGAAGTCAGTTCGGCCGTGCGAAACACACGTATGTGATTCGTGTCTACAGAGCTCCGTGTAAGACACGAGTTGTTTGCACGTAAATTCTCGTATAAGGTATAGTCTTACGAGTTTCGAAGTCTCGTATTGAGCAACAAGTAATTGCGCGAACTGAACTATTAGTGGAACGCTGCGTTGTGCCACTAGAGTTGAACACTGCGTTGTGCATGCCACCTCAAATTAGAACAAAGCACTAACTTCAAGTTATTTTTTAATGTTCCGTGAGGAACTTCGCTGTGTTAAGTGTAACTGAACTGAACTGTGTAACAAGTGAAACAATTGAACTGTGTTTTCATGTATTAATGCCAGTGAAGTGTGACTAAGAATAAACTTGTTTGTGCAAAACTTTGTTTCTGTGAAACCGGAAACATATCCTGTGACCTGCATTCTATCGATGGGATTCGAAGACTTCTGCGCTTGTCAATTAATAAATCTATCAATCAATACAACCTGAAATAAGTGAAGCAGCCTCGAACAAGTGTGCTAGCTTTCTGTGAGACTGTCCCGGGTTAAATTCCCGGGTACAAATGAAGCCAAAGGTATCCGATGCAAATCGTGTCAGTTCCTATTGCTGTAAGACGAAAGAAACGTCATGCAGGTCAAGAAAGCTAGCAAATACATAATGCTCGCCACATGTCTCACTTTGCCCAGGCGTGGATAATAAAATCACGACGCAAGCCTTGGAACACCGCTAGCTGGCAAGTCGGTTATATCCGACCCCAAATGCAAAATACTTACATTTTGACCGTAAAGTTGGTTACACTAATGTTCAAAGTGTCACAATCCACAGTTTAAAAAATATGTATTCTTATACGTATCTGTAGTGACATCAGTTGATGGCCTGAGCCACCTCTCCCGGGAACATTTTCATATTATGTCCAGCGTTTGGAGAATTGGCCCCAGTGTGCGACGCTTTGGCCCAATGCCCAGGTGCCTCCACGATTCAGCTTCCCTATGCTCGACCTAAGGCCGACGAGGCGAGGCGAGGCACGGCACAGCAGCGAGCGGTGTGACCCGGGGCCTTTCAATTCCCGTATAAACTAGGAGCGTCGCTTACTATGGCGCGCTCTACTTTTGCAACTTCTTGCAAGAAAGGAATGACACACGGCTGCCAATGTCGTTGAGACGGTGCGTGCGCCAGGTGTCGGATAGCCTTGGGCAAGTCTCGCTTGGTAACACAAATATTTGGGCGCTTAATGGAACAGACGCATCTGACATCATTATTATATTTATTATTATTATTATTATTATTATTATTATTATTATTATTATTTTATTATTATATTATTATTATCGATTCGCGCGTATTTCGTATTTTAAAACAAATCATCGAAGCGATATTAGTGACCCTTGCACTTTGTAGATTTGTCCATCTTTCCAACGAAGAGTTCATAGGCTCTGATGTTCCCCTCCGCTCGCACTCACCGACGCAGAGAAGCGGCGGCAGCAGCAGCAGCAGCTTCCGTCACCCGCCAGAGCGGAGCCTCTCATCAACCCCTTCGACGCGCTGGCGCCATCCTCCCCTTCCCCCTTCCCCTCCTGCCCTCCCCCCTCCCCCCAAACCGCCCTTCAGCCGGCAGAGCCGCCCGGGAACTCTCCTCCGAAGAGGCTACGGGCGGCGCAGCAGCTTCGCACAATTAAGCCCATTACGATGTGCAGGCCCGCGGCCCCGCCGCCCGCCCTAACCCGTTCAAGGTGTTGACATGACGCTGCATAATGAAAGAGGCTCTCTCTGGCGGAGCGGCGTTTTCACTGAAATAGACTCGTTGCCGCACGAGCGGCGGTCTAACAACGATTTAATGCGTGCGACTGATGGGTCGTCTCGCCACACGTGGGCGAAGCGCCGGCTCACGGTTTGCGGGGCGGTGGGAGGGCAGAAATCAAAAAATCTACTGTGCTCACGAGAGACAGTTTAGAATCCGTGATTATTTAATTAAAAAGAGATTTTAGTGAATGTTTTCGGCTTTTCCGCTAAATTCTTCCTCAGCTACACTGTATAGCGTTTATTGTTAAAGAATTAGACGTCTAGGAATACACCGGCTGTGATAACTCAGCGGCGGTATCTTTACAACTGTAGCGTCGTTGACCATGACGTCCCGTGGTTGAAGTACCGACGCGTCAGTACTTCACCGTCGCGGCGGTGGAGAATGTTCGGCACTAGCTAGATAGTTGCGTCGGATTCAACCACTATTTGGAGAGAATTTCTAGCGACCTGCAGCTCTGATCGGCAGTTTGCAGTGGTTTCTTTGATATTTACCAGGTGAAAGCTGGAGCAGTACTGGATACCGTACAAACGAGCCATAGACAGGGTCGAGATCTTCCCGTCCATAACGTACCTTCCTCTCCTTTTACACACACATTCACTTATTTGCAGTGTACTCCCATATATGACGCGAGACCATCGGAGAGTAAGAGTTTGTTGACTAATCGATCGAACTAAAGTCATTGGTCCCGTAAGTGTAGTGTGTTTTCCCTCGGTAGGTGGCGATGATTTGACCCCCTGAATGGTGAGATCCGGTGCCGATCTACCTATCTGCTAGCGGGTTTTTCTCCAACCAGGTATCTCCTACCAGCGGGACACTGTCTCAGTCAGGACAAGCTCTGAGATCCGGACTGATCTTTCTGCATGTATGATAGTGTACTGCATGTAAGTGTGTGTGTGTAAGGAGGCGAGGATAGGACAAGTAAGGGGAAGAAAACATATTGGCTCGTTTGTTAGGGTACTGTTCCGGCATTCGCCTGGTATTGATCGGAGAAACCACTGAAAATTCCCCTCAGAGTAACCGGCCGCTTGAATTCTCCTCCCGATAGCAACTAAATTCGACCTAGCTATCTATCTAGTGTCGAAAATCCTGCCCCCGTCAGCACTCGAACCTAGGGCCTCCCGGTCAGAGGCAGTACAGTGGCTCAGTTGATGCCCTGAGCCACCTCTCCTGGTCATCATGTATTGTATTTCTTATATTCTTAGGGGAAAATAGGAATTATTAAGATATTAATTTGCCTCGCGATTATTGTTGTCACAAAATAAATAATTCGAATATTTCGTTGTAGTGTGTATAGGGTTTTAAGGCATTATAATTACACCGTAAGAGAGAGATATTTGACACCAGTTATAAGATTTGAAGATTTTCTAAATGATTTTACATAAATATTTCATTAATTTTGAGTCCTAGAAGTCTTTATGAGCATATATCGAAGTGAATTATATGCGAAAATATGATACATTGTAAATACTCTAATTAGTATACAACTTCAGTCAGGTTAGTTCAAACAATTTGACTGTGCAATGTTTATGGGAAATTATTTGTACAGTGAATAAAAAGACAAAAAAATGTTAAATAAAGTGAAGAGGATATAAAAACAGTCAACCTTCAAAAAGGAAGGTTTTAAAATGTTAAGTGCAGCGACACACGACGAACTCAAATGCCGAAAGGATTGCTTATCTACAGGCGTCTTTCCAGTGAGGGGAAATATCGAATGTGCAGTGCTCTCATAGTCCACAATATAGCGACGCAATTTGTGGTGATTTATAGAGAGATAAATTGTTTGAATCCCACTTAAGGCCAAAACGAATATATATTATATTATTAATTGTGCAAATGCGAGACGGCAAATGGAAGATATGTCTCTTATTCTAGGATATATTACTTGGTCATTATGAAAAACTGTTCGAGGTTATTCCTTAAATTTTTGCCTTGGCTATGAAAAAATGAAAAGTAATATCACAGAAATCCCATTTCCATTAACGAGCTTGATTTTTCAGAAAATTGAATTGTTAATTACATTAATTTGTAAAAGTTTTTTCATCCTCTCCTTTTCCCGTTTCTTTAGGATCGACGCTAATGGAAGCGGGCTCATTTTTTATTAATATTTCTCACTCTCCATTTTTATACTCACTTGGCGATACTTTTACGGCCGAATGCCCTTTCTGACGCTAACAACAAGGGTCACACAAGCACATTACACATAGACAACACACACGAACACAAAACACACACAACAATGCCCGAGGCGGGATTCCAAGATACGATCCAACGGACCGTATGGGCGGGAGGGACGGGGAGGGACGGGAAGGAGCGAGAACTCATCGCATCCGCACCGTTTATGTGGCGCCCTCTGACCTTCACGGCGTGACCCACTCCCTCCTCTGGGGATGCAGGCAGACCTGCTGGTAGGGGTGGTACCGGGAGCGGCAATGGGAGCGTTGGAAGCGGCGGTGGACTGTGTGAGTGGCAATCAGGGATGTGACCATTAGTTTTCATTCCGCGGAAATACCAAAGGTGAGCTACCTCCCATCTTCCGGAGACGGATTTTGTCTGAACTGCGTCCGGCGAGGCGAGAATGAAGACCAGGGTCAAGGACAAAGCGTGCGCTGTTTTTTTTTATTTCTGATAAAGGGGTGGAATGAAATATTTGTTCAGACATTTTGGGATATTTTTTCACTACAATTAGTCAATTTATTTCTTTTATTTATTTATTTATGGTCGCATTATAACGGCAAGGTTATCAGCGACCCCTGTCATTATACAGTTGTATATACAAATATAGTATTACAATTATTATAAGAACAAAAATCTTACAGTTAATCAGATTTTCACATTATGTAAGGTTTAATCTAACTACAGTTCTAATACATTATTTAGCTATCTAAGGCTGTACAGTTTTGTAGTTGCTATGAGTTTTATTATTTTGGCACACCCGTCTGCGGAGCTGAATAATGACTGTAGGATTCCTTCAATTTTTAGGAGTTTATAAGAATATTATCAGTAGCAGGGCATTCAAGAATAACCAATTTATTATTGATAGACAGTAAAGTGAACAAATCAGGTCAGCACGTCATCTATTTTCTTTTACCAAACACATTCACAACTAACTGCCTGAGTTAACGTTTCTTGCACATTGGCAACCTAGTATGTAAGTGCAAGTTTTGCGTTTAATGAATGCTTATCCCAAATTTATTCCCATGTTTGATAAATGTGATATGTCGTCCGTGAGCTGCAATAGTGTCTCAACTAAACAAATCAGGTGTTGAAATATATGAGTTTGATGTTTTACCTTGGAATGAAATGTATCATTCTTGTATTCACACTTCTGCCATTTGTAGGTGGAATACTGTACTTTAAGATATTCTGTTGTTGTTGCTGGAAGGTAGACCAATCTGCAAAGCTGAAGAATGAATTAACTCAAAAATTGTGTTTTTTGAGTTGTGCCACTATTGCTGCTCAATAGCGATGACTATATTTTTTGATCTCCTAAGGATTATAATTCCTTTTTTACAAACAATTGCTCGTTTCAAATTGTCAGCTAAACCTCCATCTTTTATTCTAACAGAAAAAGATTCAGGTGTGGGATAAGCATCTACTTGATGCCTGCAAACCTTCACAGAAAAAAATGTCCATTGAACGTCATTAAGTGGAATTTTTGTCTTTACATTTAAAATTCCGGATATTTTTCCCAGAACTTCTCATGGATGATAAAATATTCATTTGTTCGTTGACGTAGTTGTCCTCAGTTACGGTGAAGAATCCCGCAAGTTAGTGCTTTACAGAGTTTCAATTCCAAAGTAAATATTAACGATCCTCTCACGGCCATTGAAAACAGCAGACTTTCGATATTTGCACAGATAATGATGCATCTGCCATTCAACTTTCGTTTTTTCTTTTTCGATTTAACTCTTTATCGACTTCAATAAGAAGAGAAGGTATTGTAATCTTATGCCGAAAATCAGATATTTTTCGACTGAAAACGTCTTGCCGGGCCCTGGTAACGAAAAAATATATAGATATAATTTCCTTATGCAGTAATTTACTTACCTGAATTCGTTGTGTAGTTACTATCTAGTATGTTTTATGGGTAGTTGGTACCGATAAATCAATTGACGGCAAAACGCCTGACTGTAGTCAACGCTAGAAAGTAAATCGTTCAGATGATTTTCATCAAATTTGAAATTCCCTGATCCATCTGAACAAACTCGAGACCCTACGAGTTTCAAACGGATATTTTGATATCCTACACAACATTTTCAACCTCATATACTTTTTTAATATTTTTCTGAAAAAGTCTCAAAATCTTAGAATTAAACTTTGTCTAGTAATAGCTTCAAGAAATTAGTAATAGCTTAAAAATTGTGCAGGTCTCCTTCTTGTTGAAATCCCTGTGATATCAAAAGTTGCAAAAGTTCAAATTTTTTTCGGTGTCTTTCTACAACTACAACATTGAAGATATATTTGTAGATTTTTACTCTCAATGAAATCGTTGTTCAGAAACAGATCTTGAAAGAGTCACGCACACTTTTACGAAAAAAGAGTAGTTTTCGCGCAATTTTAAATGAGGAATAGGCAATTTTTGAACAATTATAACCTGAAAGATGATTCCATTTTTTCAAAATGTTCTCCTAGTATGCAACAAAGAAGAGTAAAAACAAGTTTTGGTGTCATTCTCGGCGTACTTTCCTTATTTTCGAATTTTTCAATAAATTAACATTGCAAAAGTACAATGTTAAAACAGATATTTGTGTTTCAAACGATATCTGTTCTCATAACTATGATGCTTGCAAAATCAAATGTATATTTTTTTAAAATAAAAAACGAGTAGTTTTTGTGATATTCCAGTTTGAAGTCAATGCAAATGATAAACTAGTGGTGCTAAAAACAGCACGTATTTTCTCGCCTGTATTTTCACGCACAAATATGCGAAAAGTACTCAAATTGTCGAAAACATACATGACCTTACTTCGAAATTTATCTTTAGGAACAGATTTCATTCAGTAAAAAATTCAAGCTTAAAAATTGCAGTTGTAGGAAACCGCCGAAAAAATTGTAAACTTTTGCAATTTTTTAAAAATCAGAATTTTTCTCTAAACCGTGGCGAGAAAGTAATTTTTCTATCCAAAACGCCAAAACAATTTTAATTGTTCTTTAAAGTTTCTTCCACAAAAAGAGAAAAGGTCGCTTAAAAACTGTGCACTTCACATTTTCGTTGAACTCAGAATATTTGAAAATTGCAAACGTGAGAAATAATGTGAGAAAGTGTGTGCTGTTTAGGCTCGGTAGTTTCATGTAAAACGAAATTGTTGAAAATGGTTTCTAAAGGAGTTTTAAATAACATATTCATTTGTGAATGCACTCTGGAATGTTTTAAGGAGTAAGTGTTGACAGCAGTCAATCTTACCGGAAATTCAGGTATGTTTCGGTTTTTGCAACACTGGCTTAGCTGGAAAAATACAAATTTTGATATAGGCCTGTTATAGTGTAATGTTTTATAATAATTATTAATAGAGCTCGCACAAAGTATTTTAGTAATTCTTACTTCTTTATCCATCGGTTATAATGTAATCTCTGCATTCTAACTACCAGCAAAAATTTAAAAGATATTATCTCAAAACTTCTGCTTTCGAGTTGTGCCAGTATTAAGGTCATGAACGATCTTGTAAATATTAGTTTATACAAGTGGTTTTAATACAATATGTGAAGAATGTAAATATACAATTAATTGATATGAGTCATGTTTGATTTATGTTGCAGTGGATATTGATCGTTGCTACGTGTATTGCTCTATTGCCAAATTAGCAGCAAATTAGCAACGTAATGCTTGCCTCACAACTACCCGTTCGGGGGAAAAGGTGATGTTGGCCTTCCATAAAAAAATCAACAACTAATACGATACGCGATTGCGACGACGAAGATGTAAATAGTCTAATATGGGTGTAGAGAAATTTGCGTGGTCGGACGGAACCTGATGGCCGGAGTCTCGCCACGTAACAATAAGTCACAATTGTCTAAGAGAGTGGTGGTATGTTGTCATTCATCTACGGACCATGTTTAGGAGCACTTCACTCTCCTTTGCGTGACCTGATCGGCTTAACTATTGAGTGTTGCGGGGCTGCGTTTGATACCGGCGAGTAAGCAGTATCACACTAGACGCATTTTGTTCACTGGCATGAAATTCAACAAAATGAATAGTTTTTGTAAACTATTTATGCAAACGCCTTTAAACGGCGGCTCAAGTTACAGTTAATATGATACGAAGGTTGAAGTACATCTAGGAATAGATAATGGGTGCTGGTCACTAAATTAAACTGCTAGTTTGTCAATGTTTCGGAATTTTATTGTTCTCTCTCCATGGCTTTCTATGGTTGAATATTAAAAAGCGTTATAGAAAATTGAACCACAACATGTTATCACGAACACATGCACTCAACAGCACCACAGTCTCTTGCTCCATGTTTAAAACTGATATACGTATTATGATAGTATGTTATTTACATGTAAAATTGGTTTGAGACAAGCTTAGGCACTCTCCAAAGCATTTTAAGCAGTTTCCCCATTGTTTATTCGTTATGTATTATTCTAAAGGGTGCCAGCAGTGTTTTGTTTTGGACAACCTGCAGTACCCGCAGATGATGATGAGTTTCATGTCTTCATAAACGGAATCGTGGGTGTCGGTTCTGGTTGAAGAGGCCGGTCATGTACCAGCCAATAAATACTATGAACATGGCGTCACAGCTGTTAGATATTCCAGAGCGAACGTCAAAAAGCCCCGATTGTAGTATGTTGTACGTGCCTCCCAAAAAAGGAAAAAAAAATATACAATTTTTGTAAAGTTCCGTTTCTTACAGCCACCTACTGGTCTGGAACGTTTTGAAATAATCCTTCTTTAATTTAGGCAGTCATTGTCAGTTGTAGTCAATCACTGCCTTTTATCACTTCGACCAGGGGCTCAAAAAAAGGATGAAAAATTAAATGAAGGTTTAAAATCAAGAACGTGCACATTCAATCTGCATAAATGTATTCAAATGAACATTTTTGTAAATTATTTTAAGTAATAAGAAATGTTTAGGTAATTATTAAGTCTTAAGCAGCCGCGCTATAAAGTGCAACGTAAATGGTGGCGCGGGATGTCTTTAACACCCTACGTATTAAATGTTACCAATTGTAGAACTTAATATAAATCAAAATAACGATTTAATTGTAAAGAAGGATTACAAAGACAAATCTGTATTACTAATTTCCGATGCAGGCAGAATTTGACAGAAAACAATTATAGAAAACTTTGTCGAAAGAAAAGTCTGGCCATATGAGAGGTATCTACTGTTATATGTGATACCCAGGAACTCCCAAAAAATAAAAAAAAACAGTTAAACAATTTCAATTAACAAAAAAACAAAAAACAATTATTTGATTGTACAGATAGGATGAAAATAAGAAGTATAACACAGACTGATTTCTCATACTCAGTGCCCCATTACTTACAACACAACTGTCGTCATGCGGCAGAAAGGCTCCGAGGAAGAGGTCGCTCGCCATTTATTATTTGTTACTCACGGTTATAGAATGGTGATATTTTGATATTAATGGTATCTAAAGAACTTTTCTGCTGTATGTATGCTATGTTATGTTATTTCAGTATTCGTTCAAGGCTGTTTAGTAAAAGTAAATTAAAATTATTCACAGACTTCTTCTTTCTATGAGAACGAAATAGAAATACAGCTCCATCGGCTCCAACATATGTGTGGCACAATAAGTCGGACGCTGTTGAAGAAGATACGAAGAAAGACGCAACTAAAAATTGTTGACGGTACGAGTTTCATTGTATGTAAGGAGTCGTAGGTATTGAGGAAAAAGAGAAGTAGTAATATGCAAGCTTACGAAATAATATTTTTTTGAGATGAGAAAAGACAGCTGTCTTCCACGTCAGATCAAAAACGAAAGCCGCCGAAAGGCTTCAACATATTCTCACTCTAAAACGGATAAGGGAGAAACGTTCAGCGTGGAAACAACACCTACGAAGCATGGATGATGGTAGGCTCATAAAAGTTACTAACCATTACCGGCCTACTGTAAAAGGAGATGTGTCGTCCAAAGCAACAAGGAAGAGACCATTAGTCCTAAACCGTGAAAGAAGAAAGGAATTTGACAGTTAGGATATTTTTATTTTCCTTCATTACAACCTTTCCTCTAAAAAATAGAAGAAAATGAAGCAAATAATTGTAAATAAATACTTGGATAACGCGAAGGTTTAGAATATCGTTATAGCACCTTTAAGTATAATAATGTATCACATTATTTCCGACCTCTATTTCCAAAAATATCTCCCATTGATAAGAAAAGTCATAAAGCAGTTTCAAATCATGAAACATTGTCGCAACACAACATATCACTTCAACTAGAAACCTTAAAGAAAATGGTATTCTTAAAGATGATAGAGAACTGGGCGATCCAGCAACAATAGCTACGAAATCAATATTTTTCGAAAATTTCTATCTATTTCACAATGGGCTTAAAGCCACAAAATTCAATATTTGACGTTTACTAAAAACTTTTCGACACGATGTCTGTTATCGAAACTTCTTCCTATGAAATTCTTAAAATTATCGGTAAACCAAAATATAAATATTGGACCGGTTTAGAGGAATTTCCTGATTGTTTGTTAAAGACTTGTGCGTCTACAATTATACACCCGTCAACTCATACTTTAAGGATCCTTTTCATCTGAATTCTTCAGAATATATTTTAAACTGCTAATATTAAACCGTTCTTCAAAAAAGTAAACAAAAATTAAGATAAAATCAATTAAAAATTAATTAATCGTCCAATTCCCTTTTTGTCAGATTTTCAAAACATAAGAGAGACTTTTCTTGTTACGAATAGAAACAATTATCAATAAATAAGAATCGTTTTCAGATTACTAACAAGGATTTAGAAAATCAAAATTTACAGAAATAGCCTTATTTTCTTATCTTAATCAATGGATCAAAGTCACGTACCTATTGAAAATGTTTGAGATCTTTCAAATGCATTGTCGTTATTCATTATAACATTTTGCTTTCAAAATTATCTTCGTAGGCAATTCGTTGTATTGCTCTATAATCGCGACGATCGGACCATATACAACGATATCAGAGAGAATAAACACCGTACTGGACTGAAGATACATTATTTTATTCACCTTTCCAATACATTACTAATAGCACGTCCCCGAGGGCTCGATTTTTAGTCATATTCGTTTCCTACGTAAACAATATTCCTTAGTCGATTTGAAACGGAAGAAACGTTCTCCTTGCTGATGAACGAATATTCTTTGCAATACAAAAACAGTAAATGAATGAACAAAGTATGATAAGACATTATGAACTCACCTTTCCGATTTACTGCCAATTGCATAGGGTCCTGCAGGGTTCGTTTTTAGGTCATATTTTCTTCTTACGTAAAATATATGCCCTCGACGATTCGAAACGGAAGAACTCTTTGCGAACGATAGGAATATTATTTCCAATAAGGGAACAATGAATAGTTCAAACTCAGATGTTCAAACTTGATTCGTAATAACAAATTAATAGTAAACGAATAAATGGTTTCAAAGCAGTTTTCCATTTCAAATAAATAAATAATTTCATTCTCCATTGAAAATAATCGATGTGGAAATGACCAATGTTAAGATAAAATTTTTGGGTCTCTCAATTCAGTTAAACCTTAAATGAAACGTCTATTTCAATGATGTGAACACAAAATTAAGTTCATTATGCTATCCTCTCAAAATTCTATCAAATTCATTCAACTTTAACACTGATTGTTGTCTATTTTTCTCGATTGTTCAATCTCGCCTGAGGGAAGGGAAAATATTATGGGAAAACCCATCCTATAGCTCCCGGACTTTTAGATTACAGTAAAGAATTGTATGATTAATGAGCAAATCCCATCCACGCGATTCCAGTAAGCCTCTTTTTATTAAGCTGGGAATTCTATGATTGCCTTGTCTCTTGAGCAGACCTTTTTTTTTAAATGATATACTCTAAGGAAACATTTAATGCAATTTATATGACTTTAATTTTAACACTTGTAGTAATCATATTCATCAGGTATCAGTAGCCACAGGTCACATAAAAAATAATGCAAATGTTAAAATAATGCGAGAAATCATGTGCTGCTAAATGAATACGTTGTCTTGTATATATAAATATTGATCGTCATCATTAATAGGAATACACTAGAAATCTGGGGATGGGCATGGCTACATATTATTACTTTAAGAATATATTGTTCATTTAAAAATTAAAATTAAAATTGTGATTTGAAATATCGAGAGAGGAAAAGTAAATCATTCTGGAGAAAATTCCGTTAGGCCAAAAGTGTAGATTTAATGCAATTTCCAAACATGTCTTTTCTTTTTATTATTTTTTGTTGGTTAAGCAGTCAAAAAGGTAGAGGCAAAATACTGTGTGGTTAAAACATACGAAGCTTTTTATGTAGTACCATACAGAATATGAGAAAACCAATAGTTATTTATGCACCGAGGGCGTTATAAGGGTTCTAATGATCGAACAGCGACCGAAAGCCCTCGGTCGAACTAGTTAACACCCGTGATACATACATGATTTTCTTTTTACGTGTGTTTCAGACTGACTTATTTACTAATTAACTAATTGTTAACTTGACTCGGTTTGTCTTTTCATATTTCTCCCCCATAATCCTCTTTCATAATTCCCTCCATAAGAGAACATGTAGCACCATTCAACTGTTTTCATATTTCCCTCGTAAACACGATCCTCTTCATCCAGATAATTATGCAGTGTGTATCGTATTTCGCATCGAAGGCAATAACAAACAATAACGTATCTGTAAAAAATGAAATCCATTTTATACTACCAAGGTAAGAGTACAGTGTCCTTCATTCGAAGAGATAAGAATTGATAAATGAAGAAGATAAACCCAAAGATGTTCAAGAACAGTCCTGAACATAAAATGTAGAAATGAGTAGAGTTCTAAAGGTTAAGCCAATAGAATCGAGAATTATTAGAAATATACAATAAAAAGTAGATAGACGTAGCAAAACTGGAACATACTAGACTTCTGAAAGCAGAGTAAAACAACATATTCTCAGGATGATGCTCGGAGAAAACCAAGTTGTTGAAGGAGACCCTGTGAAGTCCCGAGCAGCAAATACCTGAAGTTAAGAACATAAAATGTTAATTTCAAAAACTGTACACTAGGTTATTTAATATCTGCACGTAACAATTGAAGTGTTGAATCTCAGAAAGGGTTCTGTTTTAGGAGGTCGGAATGAAATGAAGGAACTATGAAATACTGTCTCCAATTTCCGTGGGTATTTTGACTGAAAGAGTAAAAATATTCATAGTTTTGAATGAAACTTTTAGCACTTTTCTGCTGCAGAAATTCCAATCAGATTGTACTTGCTACTCAAGGCAATACTTGTACATACTCGCACACATTTCTTTCATATCACATACTAATGATGCTCTACCTCGTGTTCACATTTCCACTGAGAAGCTTACTCGTTGGAAACTCATCGCGTAATATTGTACTGTCGCCACATATACGAAACGCAGCGCCGCCCTCTCAGAAGCTTCCGGAAGGCTTGCCTCTATTTTTTGAAGGGGGGGCCTTCATTTCACCATTGGCAAAGCCACCGCTGATCCAGCCGCCGCCGCCCCCGCGCCTACCTCTGCCCCTGGCTTCCCTTCAATGACGCCTCCCACTGCCATATTCGACACTCCGCCTTCCTGTCTTTTCGCATTCCTTCCACCCCACTGCCGTGTCACTTGCACTACCAGTGCCCATGTTGCTATTTTCCCTGCCTTGGTGACTTCCAGGTCCCATTCATTTTATTGCCTTCTTCGTCGCTAGTACAGTCACCAGCTCAGCTCACCAGCTCGCTCCAATTCGCTCTTCCTTCTCACCCATATTCCTTGCTCCTCCTTCCTCCACCCTCTTGTCTCTCCTTCCCACCCCTCCTCGTCTCTCTTTGGCTGTCCTTGTCTCTCTAAGTCCCTCTCTTCACCTATCCTTCGTCTCCCACTTTCTTCTCCTCCTCCTTTCTTTGTTCCTTCTTTTCATTCCTTCTGACCCCTCCTTCTCGCCCCACCCTTTTGTGCATATTTCTCATACTTCCTCGTCTCTCCTGCTCGTCCGTCCTTCTCTCTCTTTTCTCCCTCTCTTTGTTGCTCTTCTCAACCCTCCTTGTCCTTCTCATCTTTCTCATCGGTCCTTCTCAACCTCTATTTCTCGTCCCTCCTCGTCACTCAGTCCTCGTCCCTAGGTTTCCTCTCTCCTTGTCGCCCCCCCCCCCATCGACCCGCCCACACGTCTGGGCCGCCGCCCTCGCCGCACGCGCGCCGCGCGCCGCCACCTCCCTCGCAGGCGACGTGCGCGGCATGCGCTGCCGGGCGAGCGCTGCCCATTGACAAAGCGGGAAGCTGCGTCTCGTAGCCAGGGACGACCTGAATAAAAATAGATCGCGCGATGCGTGCTCGACCCCGACGTCCCGCTCCCCCCGGGATTCCATCTCTCGTTCGCGTAGGGCGTGCCTGACGTCGTGTCCTTAGCTGTGCGCCCTCTGCCCTTCGCAGCCCTTCGCTTCCCTGCCCCGCACGGCTTCGTATGTTTTGTTCGGAATACGAGTATGCTTTCCGCCTCTTCGGCAGGTCGCCCGCTCAATCTTGCGCCGTCTGCTCGATCTTCCTTATGCCTCTTCGATTACGTCGCCTCACGCGGTTCCTCTTTTCCTTGGCATTTTATCACATACGCCCTTTCCATTTCATTCATATTTGAGCGGGACGTGACTTCTGAAACTAGCGCGTAACTGTACTGCAGAAATAACCAATGCGAGAAATCTGAGGACTGGGATGAAATACCTTTAAAAGAACTTCCAGTTTCAGTACAAGAAATATATATTTTTACATTGGCCATGTATTTCAGTAGCTATTACACACGTTTATACATATAATTGTGAGAAATTTTTATCGCGTTGGCCACTATGCTTTAGATAAAATTAAACACGTAACAATTTTCAGGTGCAAATTGCCAGTAAGAAGCTTTACGAATTCACGCGAAAATGAGTGTAGGTACAACACATACTCGTTGTATTATTTGTAATAATCTAAAAGATAAGATATTAAACTTCTTCCCTCCTAATACTTCAGACATATATTCAAAAACTCTTCCAAAAATATTAATTTCTGAAACATTAAAAATATTTTTTTTGAAAATTGTGCTTTTGTTATAGAATTCACTGTGTTAACTTAAAAAAGTTTGAAGAAGTTCTTGAAAATAAACATCTAAAGATTTTTTCGAATGTCACGGATTGATTTAAAATTACCCGATAACTACTATTACATATTTTTAGAAGCGTATACGAAATGCTTTAGAACTTAAATGTGGAAGAATACAGTGCATTAAAATAATATCTTACTAAATAATGAAGTAGATTTCGAAGAAAAGTTGATCGTTTGGACTTTTTAAAGTTTCAGAAGTTTTAATGAAAGTAAGACTTATCAATTTTCAACTTGCCCTATTTTAAGAAATATGAATTATTTGAGCATATTTTAAAATTTTCTGTCAGTTGTGAAAAAATTTCAAAATGTTCTTCCGTCTTTATATGAAGAACATCCATGCATTAAGTGATTCGTTTCATATTACCAAGGCACTAACCACACTAAACGGGGAATAACAGTTTTGAGAATATGAATTTCGATGCTTTAAAATCTATTTACCTTCACGTATGTATTTATTTATTTAATTGGCGTAAAATAATCATTAAACACTGTGTGTGAAATCGAGGAAAAGTGTTATTTCTGCTAGTTTTCTTGAGATCACAAACGCGTATCGAAACTCTTATAACACTGATAAACAATCTATAGATATTTGGCATGGTGTTTACTTTTTTAGAGTCGTTTGTTATTTTGATTTAAAATATGGAAAAGCGTTTTGCTCTGTCACGTCAGGATTTAAGATATCGACAAAATTAATTTTCATGGAACATCTTTCTTCAATTGTTTATTAGCACGCAGTAATGATGTAGGAAATAAGAGTGATTTTTTAAAAAATATTTATTTTCATAAAAGTAACTCATACAATTAAAGAAAATTGATAGAATAAAAAATGTAAAAATAGCAAAATATGTAGTATAGTACTCAATATGTAAAAATATGTAACGAAAAATGTTGATATGTAAAAATGGCAATGATTCGCCGAGATTAAAATGTTTAGAACGGTATGTAGAAAGACAAAAAATATGTATTTACATAAATATACGGTCTCTAATGATACCGCAATCATTTATGCTGTAAAATGCTAAAAGGTCATCATTTGTGCCGTAAAATGACCAATTATATACGATTTCTTGTAACAGAAAAGGTTGTTTTTAATGCTGGTATACAAAAATTAGTGTAATCAACACTTCGAGCATCTATTTTCAGCAATCGCTTACAATTTTATTGATCGTCGTGACAGAGTTGTTTGGGATCTAGTTAATTATCCAAATATCCTCTTGCTGATTATTTCTTTATATGGCGTGGAACAATTAGCTGCATACACAACAGAGAATCACTGCCATCCCCACTATTTGCTACAGAAGCGTATTGGATATCCACTCACTCCACCACACCAACTAGATTCCGTTGTCTAAACGTCGCTAGAGGTAACACGGCACAGTTAATCATGTTATATGACCACCGGTAGCTCCAAATCGTCACCCAGAAGAGCTTGTCAAGGGTTATTCATGGCTGACTTCTCCCTGATTACCACCATCTCTCTCAAATAATCCACACTGCTCTGCATGCTCTCACAATAAAGCTTATTGCGTCATCATGGTGTCTAGACATCCCTCCGATTTTGTGCATTGAGAAATTTTGTCCGATGGCGCGTGTCTATTACTCACACATACTTAATAGACCATGACCAGTATATTTCTTTACACTCCAGCACTCACTCTGCCACGGAATATTTTGTTGACCCTCTTCCACAGGCAATGAATGGAAATAGTAATTTGGCAAAGAACCCTCTATAAGGGTGTCCTGGGTGAAAAGGGGACTAATTGCCTCAACAATTATCCTACTAACTGTCGACCAAACGTGTCTAGGTCAATTGAAGATGGGCAAAATGCAATTTTAATCCTCTGGAAACAAATTACGTGAGTCGAATCTCTTAGTAAAAGCCTGTAGTTACTTTACATAGAAGTTTGAGGTGCATACTTAATCGATTGAAAACGTTTGAATGAAAGCAACCGAAGAAGCAAATAAAATTAGGATTGGATACTATTAGATAAAATTAATTTTGTATTGTAATGTTGAATAATTTTCTATTTTGTTCATTTTCTATAATGCATTTAAGTATACATCTATATCTCTTCATTTCAATGTGGATTCACTTCTACACGAATAATTTAAATTACCTGTTTTTATAGTGAATTTGATTGTGCTCATGTGTACCTGTTACCTTCTGGTAATATAAGAACATGCATCCACGGAAAAATAAAGTATAGATGTAATAAAGATATAAATAAAATATAAAAAATATCAATAAAATATATGCCTCTCAGACATCGGGACGAGATCGCTAAAACAGTAGTGCCGTAGCGGTCTCGGGCCAGAAAATCGCTTGTTCGAGCCCGCATCTGACATGGGTGTATTTGTGTTTGTATGTCTGTGTCATCCTCTCACCCCTCACTATCATCATTTCATCTTCCATACCCCCAGAGCTAACAATCCTGGAGGGTAAAAATCGGATCGAGATAAATCCTGATCCCCTGATAAAAAATGCATGCACCTGCCACCGAGATGTTTCTGAGCCCCGGTAAATGCAGGACGCATGCACTCGTGGTCCAAGTCGGCATATTCCCAAGCAAACATATAAATATATAAATAAAATATGAATAATATATAAAATATAAATAATATTTAACAACTGTAGATAAATTTAAAAAATATAAATGAATGAAATATAAAAATAGAAATAAATAGGTATTTATGAACCAAGGGCGTCACAAGCGTTCTACTGATCTAGCTGCGTTAAAAAGCCCGAGGGCCTTTGACCCGAGAGTTTTTTGTTGTCCGAGTTCATTTTAACCCAGGCCTGCACAACGCCTGCTCCCGAGAGCATCTGCACTTAAGGCTAAATGTACCGATACTAGTTCAATTTGTCGCCACCGCATAGCAGCACCAAAATAAGCCAAAATTACTTTACTAATAACGTCTGTACAATTGGTACGATTTTCAATCAGTAAACAGCAAATGATTTGTATTTAATATAAAATTTGCGCTACGAAGCCTCTTTGAAAAAATGTTGAAAAATGAGTTTTGTAAATTTTTTTGGAATAGTTCTCGGTAGAAATTCAAAAATGTTGGCTTATAGCGCGATGGGGAATTGCTTCCTGAAACCAACACCGTATCAATCGTCCAAATCGGCTGAATGAGCGTGTCGTAAAGTAAAATTTGGCAGAATACAATGCTCCTCCCCCTCCATTATGCTAAGCCATCGCCACCATGCCCATCTGTGAAAAACACTGGGGTCGAAAATACTATTATTCCTAGAATTTTATCGAAAATGAATATTCACTGGTCGATCTGGTCTCTGTCAAACCTTTACGAGTTCGAAAAATATTGTTTAAAATTTAGGGATTCTTTAAATGACACCCCAGGGATATATTGGCTTCAATTTTTTTCTTCGAATTTGTTGTAAGAATAGATTGAAATATGTTCGCAAGGTGGCATAGATCCGATGTTTGCTGCTAACTTTGATTTTTTGAAGGTTACAAAAGTTTGAATTTTTATCGGCGTCTCGCTCACAATTACAATACTGAAGATAGAGATTTTTTCTTCAAATGAAATTTGTTCTTCCTAATTAGAACTTTCATTGACTTCAGGCACATTTCTTTGAGAATTTTAATAGTTTTCGTGCAATATTGCATGAAATATGTGCATAAAAAATACTAAAAAAACAGAATTACTCAAAAACGGCTCCATATTTTTAAAACCTTTGGTAGGGATGTTACTAATTGTCCTGTGTAAGATAAAATAAACGCCGTATTGCTTTCTTTTTTTATTTTTCAAAACTGACACAATTTTTTTTTGACATATCTCTCACGTCCTTAATATTTACATTACCGGCAACTGGTATACATTATTGCGTTTGTTTCATTGTCTCGTTAATAGTAGTATCAATCGAGAAAATATGTAATAAAAACAGCAACAATATGTAATGAATATGTAAAATAGGATAAAATATGTAATATTCAAATACACAATTATAAAACAAATATTTACATAATACGAAATTAGATTTATAAAAAAATACGATATGAATTTTAAAAGTGATTCAAACGTTTTAAAAATAATTTGAAGAGTACAAATTGATCCATGCGTCGTACCATACAATTTACTTGTCAGTTGTGAAACCTTCATCTACTGCTATTCAGTACGGTTGTTTAGCAGCCAGACTAGACGCAATAGAAACCATTCTTCAAGCTGGTGATATCTACCACCAGCAATCTAACACTGCAGCGTGTAGCATTCTTAGGGAAGAGTTACATGTCGACGATCGGCCAAGTTTCTCGGAAATTAAGGTTAAAGTTTACGAGACGCGGCGTCAGTGATACTTTTCACACTGATCTCAGCCACTGACGTGCACTACCCGCCACAGATAACTGAACAGGACTGTGAGCACTTCCTAACGCGTTTTCATGTGGCGAACCTCGAGTAGACAGCACGCAATAACGATGTAGGAAATAATGTTTTTTAATACTTCTTTTTACTGAAATTTGACACAAAATTAAAGAAAATTGATAGAATAAATTTGTTTTTGAAAATAGCAAAATATGTAAAATATATAATATTGTACTATGTAAAAATATGTAACGAAAAACCTTGATATTGTGTTAGAACGGCGACGATTCGCCAAAATTAAAATGTTTTTATCGGTAAGTAGAAAGATAAACAATTTATAATTACATAAAAATCTGGTCTCTACTCATAAATTTCCTCGAAAACTGAAAAGTATTCTGAGAAATTGAGTTCTCAGTTCTGCATTTTCAGATACACTCAAACGTTAGTTTCTTATATTTTTCAACGGAAATGTACATGTATGACGAGGTTTTATATTTCTATAGTATTCTTAAAGTCATGTTTCTGTTCTATCATTAAGGATACGAAAAATTGAAAAAAAACAATGTGAAAAAAATATATTTTGGTGGCAATGGATGGCAGCTGGGAAGAGGGTGGAGTAAAACTGAAAATAAAGCCCAGAGCAAAGAAATGAGGAAACGAACTAGTTCGAGAAAGTCTGTGCCATTCTGTTGCATCACTAGTTTATTTTATTTCACAAATCACACTACTGGTGCTATAATTAGGGGGAAAGTTTATCGTATTCTCTATAACCGAAGTATTCAACTGAATTTATCATGAAAAATTGTGTGTTTGCAAATAATTCCTATTTTTACCTGGACAACGTTCGAACAAGTCCCGTAAACTGAGGTGACTTTGTGGCTCAAGAATGATCAGTAGCAGCAATAGCGGAGATGGAGCGGGAAGTATAAAGCAAAAAGGGACAGCAAGCAAGCTAGCCAATCAGTGTTAGTGAACTTGGTAAGGGAATTCGGAAACATGTCTATTTGCGAACCACAGTTCCAGTGCCGCGTCGAATTTGGAATTCCCGGGCCTCCTTCTCACGAGGTCCGTAAAATTAATAAAGCAAATTGGAATTAAACTCAAAATTTGTCGCTTTTTGTTGCTAATTTGTTACGCAAAAAATTGTCGCTCTTCATTTGACTCTGCTATAAACAATTGGCAAACTGGACATCAAGTTAGCACCACAAGAACAAAAAAAACAGAAATTACACGGATAAATAAAAAATAATTACATGGAAATTTGTTGCGTTTTTGTTGTCCAGTAGCATCAGAAAATAAATTTTGTTACTCTTCAAATACCACCTAATACCGGAAATGCGAAATTGGCCCTCTTTGCGACGGGTGACGGTGAAGGGAACGACCGTGGATTATAGGGACCACGGAATAACAACCTATACCGTGGTTTGACAACCGTGGTGAACAGATAGAATCAGATGCGCAGAATAAATGAAGATTTTCGGCCTCACATAAAAAGATGAAGATTCATCTGCTACGAGGAGAAGGCCAAACTTGTGGGACTTAATTTCAAGTTCAGAAGTAAAACAAGGGACCGTCTCAGCATTTGCTCAAAGATCAAGGAAACTAGACGAAAAAGTGATCGAGACTGACTCAAAAACTGAAGTACAATAATTGTTACAGGTAAAATTATTCAGCATTCTCAATGACGCTTCCCACTCCCAGAATGCGTCTTATCCCCACCATCTACGCGGATCGGGTTTGCTCTCAAGTTGCTCGCGCGCGGCTCCCGAGGTCAGTCAAAGACCAGAATTCTGTGCACGCCTGTTTTAACCTGTTAACGCCTGTGGCACATATATATTTTATATTTTTACGAAATTTTAATGATTCTGATGGACTCATTTACTGATTAAGTAGTTGTTAACTTGAATCGCTAGGTTTGTTCTTTCATACTTCTCTCCCATAATCCCCTTTCATCATTCCCTCAATAACAGAACATGTAGCACTATTCAACTTTTTTCATATTGCCCTCGTAACCCTCTTTCCTCTCGACCCATGTAAGTGACGCAGTGTAAAAAGAACTTCACATCAAAGGGAATTACAATCAATAACGTATCGGTAAAAATAAATGGAATTTCTGTCTGTATATGTATTTAGCATTAATTAGACTTTTGCCAGCTGGTGTTGTTCCTAGGCCTGGGTCCCGTTATTATTTGTTTTCCACACCTGGGGGTAATGGACACATGGGACGAGTATTATGTATTCCATCACTGCGTCAAGGGTTCTTTACCTGCCTGAGCTTTTATCCCGTCATACAGCAATAGAAACTCAAGATGATTGTGATGGAAAGCTGCAGTTTTATTTTTATTCCGACCGGGAATCGAACACGAGATCGCAGCACGGAGAGCTAACATACTGATAATTGGGCAGCATGCTTTCCATGGGGTAAAACTACCCGAGGGACAATAAAATAAGTTAAATTAAAAAATAAAACTTTTCATTTACGCTGGCGATTTCAACGTATTTTCACATACTGTTTCTGATAATGAATTTCATTGAATAATTTAGTTATTAACAACATGCATTTCAGTACATTTAGTTCATATATTATTTTACGTTGGAAAACTTGGGCCGTATTGCCCGCTCTTTCGTGTGACCACGCCAATTTCGCTACGCTCCTTTCAGCATCCAGCGGAGAAAGAAAGTATCATTCGAGCGAAGACATAGGCGATTTGAATTTAGCTAAGAGGTTTCTGATAGGTTTGAGGATCTCGGTCTTTTACATGAAGTAGATCTACAACATGGGACAGTGGGTTTTACGTCTCCTCCCAAGGAAAGCGTATTGAGGAGTTTTTTCCTTAAAAAAATCCACGAGATTGATCGGATTTGAACCTCGAAATTTGTTCACAACAGCCCGATTCGCTAACAGTTATACAACTTGAACTGCTGAGTTTGTATATCCTTTTATTGATTGAAACTGAGGCGAACTACCGGATCGGTCAGACTGTTCATCTTCCAGTGCTGGGGTCTGTTTTTGATCCCTACCCGAATACGTGGTATTTCTGGGGGACAAAGTGGGTTCGTGGTAAGCCTTTTGGAAGATCTTCCGATTCCTCTTTCAGCCATCTTCAGACTCATTACTTATCTCATGATCTTAATTTAGTTTGAGTATTACGTCTGAATACAAACACCATACCCGTTGATTGCTGCGTTAAGATATTAGATTCAGAACTTGAGCCATTTTATCGTTTCCTCGATATCTCAGACCATACTGTATCAATTCAAAGCACGGGTGTCTGAATAGGAGGTATAGCGAGGGAGCGCTGGCGTCCCGATGTATTTTGGAGCTTCCGAGAACTCAAGAAAAGGGTGGCTCAAACTGCGTGGCGACTTGGCGTCTCATGAAATTGGTCGCCACGCGAACGCAAGATGGCGTAGCGTGTCACGTGGTTTAAAGGTAAATAAGCGAGAGCGCCAGGCGCCAGGGTGAGTTTTGGGCTGCGTGAAAACCTTGTGCGAATGCACAAAACTTGCGGCCAAAGTGGTTGTTGGAATACCGCGGTGGAACATCTCTTCCGCGTGGGACTACGGTCACGGAGCACTGCGCTGTGTCGAGGGCCACGAATCAGGCAGTTTTCAATCGTTTATGGATCGCTCCTGCGATCAAGGGAGAGGAGTCTATCAGAGCTGTATATACTTTATTGGCTATTTAATTGTACACATTTGTTACAAATAAACTTATATATAGCTGAAACTCGTGTCTGGGATTTATGTAGTTTTTCCACGATGTCACACACTGAAAGAATAAATAATTGAAACTGCATCCCGTATTTCGTACGTCAGATACCAGAGTAGAAACAATAATCTAAAAGAAAATTGCTTTAGAACGCCTGTGGCTTTATATGTCTGGCAAAATTCGATATGATCTTTGCTACACTGCACCCACAAAAGAATGGACGTAATAAAGATGATTTAATATGAAGCATTACATAATTCACTTGTGAACTATTGACTATTTTAGAGACAATTCACAAATTCAAGTAAAGTATCTTTCAGCATAATGGTATCATACAGTAACGGAGTACGGTAGTACATAGTATCAACAACGACTATACTGTTCATTTCATCATAATGGCATTGACGTTATTTAAAAATCTGGTAACTAATGGTATTATATATTGCATAATAGATAAAAACCTGTTACAAACATTGCGATATTCGTCGCTCCCGCATTACTGGTAACTAACAAGTAGAAAAAGTACTTTACGGCTTTTAATCTCATTTTTAAATAACATACTGTAGTATAATATTGCTTTTCGTTATACATTTTTCAAAATTGTATTTTAAATATTTTATTGTGTAAATATATTGAGAAAATTTCATATGTAGTGTCGTAGCGTAGAATCAGTCACTTCGTCTCTGATTCGCTAGAGCAAAGTTAAAACTTTACAATGTTATTTCAGCTCTTTAGGAATTTCGTTTGACATTATTAACGACTCAGTTTCACGTGGAATATCAGAGGGCATATTTCACTTTCTATTCTATTACTTAATCCTGGGTCAAAAGGTATTGTACCATCTTTATGTATTCTTTTATCGATTTTACCTTTAACCTATGCATCATCAGCATATTTTTAGAGTGATCTGTCATTCGTACATTATTAATTTTGTTCTGAGCAAACGCATTTGTGTCGCTGCCAGAAATTGATGAAGTATAAAACTTTTCTGAATAAAAAATGAAAAGTATTGAATCCCTCAAATATTGCGTAGGGATTCATTTAATTACACGTCAATAGACTCGCATATTTCCATTATTATTTATTTGAACAGACAGCCCCCCGGCTTGCTCACATATAGCGTGATAGCTATCTGTGAGGCGACGTAGGTTTCGAGTCCCAGGCGGTGCAAAAATGAAACTTAATAAATATTGCCTGAGTTTCTATAGCTATTTGCCAAAAAATGTCAGAAAGGTCAAGTAAGCTAGGTACGATGATGGAAGTATGTTGCGCTTGCCATGTCTCCCTTATCCTTAATCGAGAATTATACATACATCCATACATACATAACGGCACATACTCTATCCCCCGTATTTTTACGCAAAGTACTAAAATTTTCGAAAAATTGTACATGAACTTATTTTAAAATATATCTTTAAGGGATAGATTTCATTAAAGAAAAAAGTCTTTGTCTTTAACATTTTAGTTGTAGCAAGACGCCGAAATATATTTGAATTTGTACAATTTTCGAAAAATCAGAGTATTCAACAAACATGAGAGCTGGTCCATTCTCTTAAAAGTTCTTCACACTATCCAACAACATAATTTAATATAAAACAATGGAGCTATTTTTTAATTTGGAAAATGTCCTTCATTTAAATTACCCCCCAAAATTGAAATATCGATTTCAAATTGATGGGGCCGCGACATCAGCTAGGTCGGTAAGAGAATATCAATTTTGGAGAAAATCGGCTTTAGCCGATTGAGTTGTTCACAGACGGACGGACAAACAGATATACATACAGACATACGGACGGACAGAGTGTCGTTTTGTCGTCATTCGATTTTTTGGTGTCAAGGTCCCACCAAACATGGATTCTGGCTACATCATGTAATCGAGGATTGTTTCTAAATTTAGCAACTGAATTTATCCACTTTTTTGTTAGCAAGGCCCTGTAATATGAGTTTTCTGCCGAAAATTTCTTGCCGCTTTTTGGCACAGAATTACATAACTTTCTCTTTTTACCGCAGGGAGAAAGTAAAAGTGAGTCCAGGACTGGGAACACCGCTAGCTGGCACAAGTCGAATTAAACCGATCCTAAATGTTACTTCAAATTAACTTCTCCTCATAGCACGTCACCCACAGTATTTTTTTTGACGTAAATAATTAAAATGAAAAAATAATGACAAATAGAAACATACATTCATTCATTTCGTTGAACAGACCAATAATGTTATAAAAAACGCATTTCTTGCATAAAATGTCATGATAATAGGTCAATATACAGGGGTTTAAAAATAAATGCTACAAACGTCTAGGGACATAGGGTGTTGTGATGAAATTAGAACTCTCACAACTCAGTATAAAATAGGTATAATTATACCAACCGCAGTATTGAATTGTACCAGCCACGAATGCTACATCTCCTGAATCTACAGAAAATAGGCAAGGTGTAGAATAGTTGCCTATAAACCAGTATGCATCATAGTTTCGTAGTCCACCAGGGAAATGGCATTTCCGTTGCACAGGTCGGCAACACCCTGTACGCCAACGTTTCACTCGCAGCCCAACACTATCATTCTCCCTAGAACACACTCTGCCTCGTCGGCTGGGTCCCCCTCCTTTACCCGGTGAGTCCTTTACCTTGCTGGCGCGGGTGGTGGCGGCGGCGGTGGCGAAAGTGTAAGGGCGATTCCTACAGCCTTGGCGCTTGCTCAACCGTGACGAGCCTAAGATCTGCCTCTGGCGCGCCGCGCACTCTCAGCAGCCCGCGCAAGGATATCCTTGCCTCACACGGTCCTAGTGACTTCCTTGCGGCGGCTCGTTAAAGAGAATGTGAAAAGCAAATGAGTTGAAAGCAAACGAACATTGAGTGAACGGATATTTTCTTTCACTTTTACTTTCTCGTTTACTCGCTAAATAAAATAAAATAATTAAAATTGCAGCGGAAAGAGGCCACTTTTTAATAATCTCGCATTCTAAGTACCTGTTATTGAAAGAGTTGGTAAATCGTGCTTCTATAAATAACTTAGTTCCTCTAACACTGAGAGAATCATTCTAACAGTCAGAATCCATGCTTAGTGATTCCTTGTCACCAAAAAATTGGTTGAAAGCAAAACATCCGTCTGTAGTCAACACTAGTGCCTAAGCCGTTCAGACGGTTTTCTATAAAAGTGACATGCCCCGTTCGATCTGGACGAAATTGAGGCTTTGCGAATTTTAAACCGATATTTTGATATTTTGGCACACTACAGAAACCTAAACATTTTTAACAATTCCTTAAAATTGTTCTAATTTTTAACGTTTTTTTTTCGGATAGAACAAAGTACGCTACTAAATGGCGTGATCACATTTTCGTTGTACCCTCCGATTCTAATTACAAGATTTTCTCGGAAAACGGTCTTAATTTTTATTTTACATTTTTCGCAATTAGAGCAACGTACGCTTGTGGAAATAATGTGTAAGTGTCATTTACGGCATATATTTACATCTTCAAGGAAACATAAGTCATCGAAATGTAGTCATTGAAACCTGACGAGATAAACCGTTGCTATTGGCGTCTGCATAGGCGTAATCAATATTTCTAGCGTCACTGAATGTTCAGAATCACATTAAATATTTTAATATTAAAACGTGAAAGCGGTCTTAAAACGTTTTAATTGCTACAAATAATTATAAATACACATACATGTATGAATGCAATTTTTACCTAGAAGAACAATTAGAATGCCATCCCTATTTCTTAGGCAGTTTTGCTCAGCGCTTGACCCAAAAAAATGTTTTTTTCAAATGCGGTTTCAAAAAATTTATTTTTATTTTCTCCTCGTATTTACGGAATTTTATTATTAATCAAAACATTATTATTGCAAAACTATTCTTGATGATAGCGATACGTTTCCTTACTAAAATCTGTCTTTAAATAATGTAAATAAAAAATCTCTGAAAAAATTATGCAATTGCATATTTTCAACTTTGTTGTTATAACATAGAAAAGACTGATTTTATCTCGAGGGTGGTGATGCGACGTGTGGTGCAACGTATATAGCTTGCTAATTCTAAGAATCTGAGTTCAGACACTGCATGAAAAGCACGTTCTATTGGTTGGAAGCACTTTGTAGGTCCATGTACTTCATGTAGTCATACTGTGTAGCCTTCACGAATAATGCGAAAAAGTATGTGCTGATGAAAAAATCTCCAATTCCGGTAATACAAGTTTTGCTGATGCATAAATTGGAACAAACAGTTCTAATTTGTAAGAAATTGCATCATCCGTAATAAAGTAGTGCCTAAGATTTGCATATGGATAAAATGTGTAGTGTTTAAATCAAATATTTCTGTACAGAAATCTATTTGAAGAAAACTAAATAGACCACTTACTTTTAAACAGCAGTTTTTGTGATTATCCCATGAATTGTAAATGTCTGTCGAAGAGTTTCCCAACATTGAATTGCCAGTAACACGCGGTCCTTCCTTCATCCCTATCTTAGATCCAATGGTATCGCTAGGAATTGAGATTATTTGGTGATTTTAAGGCGGCTCCACACATTCGGCATTCGCTGAGTAGCGAGCTACCACTCACCCGATCCGAGCACCTAATGTCCACGGCGAATGCTCACTTTTTGGTATGTGTCCAAAAGAGCCACACGCGGTGATAGGGCAAACGCCGAATGGTCGTCGCTCGGCAAATAGCAAGCCATCCATCCACACTACTCCGCATTCGGACATCATTCGCTCGCTACTCGTCGAATACCGAATGTTTGGAGTCGCCTTTAGAAGAAAACCATTTCCAGACTAAGTGATCCCATGCAGCTATTAAGCAGAGTGCAACGCCTGAATAGTTGCACGTAATATAAAGAGTAGAGGAATAGAAGGAAGCGCCTGCCTGGTGCAGTCAACGCGATGGAATATGATCTCTGGAAGTAGTCCGATAAAGCGTGTGATCTCCATTTCACCTTCCCTGGACCATTAAGCGAAGTTCGGCGCGCAAGGTCGTCGTCGGCCGTGTGAGGGCGCGTGCTGCGCGCTGGCTCCGTGAGCGCCTCGGGGGGGGGGGGGGGGGGCGGTCCCATTAGACGGCGCCTGCCGGGCGGCCCACGGGGCAAACGGAACGTGCTTAAGGAGCGGTGACGCCCGACGCCAGGTGCAGAGCGCGTGCCCGGCGGGGGCGCCGCCGCCGCCAACCTGCCAGGACGGCTGTCTCCGGCCCCGCCCCCGCCCCCGTCCCCGCCCCCGTCCCCGCCCCCGCTTCGAGACGCTCCTCGCCCCATCTTCATCCCTACGCTCAAGTCCGGGCAGTTGCGTTGGCTGACTCTTGGTTGCCGTTTTCTACATCTTCAAAATCCTTCTTCTGGGCAACTTCAGTGTTCAATATTTGTCTTATTATTATTATTATTATTATTATTATTGCTATTATTATTACTATTATTATTATTTATTGGCGTGTAGGCCATTACTGACCACGCTACACGATTAACGCGTGTAATTTTTCCAGGATTAGCCTTTCGGTTGTATCCCTCTGTACGACAAGGTTGTTACGCCTTGACGTGTGAATTATGAGGTGATAGGATGATGATGAGTGAAGGGACCATCACAAACACGACCATATCTACGCAGGACTCGAAACTACAACCACCTCCCGCACAGACGACGGCTGCCGGAACCGTCTGCGCCACAAATCGGCTTATTAATTTTATTATTACTATACGAATTTTTCACTCCCTGAACTACTGTATGTGCAGTAAACTTCACCTGGTTATTGTTGGTCTAGTCTCTGTCAATTTTCCAGAGACAAGACATGAGCGAATGTTTCTCTCTAAACATTTCAATCATATTCCAATCAGCAGTACGTGTCGGGAATTCTCTCATTATTATGCACCTGTCCAGCACTATCCCAACCAAAAGTTTCAAGAAAACATTGGGAACCATTTTTGAAAAAATCATATGTTTGTCATTTTTTTTAAATTGCACATACTGCACGCAATTTTGTGCGGAAACTACTAAAAGTTTCCAAATATGTACCTGACCTTAATGAAAGAACTCTCTATGGAGAACAAATTTTATTTCAAGGAAAAGCTCTGGCTTCAGTTTTGTAGTTGTAGGAAGACACGCAAAAATTTTTGATTTTGAAATTTTAGAAAATTCAGTGTTAAACTTGAAAATCGGACTTAGCCCATCTTTTTAAGTGTATTTTACTCGATTTTTTAATTTTTAGAAATTTAAATTAAAAATTTGGAGCCGTTTTTGAGAAAATTTTGAAAATGTCCAGAGGCCTTCATATACATTACCCCCAAAATTTAAAGATTTTTCTTTTCAAAATTTCAAAGATTCGATTCGAGGCAGATTAACCCGAATTTCTTCAATTTGGAAAAAGTCCAACGCATTGTTTAGGCGCTAGTAGACAGACACCAGACACTAGACACCAGACAGACCGGACGGACAGACGGAGGGACGGACGGAGGGTGGGACGGACGGAGGGTGGGACGGACGGAGGGTGGGACGGATGGAGGGTGGGACGGAGGGACGGACGGAGGGAGGAACGGACGGTCGGAGGGACGAAGGGTCGGCCGTTTTGAAAAACCAATTTTTTGGTATCAAGGGACCACAAAGCGTGTATTTCCGTTGAAATCTCGAAATCGATTTTCCGCAGCATTACATAACTTTCCTTATACTACGTATACGGAAAAGTAAAAATTGAAAGTTAAAGGCTCATTGTATGCGCGTTACAGCATTCATATTTCGGAAAGAAAATCAAACTTTCAAAATGTGAATAAACTTTTAATCTTCTCTACTGAGTACTTTCCTCCAACACAAATACTTAAAACGTTATGACATATTGCTAACACACTGTTCAATATTTGAGTGGCGTCACAAACACTTGATACAACATATAAGAGCTTTGTTAGCTGAGTTAAGAGAAATAAAAGTAATGTGATAATAGAAGTACAAATACTGCTTTCAGCACTCAGACGTTCGTGCTCTACAACCTCTCTAAGCATGCCACCTGTTCTTTTCCTAGGTCTAGAGAGGTTCACCGAAGTGCATTGGAAGAGCTTTATACTTCAACCCATCGCTTCTCCCACATTTCTAGCTGACCTGATTTTCACACAAAAACTTCTATGAGCAATTCAGACAATTAGGCCATCTGTCTGTACGTTCTTACGTGTACAGTCAACGCTAAGGCCTAAATCGTTCAGCCGCTATTCTTTAAAATGAATATTTCGCAATCAGTCTACATGAACTCGAGATTTTGGAAGTTTCAAGCGGATATTTCAATATATGTCAGCACTTTACATGAAGCCTCAACATTTTCAAAATTTGCTCAAAAATAACTCCAGATTTTTTATTCAACTATGTCTTTGAATAGCGGAAAAAACTTAAGAAAATGGTACATGTTCCATATTAGTTGAAATTCCATATTTTTTTTTAAAATTGCAATTGTTTCGAAAAAATGAGTAGTTTTCGTGTAATATTGCAAGGGGTACAGTTTCCGGCAATTTTCAGATTTTTTAATATTTTTTTAAACGTCATCAGTTTTTCCTTTAAATTTTCTCCTTGTATATATTAAAGGACGCTAAAAATATGGTGATAGTCCCTTTTTCAGCGAACTCTCTGTATTTTAGAAAGTAGCAAAAAGTTATCATTTCAAAACTACAAAATTACATATAGATATTTTTTCCTGAGACAAAGTGTGTTCCGAAAAAATCAGCCCTTTAAAAAATGGTAGGCACAGTTTGTTTTAAAATGCAGAATTTTCACGTGATGTGGGCTTGAAATCAATGGAATTTAGAATAAAAACATTTACTCAGAACCGCTTTAATTTATTTCTTCAAACTTTTTACACCGGTAGAAGATGGTACGTTTAAAAGAATGGCGTCGGTCTCATTTTCGTTGAACTCTTTGAATTAAAAAAGTGGCAAATTTAGAAACAAATACGAGAAAGCGTGTGTTGTTTAGCACTACTAGTTTTGGCTTTGATGGTTTTATCAATCTGTTGAAAATCTTCTATCCCTAAATTTAATTTTTCAATTTCTGTAATATTAATTTTCTGCAACATATTCGCAGTATTTTTGACTGTTTCTATGTTCTAATGATTTGAAATACTTTTCAAGTTTACCATTGCACTAAGAAACTACATAATTATCGTCACCGTCTTCGTCATAATCATCATCATCATCAACATCATCGTCATCTTTGAAGACGAATCCAAAAAGTATTGTATGGAGAAGGGGCAATTTGATTTTGAATCATTCCCACTTTGATTTTTAACAATTTTAAATTGATATTGTTAACTTCAATTTAAAAAGTGTGTATTCGTGAAATATGTAATTCTTTGGAATGTAATTTGAGGAATATAAGGATCTTCTTCTTCTTTTTCTTCTTTTTCTTCTTCTTCTTATTTGATTATTTCTATAACACTATATTCACTGTTAAACAATAATTTTCTAAATACATTTGCATGTTTCACATTGACTTTTCTGAAATTTACAGAACCTTACTGAAATATTACCAAAGGTTGATCGCGTCACATTCCAAAGAACTATTTACATCATAATACAAATTTTTACTTTCTTGCCCTTACAAAGGAACTTGGTAAGAAAAGAAAGCTATTAATCGTGTGTCGGAAAATGGTGAATTTTCGGCAAAGAATCTCTTATTGCTGGACCATGGTGAAGAAAAAATGGATAAATTCCGCTATTAAACGTAGAAAAAATCCTCTAACACGTGGTGATATCCATGGAGCCATGATACCGAAAAATCGATTAAGCGCAAAACGTCTTTCTGCCTGCCTGTCCATCCGTCTGGCTGGCTCTCGGACTGTTGTGAACGATAGTGTCTAAACTGTTCACCCGATTTTCTCCAAAATTGATATTCCACAACAATCTGAGTGAACTCAAGGCTTTGGGATTTTCAAAAGGATATTTTCGTTATTGAGAGTATTTTACATGAAACCTGAATATATTTTCCAAATTTACTCAAAAATGGCACCTATTAGTTTACAAACTGTGTATTCTTTTAGCGTAAGGACGCAAAAATGGTGTAATACCCGTGTTTGTTGAAACCCCAGATATTTGAAAATTGCGCAAGTGCAATTTTTGGCGTCTTCTTACAACTATAATATTGAATTTTTTTTTCTTAATGAAATCTGTTTCTTAAAGATGGACCTTTAAATAAGGTCAAGTGCAATTTTTTGAAAAAATGAGTATTTTCTTGTAAGGTGGCACGAAATATTGGCAATTCAAACAAATTAACGTTCTTTTCAAAAACCAATCCAATTTTTTCTTTAAAATTTTCCACCAATAGAAGAAGGCATGTTTAAAACAATGGCACGAGTATTTTTTTTCATTGAAATTGTTGAATTTTCGAAAAATGCAATTTTATAAATAATCCTAGAAACTATGAGTTGTTGTAGCACCACTCGCTTTGAATTGCATTTAAACTGTATGTGATGTATGGAAGAGAAGTACAATCTGCGCACGTCTTCTAGGTTTCCAGAATCTCTTTAAATTTGTTGTACTATTTTATATTTAATGAATGCAAATTATAAATCAAAATAAATTGTAGGGCTTGCGATATACTAATAAATATCAATGTTAATTATTCAGTATATTTTATTTCGAGATATATTTAAGATGACGACACGGGTTCGAGAAAGTGGAAACAAAAATTAAACATTAAAGGGAACTTACAAAAACGTAATTCCAGCGAAGCCTATTTAATGTTGTGTCCACGTGTTCTGCCAAATCCTTGCTGTATTCTTTGAGAGCAATGCATTTTTGTTATACGTCTGAACAATGTTTTAAAGAAATAATATTAAAAAATATTGAAAAACTACTATAATTCTGGCTTTGAAATCTCAGACATGCTTGTTTCACAGTAAACCTTTTCATTCGCACAACGCTATTGTAGCGGGATAATTTAATTTCATGTTAAGATTGTCACATCAGGCACATGCGCTCTTCTTTGAAAATGTAACTAGCTGATACCAGGAAATTAATTACGAAATTAGTTTAGAGATATCATTGTTATTACAAGTGTATATTTTAACCTACTCCCAACGGTATTACCCGGTTTTTCCCTGAACTTATTTCTCTTCTAGAAGCGAGGGTAGGTGAAATGTGAGTTTTTACTATTCCTTATACATACAGTACGTATATAATATACGTAATTTAGGGAAAGTAATGCTGCGGAAAACTGATTTCGAGATTTCAACGGAAACGTTTTAGGGTCCTCTGATACCAAAAGTATTTTATTCAAAACGCCCGACCATTCATCTGTGAACACCACTAGCGCCTAAACCATACGTAGAATTTTTTTCCAAAATGAGTAGAGGCGTTGCGATTTTGGAAAACTTTCTTTAAAATTTACATGAAGGGGGTCCTTTACATGAAGTTCGTGGGACATTTTCATAATTTTCTCAAAAATGGCTCCTAATTCTTTTCTTTATATTTCTTGCAAATATTGAGTAAAATACTGAGTAAATATTGAGTAAAATAAGGTGACATAGATCCCATTTTCAGGTTTAACACTGAATTTTCGAAAATTTCAAAATTTCAACATTTTTCGCGCGTTTTCCTACAACTACAAAATTTAAGATAGAGATTTCCCCTGAAATAAAATTTGTGTACCATTGTGAGTTCTTTCATTAAGTCCATATACATGTTTTGATCATTTTAGTCGTTTTTGGGCAATATTGCGTGCAATACATGCAATTTATACATACATGCTTAAATTTTTGGTGGGAATAGTGCTCAATGTACTATGAAATAAGAAACATCTGTTTCATCTATTCTTTTTTTTTCAAAATGACAAAAATGAAATTTTTTGACATGTCTTTCATGTCGTTAATATTTACATTAGCGACGATTTGTTCACATTATTATATTTATGAGTACATGTGCTTTAAATAGTGGTATTTAAAATTTCTCGAAACCTCGACGGTTTTCTCTCAAAACTAGCTCAAAATTTCCCATTTTCAGAAAAACTCAAACGTCATTTTCTTAAGAACGGATCCAATTTTTTCTTCAAACTTTTCGAACGAATAGTACTAAGTGCATTTTTTAATATGGCGTAATTTTCATTTTGGGATACTTTTTCCAACAATTACACGAATGAAATTATTTTGAGATATCTCTCACGTCGTTAATACGCATATTTCCAGCAATTTGTAAACACTATTGTGTTTGTGAGTTAAAATGTTTTAAATTACTTTTAATGAAGTTTTTGTAAACAAGAACATGATTTTTTTATCCGTCAATTCCGGCTTAAAACTTTACGGACTATATCTGCTATTCCCAAAAATGCAGCTTTTGAATGGCTAGCGAATGGTTCTCAGCCAGCTTTAAGTTTTTTGAGTTCTCTTGCCATTCCTTTGTGACCAATTCATTTTTTGACACCAGAACGGCCATTTTTTGACTGGCCGGCACTTCCACTACGCGCAATTCATGTCCTTCAGTTCATTAGTGAGTGGTGATTATTTCCTCTTCTCAGAAACAGTTGTTATAAGCCTGTCATCAGTAGGGACGTCAATAATGTATTTTTTAAGATTTTTTATTAAACACCCTTTAACTCGTTAACCTGAAATAAGTCGCGATAATGCTCGTTCATTGTGGGCGCACACACGAGCACCCCCGTCACGAACCTCTTAAAAACCATGCAAAGCTGGCCAATTGGCTGCGGAGGACTGCCCTGTATAGTGGGGGGGTCATAAGTATTGCCCACACCCCCATGTTGGCAGCCTCCCATCTCGGGGCACTATCTCACTCTAAAAGAACAGGACAGCTCCCTTGAGAACGCTTTGTGAGACAGTCTTCACGTGCGCGGCAGCAGACCCATATCAGCTTGACAGCTATTTGTTTCAGCGTGGAGCAACGAATTATCGCAAGTCCGAAGGTTCGAGCTTTCCCTATCCTTTAAGACATAATAAATTACACATAGCAATCCGCGCATCTGGTACCCTAACAACGACTCTTCTTCAAACAGCTGGAAAGAAACAATTTTTAACCAACGTAGCAATTGTAAATGCAGGTCAACCGAGGGAAGAACGCTCCAAGCCAACAGTTTTTCGATAGACCTCAGAACTTTCTCGAATATCCGAATTCAACAAGTAGCCGGACAATCCGCCAATCACGTGACCAGAAGACTGCGCGTGTGAGGGGAGGGGGGATTTTTCACCGAGGAGCTTCGAGCACGGGCGATGGAAACTTACTTTGGTGAAAACTTTGGAGGCTTCGGTCATAACTTACAAAGTGTGCACTTCAGGCAGAGATCTCAACCTTTTCAGGCAAAACTTTGAAAAATTACGATCACAACCTGACAAGCCATTACGTCAGTTAAAAATGTTAAAGATTCAGCCTCAACAATAAGTAGTATTATATCATAAAGGGGTACTGCCGAAAATTCAAAGGCGACATAAAGCGATACCGCAAGAATCATGATTGCCGCAAGCATGTGAGAAGGCGGCGTGTGACGACCTTTCGCCTCGTGTGCGAGGCACCCGCGCTTCAATAACCATGCAAAAACGGGACCTCGCCGACGAACCCGTCGTCTGAACGAGTCCAGCGATTGCATCCGATTAATTGCGGAACGCGAGGCAGCTAGTCAGCGTGAACACCGGGCGCGGCTCATAGCCGCCGACCCGCGGCTCCGAGGCGCAGCCAGACGCTTCCATTTACCAAGTAAATGTACTTACATTTCTCTTTTCTGCTTAATGAAGTAAGAAGGCGTAGGACAGTATTTACTTCAAATTATTAACGGGATTTAGCGCTATGAAACTGTAGATCTTATTGTGAATGTACAATGGGATAGGGGATAAGACTCGAAACAGTGATGTTCTCGAAGTTAAAAAAATCCGTCCTAAAAATTTCAATGGCAGTAATGTGTCCATCAACCAGCCTAATTTTTTTCTGTGTCTGGTACTCATTTCTCAAAGACAAAATCAACAACATATTCAACGAATATACGAAATGAAACCCTTTGAAACCCACTTCATTACTTACATTGTTCGCCGCTGTGAGTGCACAACAGGGCGTTTCTATCATTAGACAGAAGCCTTGCACCTTTCGCGCGGGGCGCCCACCACAAAACTTCCCCGCCCGGTGGACGCGTAACCCGCGGCATTGTTCTAAACCAGCAGCGTCGATAAGGCATCGGGTGGCGCGCGGCTCCCGCCACGGTTCACGCTCTGCCTCCCCTCCGATGAATTGAATTCCGAAATTAATGCCTAATTGTGGCGGCAAGACAATACCGGCGCGAACGCACGGGACGGGGGAGTCGGGGTGGGGTGGGGTGGGTTGGCCGTGGAAGTGGGAGCGGGGGCGGGCGTGTGTGCTCTGCGCGAGAGTGGTCATTGATCGACGCCAGCGCGGCGCGCGCCACCCGTGCCATTCCCCCTCCCCTCCCCGCTCCTCCGCCCCTGCCGCGCCACTCCACCCTGCTTGCCGTCCCCGCTCCGCCGTCGCCTCCGACGCCACCCACGCGTTGCCGCCGCCGCCACCGCCACCGCCCAAACACCCGATGCGCAAGCGCTAGCACTGGGCTCTGGGTCGATGCAGGTAAAAGTAAAGCAAAGACGACACGTAAGTCCCGCCGAGTCTCAACTAAAAATAACACAAATTGACTGGTGCATGCGGCACGGCTGATTAGGACAGCGTGGCGGAGCTGTCTGCGTCGGACGCGCAGGGGTTTCGATCAGCGTCCTGATACGCACAGGGCTGTAGGTTCGACTCGTAAAGGTTAGATAGTTCCACGCCCCCACCGTGAGATGGAGGCGTGTTTGGCGTCTTACGTCTCGTATTTCAGCCACCGAATTACTGCAATCATCACTCCTTATCATGTTTTTTAATTATCACCTTTATCTTCGATCACAGTGGCAGGCATTGGCATATCACCACTATCTTCACCTATTCAAAAAACCGAAATACGTCAAAGCCTAAGCCGTCTACGCTCGAAAGCCCGGTATTTCGCTCATCATTATCATTATCAAGGGCTTGAAATATTTTTTAAAATATCGAGTAGAATGTATTTTCTCCCTTCGTGGGACACTCATTACAATGTCGATATTTTTACAGAAAATGCACAATATCTCAGTAACTTATTGACCTTTTCAGTCTTAAATGTTCATATAGACTCTAATGACTTAATACTGGCAAATGTATATAGTGTGCAATTTGCCAGACGAAAGCGCTGTGTGAGTTTGATTAGCATTAAAATGCATTTTTAATGAATATATAAGTACGTTAGTCATGATTACTTACCCATTTCTTTTCATGAATTTGATATTTCTTGAAATATTCTAGAAACTTCCATTGCGGCAAATACATACTAGCTGGATATACAGATGATTAGGAGCATGGGAAGCATCTTATTGAACCCATCTAAGCAAATCATCCCGAGATATGGGTGTTTATATTTTGTTCTTATGAAGAATCCAGACACATTCACCTCTTTACTTTTTAGAACACTATTGTCTGCAATCTGTCAATCATGAACACAAACTTATCTTTAAAATCTTGATGGTCTCTCGAATTTATCAGACCTTACAACATTCACTACTAAAGTAAATGGCTTGGGAGTGCAGAATGGGCTTTTATGTTCTATTTAGCATTTTATATAAAAAAAGACAAAGCTTCATGAAACGCGAAAAGAACATGTTAGCAAATAAATTTAAAATCGTATAACTTCAATAAGTCGTACTTTTGTAGTGCACAATATGCCTTTGTAATCTTCATCAAATAATCGAAAATGACATTAGCTCCACTCAAAGCCGTGCTTTATTTCTCAAATGCAATCAATGGGAATAGATTCCATGGAGTAAACGCGACCACTAACCGCTCTATAACTCTCTATCTCTCTTAGACTACAGCACGCTCATGTTTTATAAATAGAAGTTACAACGCTAGCGGGATATCCTGTGAGGAAACGCGTGATCTGCTCGCCCTTTCCAAACTGCCAAGTGCCCGTGGAGTATTGCGCCGTAGCGGAATCCGGGACATTTAGATGGTGGCAAGTCGGACTTCCGAGTCTGCTTCCGGCCGGCTCGCCGGACTGCTCAATTAACCGAATTAGCGTTTCCTCCAAGTCGGGTCGCGCTAGCGGCCCTGCCAGTCCCCCGCCGCCCATTCACCCATCTCTGCCCGTTGCGAGCTGCCCGCCACAACCCGCCCCGCCCCGCCCCGGCCCGCCCCACCTCACCCCGCCAGCCCCAACGCCATCCCTCGACAGTCGCCCTCCCCCCTTTGTCTGTCGACCATCGTTGGTTGTCCTTCCCATATGCCTCAGAGTCCCTTCCCGTCACTATGCCCCATAGGCATCACGCCTCTTCATCGCGCCCTTTTTTCTCATAGGCCTCACCTCCCCGACTACACTTTATCTCCTTGTCTTCACGTCTCCCGCCCCGTCACTTTCTCCCATTGACCTCGCGCCTTCTCCTCTTCTTGTCCCGTCGGACTGCCTTGCAACGTCACCTTGTTGTAGAGATATGACGTGCCCCGACCCGTAACCTTTACACCTTACCTTGTCCCATTGGCCTCAGGCCTCCCGCCCCGCCACTTTGTCTCCTTGGTCTCAGGTCTCCCGACCCGTTACGTCGTCCCGCAGCTTCACATCTCCTGCGCCGTCATCTTGTCTCATAAGCCACAAGTCTCCCGCTCCGTTGCCTTGCACCACAGGTGTAGAGCGCACCGCCCTGTCACCTTGTCCCATAGGTCTCCCGGCCTCCGCCTCGTCACCTTAGATCATCGGCATATCCTCCTGCAAGCCAACCCAACCCAACCCAACGTCCCTCAGATCTCCTCAAATCGACCCGTCTCCCTACCATTATCTTATCGATCTCTTGTTCTCCGTTTTACGCCCCTTCCCCTAACAAGTCGAGAAGCAGCCCGCATTTCACCGACGTCAGAAGCTATTTTGGTAGTATCTAACTGCCACATCCCTAGGATTATGGGTATTCTTGCGTTATAAACTTTGTACGACAATGTAGTTTCAGACAAACACATTACTGGCGATAACATCACTGAACGTGAATAAGAGAATAACAATTTGGCAGTACATTTTAACACACTCGTTGATCTAATCGTTCGATTAATTGATTCTTTCATTAGTGATCCCGTGGCGTCAAATGATTCATTAGTCCCGTAAGTGTAGTACACATTTGCCTGCTATGGTTATAATTTCGATTCATTATTATTATTATTATTATTATTATTATTATTATTATTATTATTATTATTATTATTATTGCTCACGAATATGCAGACTTGGACCACGCGTGCATGCGCTCTGCATTTACCGAGGCTCAGTATCTCTATATCGGTGGCAGGTGCATGTAATTTATCATGGGATCAGCATTTAGCTAGATCCTATTTTTATTTCCCAGGTTGTTAGCCCTTTGGGGTGTGGAAGTTGAAATGATGTTAGTAAGGGGTGAAAGGACGACACACAGATGCAGACATACACAAATACACCCATGCCCGAGGCGGGACTTGAACCCGGCACTACTGCCTTAACGATCTAGGCCATCGAATCGGCTTATTATTATTATTATTATTATTATTATTATTGTTAACCAGTTTTTACATACCATGCCCAGTGGCAACGAGTATTACGTTGGGTGACATTTCAATGCATTAGCATTTATTTTTGGAATCAACTAAAATTGTTCCGAAGGCAAGTGGACAAAAGGCGTGACGGGAAATGTTCTAAACAATTCATTTATTTAAATGTGTTATTAGGATGGCACACAACCGCCCACCCACCCCCAACACATACACACACAGACATATACATAAACTGGCTTAGGTGGCTGTAGGTATTAACTTATTTCACATGACTGTCTCGTCACGACAGTGACTGTACTCTACCTAGCTAGTGTCGAAAATCCCGTCACCGCCGGAACTCGAACATAAAACCTCCCAGTCAGACGCACTGCAGTGTCACCAGTTGATGCCCCCAACCAGCTCTCTCGGCACGCTTTGATGCAAATAGATTTAACCTTACGGAGCTTTTCTTCTGGAGCTCAAGAAAATATGTACAGATTATATTCACCTATACATTTACTTTACTCTTATACATTGCATACAGTTTTACTGTTATTTTTTTACGAAAATAAATCAAATAGAAACATAATCAGTGGATCCATAATTAGGGGTCCATAATGACCCCTTAAACTACACTAATGAATCTCGACGAAAACAAAGACGTCTCTTAACTTTCACAGAACTTTCAGTGATGAGATTTTCTGTTATATCCAGGTTCTAGGATATCTACACTAAGTGCCCCTGGCAAAGCAACAGCAAATGTTACGAGGTTGCAACATCAAGAGACGCTCACTTATTACGAGCATGAAGCTGTTAGTTGTGTGTTAATTGACCTGCGAGTTCTCGTAATTTAATACCCTTGGATGTTTTTCCTCTGTTTTTTAATAAGAAGTCTATAGAAACCAGTATGTGATATAAATGAGGATGTTACTCGTTTGCACGCTTCAGAGGCAATTATCAATGAAGTTGTGCTATTAAACGCGCAGAAAATTATTGCTGCTCTCGCAGTGGAGTGCAGTAATATAAATGGAGGTCACTTCGAACATATTGATACATATGTTTTCCGATGCAAAATTGCAGTCAGGTTGTGTTGAATGGTACGAATACGGAATGAATGAGGGGATTTCCGCGCGATTGATGGAAAAACAATACTTTCAAATGAGTAAAGAGCTTCACGTTTTGTAGATACCAGAAAGTTTATTGAAGCTAAATTAAATAAATAAATATATAAAAAAGATTAAAAATAAATAAATAAACAAAGCAAAATGTACATTCCCACCTGGGATATGGCATGATATTCTGAGGAAGATCATCCAATATCGCTCAGATTTATAGTTTGCAAAAAAATATTCGAATAGTATGGAAATGCAATCCACGTGATTCCTGCGAGCGCCGCTTCATTGAGCTTGGAATCTTAGCAAAAAATGTGCTCACATTATACTTCTCCCATATACGTTACATTCAGTTTTTACTGTTTCATTGACAAAATATATGAAATTAAATAAAATCCAATATTTATTGTGAACTTCTAATTTGCGTTTCTATTCTAATATTATTTCTGCCTTTATTATTATTATTATTATTATTATTATTATTATTATTATTATTATTATTATTGACGTATCAGTCATTACTGAATACGCTACACGATTAACGAGTGTAATTTTTCCATGATCAGCTTTTCAGCTTATCTTTCAGTACGACAAGGTCGTTACGCCTTGAAGAGTAAAATATGCGATGATAGGATGATGAGGGGTGAAGGGACAATCACAAATACGATATACAAATATTTCCGTATCATCCACAGTTTCCATGTGATTATCGTTTTAGTAAATGCGTATGTCTCCCCGTGTGTTATACTATATCCAAATGCATGCAGTAAAAAGTACAACAGAAATGTTAATAAAAGTGAACATACCTGAAAATATTTCATTGTAGATTTATTGTGATACTTTACCTCAACAACGTCTCTTCGTTAGGTCCAGCAGTAGTCGGAGAAATTGCGTCACACCAAACGGTTTTCCATTTGAGAAATTCCCGGGTGGAACCGTTTGCCACGTTCGTCACTAACAGTCCCGAAGAAGTACAAATGATCATTCAAAAACGTAGTTAACTTATATGTTTAAATCCCATACCGTGGTATGATCTCAATAGTTCATGTACAATATCGCGATAGTTCTCTTATGGTTGCATAAAAATATTTTACAGGCACTTTGTGTTCAGCCATGTCGTCTTTTCAACATCACTCAATAAATCAGCGAAATGACAACCATCAATTTTCTAGTTTGCGATCATACAATTGTTAATTCCTTTATTTTTGCTTCAATGATTCTTGGGAACTTCTCTCCCATATACATGAATCCACGTGATTTTTGCCATGGCATTCTCAAATTTTTAATGAAACCCAATTCAATATATAGTGGAGCCAGGCACACATGTTTCGGGTCAACAAGAGGATTGTTAACCACGTCTCTGTCCAGTTCAATCTGAGCAGGCCATTTTTTTCACAATAGTGATATTCTTAGTCTCTGCTCTCCCCCTTACATAGCAAACAGCAGCGTTTGGTGGACTCGGCCTGCATGGCGAGCAGAATTGCTATTACCTTGAGATCTCCACATATATTCCATTTGTATTTACTATATTTGATACGTTTGAGGAGCAATTTAAAGTTCTCCTTTAGTAGGCGGCGTCTCCTTAAGTCTTTATTTCGGCGGCGATGGTGTAACGGTTATCGTATCGGATTGTTATACCCAAGTTGGCGGGTTCAAACACGATCGAATCCGTGGATTTTATAAGGGCGAAAACATCCTTCGTACGCCTTCCTTCCGAGGGGCCGGCTGTCCCATGTTAGTAGATTTACTTGCATGTAAAAGATCCCCAAGCCTAAAAGACGCCTATGAGCTAAATTCATATCGTAAGTTTCGCCGCCCAAGAAATACCTTTCTCCGCTAGTAGGTGAAAAAAGCGTAGCATTTTTTCGTGGTCAGACGGAAGAGTGGGCCTGATGGCCCAAGTATCACCACTTAAAATAAGGCATCAATTCAATTTAAAGTTCTCCTTTAGGATAACCACATGAACAATGGGAAATAATTTCCTGTGGAAAAGTACTGCTTTCAGATTTATTTTGCTGCAACTTACGAGCATGCACCATTCAGTTGCATTGAAATCATTGCCAACAGTCTCCATAACAGATTCGATATCATTACAAAAAGTTATGTCACTTTTCTTGGGGATATATTTAGAAACAAACTACTTGACGATAACTCACTTTCGAATAGGGGAAAAGAAGATTCAATCTTTTTAGGCTAAAAGCTCTGGCTGTTGCTTCAAAAATTTAGATCACGAACAAGATTGTTGAAAACCCCTTCAAAGAAAGATTGAGGTGTGTCACAAGAGGCATGAAATGTTGGGTCAGAACATTATATATATATATATATATATATATATATATATATATATATATATATATATATATATATATATATATATATATCCTGTTATGACCAAAACAAACCAATTTCGTAAACCATAAACAAGGATCGTGAAAAAATGTCTTTGAGATATGCGGGGACGTGCCAGATCAACGAGGAACGAACGTGCCGAATCAAAACGAAGAGACGTCCCAAAAACGTTGCCGTGGTCGTGAACAAGTAGCGAGAAGAAAAGTCCGTAAGCACAGGCCGCGTCGTCACTAACAGTCATCAAACACTAGATACTCTTCGTTGCTCGCACGACGCCGGTATAACTGCCTCTCTGCCTGGCGGGAGCCGTTTTATACCCAATCCGGGATGAAGGCTGTCGACTGGCCAGGCCGAAAGGGCGATGGCGCACCCGGGCGCCCCGACTGGGGGGTGACGGATGCCTCGACTCCGACCTCGGCGACCTCTCGTGAGCGGTGCTAGAATTTTCCAGGGTCGCTGCCGCGTCGCTGCTGCGTCCCTGTGGTGGTTCTTTTTGCGGGACGCGGGTTACCACTACATATCCTTCTCTGTCTTCTGAATGTTAATCTCTGTAGCATTCATCTTCACTCCCTGTCACATTCTCAGTGCTACCAGCAATTCTTCACTGCGATATTCAGGCCATATAGCAGATGGTAAATTAGAATATTGAATAGTTTTCTTCGATTTTGAGGCGATTCCAGCTATTTTCATTTGACAGAAATAAGTGTGTTGAGTGATCCGTTGGTTCCCTTCAAATCACAGGAACAGAAAAGGGAATATCAGGAGCATGTCAGGAGTGTAACACACGACACACAGCTTATATGATTGAGGCATTTCATGGCGCCAACCTTACATCCGAAATAAAGTTCGTAACTCATCCTTATCGGAGTATTAAGGTTTCGTTTTTGTGATTTTAGGGGTAAATTTCCACAGATATAACAAAAACAATTTGGGTTATTTACACAGTTACGAGTCATTTCATCTTTTGAATAAATACAAAGAGCAAATCTTCACGAACTTAGAACAACGAGCAGTCACATTGAAGCCACTTTCCACGCTGTTATCAGCCAAAATGTTCAACATCAGAAACTTCTTCCAATGAAATTCTCAAATTAATCGGTAGACTAAGAAATAAATATTCATCCGGTTTAGATAAATTTACGGATTGTTCGTTAAAGACTTGTGCACCCGCCATTATACACCCGTTAACTCACATATTTAATGTATCCTTATGCACAGGGATTTTTTTAGATCTCTTTAAAATAGCTAATATTAAGTCGCTTTTCAAAAAAGGCAACAAGAATGTAATTCAAAATTATCGGCCAGTTTCTCTTTTGTCGATTTTTCAAAAATATTAGAAGCTTTTTTACGTACGAATAGGAACTTTTCTTAGTAAAATACGACGAGTTTTCAGATTGCCAATATGGCAAAAATCAAAATTTACGGAAGCAGCCATAATTTCCAAAAATGCGTCATTAACTTTGAAATTGAAGGCAAGGGAAATTGAGCAGGAGTTATTTGAAATTGTGAGGGGAGAAAGAAGACGAAAGTAAACATGTGTAAAATAACAAAACAGTTCAATTTTTAAAGTTGTTGAGCCTATTCATTATTAATTATATACGTTCTCCTACATATTAGTAAATTTATTTGACTCTATTTGTGTGTTGCATGCATAATTGCGTTTGATATTTAGAGTTCCCATTAACAACCTATCAAAATATTTGGGTTATTTTGGATTTATTTAAGATTTGGGTTTGCCAACAATAAAAAGTTTAATATTGAATATAATAATGAATTATAATAAAGAACGACGTATTTATTACACACTTCTTTTTACAAACTAACCAGCAGAGGACACTAGAGCACATGTTTCAGTCATTATTGGAATGAATATTAAAAAATAATCATATTTAAAATGAATAATTATATTAATTTTCGTTTGAATCATTTCCATATAATAATTACAAACAAAAATGTCAGCTAATATTTTATAATAATTATTTATTGGTTAACAGACTTTAATTTATATTAATGTATGATTATAAAAATTGCATTACTACCAATATTACGACTGGTTCCAGTCATGCAACTATCAGTAATCTTTAATATTAATTTCCAACGTACGCATAAATTGACAGAAGACTGCAGCGTGAGTCCATGTAAGAGGACTGTAATTATATACTCAGCAATCCGGCAAATAATATTAAAATAGGTAAAGTTTTAATATTGAGTGAAAAATGCAAATCTTTGTATTATCCCGCCTATTCACACACTGTGCGCACCCACAAAATTCTCACATTCAGATCATCACAGTTTAAAACGCAGCTGATATCACGTGACAGTAAGGCTCCAAAGATGAGTCAGTCCGTCATTAAATATTTGATAATCAAATGTTGCGATCGGAGCTGAATTTTTTTTAAAATGTCCTTTGTATATAAAGAATTGTTGTACTGCATACTTGGGTATTGCAGAGTTCATGATGACTTGTTTAGAAAATATTTAATTTATTGCAGCGTTACATGCGAATATTTTATTTGTTTTCAACAGTGTGCGTTTTTAATGAATTTTACTCAATCGCTTTGAATCGTACGTTCTTTAGTACCCACTTGTTTTAAATTTTCCCCCATTTGCTCCACACCCCTTAGTCATTTACAAAATTGAATCGCGTCGCGTCTTCCGCCGTGTTCTTTAGCTCTCTCCAGGGTGCAGTACTCTCCTCACGAGGGTGCACGCAGGGAACCATAAACTGCTATATTATTGCCCTAGCTTCTGCTTAGCGGTTTTCAAGACCCAACCTTTAGGAAAGCACCACAAAGACTCAGATCATTGCAGAAAATGCTCTTTAGATTAAAAATTTTTGAGATACGAGTAGATTATTTTAACTTGCCATTGTATCGTACGTGTAGAGGAAGTGCAAAGATATCACTTCAAACCCACAGATTTTTACTATTCCATGACGAAAAACAGATAAAAATATTGATAAATATACAAATAAAATTGAAGCAAATGTATTAAAACATATTGATAAATGCATAAATAAAATATATGTAATTATATAAATATATAAATAAATATATAAATTAAAATTAAAGTATTCCGCTAACATAGACACATTTCGATTGGCAGGTTTCTCTCTGTCAGATATCTTGAACTAATTATTGGCAATAAATGAAAAGCAGTATGCACTATGCTGAAAAAATGGGTTAATAGGTAATGGAAAGAAAAGGAGCACAATTCTGCCGGTACATTATGTCTCAAAACAGATATCCTTCAACGTCAGTGATGAAGTTAATATGAAATGATCGAGAATCAATGCGGATTTATACATAACGAGGAAGTTGCAATGTGCATTGTGTCGATGATTACTAATTGCGTTACATCGTTGGCCGAGATGTTCTAGGTGTCGAGTCTCGCTGGTGGTGGATATTCGATACTAGATTCATGGATGGGACCAACCATTTTCTGAAGGATAATTCTTGAAACCGGTAGCTGTCATTGGCAGTATTCCAGCTGAATCCATTCCTTCAATAACAGTTGAATGCCGCCGCAGTATCCTGGCAAACGTGCCATGCACCGCGCGCGATCTTTCCTTCATAAATTAAATGTCTTTATAAAGAAGAGAAGTGATATGTAAAAATATTTCATTAATACTTCATCCTCCTTTTTCTATCCTCTTCTCTTACACATACAGAGGTATATGGATTGCACTAACACACATGCTTCGATTCTTACAGCGTGTTTCGGCTCTAGCGGTGCCCATGGGAGTAGATATCTGGATGAGAACAAACTCAATTTCTAATACAAATTAGCAGAATACGTTCCGAAAAACGGAAATTATGAGGTTCAATGGATCTACGAAGAAATCAACGGCTTATTCGGGATGATTGACAATGGATGGTTTGAGATCTTGATAATCAGTCAATGTGACTGAGAACAAATAAAAAAAATTGGGAACGAGTTTGAATATTTTTTGGTAATCCTACATAACGCTTCTTACGTGGATGTTACAGGGGGTATCCGGCTGCATTTTATTGTCTTGATCTTAATAAAGGCAAACTTTCCTTTTTTAAAAGCGTTATATTCCTCCGCTTTGTATTCAATGTACTGCTTCCAGACTTAAGGGCACCGACGGAGCAATTATTAACCACGCAGCCTGCGCTTATAAGTGACTAAACTGAAGAGCTCAGTTGGACGTCTACATCCAGCAGAAGCAGAGGATCTCCTGCGGGCTGCCGGCCACATTTGCTCCACGAGCGTTACTTCGCACTATGGAAGCCGTACTCGGCTCCCCATGCGCTCCAGCAAGAATCTGCGCCCCTGCTCAACAGAGTCAGCTCAACAGTCTTTCGCCGCCTTCACAGGAGCCACTCGGCAGAGCCACCGAGAAGCGCAGGACTCCTTCACACAGACACCGATCAGCGCCACTTAGCGCGGAAACGGAAGGATTCTTGTCATTGACCGAGAGCCAGCAAGAAAATCCACGTATGATAAGCTCAAGGCCAAACTATTTTGAAAAGTAAGCTCGATATACACAACATAACTTATCTGGATTGAAAGGATTGTGGTTATGAGGGAAATATAAAAACAGTTGAATGATGGTTCATGGTTGAATTATACAATTGAATTATGTGAAGGAAATTTGAAAAGACAATCAGAGTCAAGTTAACGTCTAGTTAATTAGCATTTAAATAAATCTGAATCAATAAAATTAGCTAAATAAATAAAATTACGTATGTCCTACGGGCGTTAACTGGTTCTAATGATATGGAGAAACACAAAGCCCTCAGGCAAAAGGCACTCGGGCGTTTTGGCGCTGCTCGATCATTAGAACACGTATAACGCCCTTGGTGCATAAATAACTATTCTCTTTAGCAGACTATTCAATAGAAATATGACACATTAAATTCCACTATATGATTAGGTCGAAGAACTCTAAGCCATTGCGAATACTTCATCCTACAATTCTAACCTTTCTGAATGATGACATTTTCCCCATGTGATATTTTCATCCCCTCAAAGCCGCGGAAAGTATCATATGGTAAGGTTGAATAAAAAATACCCGAAGGAGGAAAATCTGTCGTCAGAATAAAAAAACACTTTAATTTACTTTATAATATCAAAACGACTGCAATACTGCAGCTTATAATTGTTTGCTTTTGTCATAGCACTTCTGTGAAATATGAAAATATTTTATTTTGTTATAATATTCTTCCCTTTCCAATATCCTGTGATATGTTATAGGTATATTCCCAATTGAATATGAGTTCGGTTCATATAATCATACATCATGATACAAAAATGAAAAGTTAGTCTTACAGTTATAACAGATCAGTCGTTACAAATTACTCAAAGGATTTAACAGAACTCTGCAGGTGGTAGTGTTACGTGAATTGAAATTTTAGAAACAAACTTTCAAGATGGCCTGTAGTTAAGAATCTGATCTCTTACGTCAATATTTCTTTAACATTGTCGACACGTTATTTCTCGTCAATGTGACTTTTATCAAACTCTTGTTTTACTCCGAAGATTTAAGAAACTATTAGGTATTATGGGAAAATATGGTGCACATATAAAGTATTTTTCCTTGCGTCTTGTGTAGCCTACAACGATAACGCCGAATTCATTAAAAGCGCTGTCAAAAAAACGATGCTCTTTCAATGAATAATAGAATCATTATTATTGTCTTGTTGGTAGATACCGTTCATAGACGTTTGTTGCAACATGATCATTTCTATCAGTAGTGAACTCATAACTTTTGTTCTCAGAAGCAGGACAACTAATTTTAGAGCGACGGCGGTAAAAATAGGACTTTATTTGTTGTTACACCTATACTTCTAAGTTATTACTGCGTGTTTGGCATGCCTTTAACACACTACATTTTGTGGAAGGTCTTTTTGTTTAACACGAGTTCTGAGAAAGTATGAATATGTCAGTGTCACGCGGGAGCTATGCACGCGCAGCTGCTGACACGCGAGCCACACTGTGCGCAGTGAGTCTCAAATAGCACTTCTCGGCATTTTGATACTGGTCGGTCGTGTTTTGCTTACGGGTATGTTTATCATTATCATTATCGTAATATGTCAAGTTAAGTATTAACAAACTCACAAGAACTACTTTGTTTTTATGACTTTTTATTTTTTATTTACTAATCGTCAAATCATGATGACACAATCTGTAGGTGGTTTTTCAGAATATATTCTTTTCCCTACGATGTTTTATAAGACATCGTCTCCTACAACCACTTCTCACTACGTGTACTAATATTTAAAAAATAGAAGTTTCTAAACCAATTATTAACAATCAAATGTCAAAAACAAATTTGCAGTTCATCAGAAATGTATTTGTATTCACAAACTGGTGTTGCTAAAACAGCACATGTAGTTATGGCATTATTTTTATCTTTTGAAATTCCCGAACACATTTTTCGAAGTTCAACAAAATTAACACTTGCTTCATTTTTTAATAGCTCTTTGCTCAATGCATGAAAAAGTTTTAACAAAAAAATTGCGACTGTTTTTGATAATTATTTTATAAATTGGATTAAATTCAAGCTGAAATTACGGGAAAATAGCTCGTTTTCTCAAACAATTGTACATTATTTTTTTCCAATGTCTTAAGTTTGGGAACAGATTTCGCTTCAGACGATCTCTCTCGTCAATATTGTAATTTTTCAGTGATAAATTTGTGCAAATTCAAAAATGCATAGTTTGCCGGAAATGGGATGCCCCATTGAAATTTTGTTTTCAAAAACAACTATAGAACAAAACACAACTTCAGAAGAGCGAAAAAACGTTCCGTGACGTAATTGGTAGATATTTGAAGCATGAAAATTGTTGTGAACTTTCTCAAGCTATTGTAAATACTGATGAAATCTTGAGTATAGTTCAAGCTTGAAGTGCATTGTGAAAATTATTGGATAAAGAGGAGCGTTTATGTATTTTTGGTGTTTGTTTGTTTTTTTCGAGAAAGAAAAGACCAGACAGACAGGCGGAAAGACAAGAATAGACAGACGGGCAGCGGGCACAGACGGGCGAACAGACACAGACGGGCAGCGGGCACAGACGGGCGGACAGACAGACAGACGGGCGGACAGACAGAAAGACGGGCAGTCAGTCAGACAGACATACGGGCGGCGGACAGAGGGCGGGTGAGCAGGCCGTCAGGCGGACACGGACAGGCGGTCAGATGGGCGGGCGGGCAGACAGGCAGGAGGACTTCATGGCCAGGACCTGACAATAAGTTTTTCTGCCGAAAATTCGCCGATTTCCGGCGCACGATTACAGTATTTTCCCTTCTTACGAACTAAGTGCGAGAATGTAACACTTACGGAGATGGAGGTCATTGACCCTGAATGTGAAGTACACCACTTGTTAGAAACATACTTAATAATTTTTAAAATTATACAGCGCAAATGTTAATTAATACATTAGATGCCATTGTTCAAATTCTATTCATATATTGGACATTGTGTGATATATTTTAATAAAGCGATTTTATGGAAAATGTGAGTTCTTACGTAAGTTACATTCCAGCAATCTGTGCAGTTTGCTTCAGTGATCTGAGAGAAATGTGCTGCAGTTTCTTTCTAGTAACTAAGTACGCCAGAGATGAGGCATGGTAATTAAATGTGTTATTACTTCCACTACACAGATTTGCATCTTACAAATTTGGCTCCTTCTTGAGACGAGGTTGCTCATATAAGTAATAACGTCAAAACGCTCTTCTCTGGTCCAAGAAAATGGTGTTTAAAGGCGGTTCATTACTATGTACCAGCTGCTCTCTGCTGTTAATACTGCGCTTTTTCTGTAAAACTCTGTACCGAGAATTTCACAAAACTCCTAGAAGTATACTCTAACAGTGTACAAGAAACAAAAAGAATTAAAATATCGTAATTACGATTACAAAGAGATGGCGTACACATAATGCCGACCAGCGTTCTCCTCTGTGAGTCTGAAAAGGTCAGTATTAGCCCATTTTGAGCCGTTCAAAACCCGTCAAAGGAAGAGGAAATATAAAAGCATGTGCCATAATTCCCGATCAACGTCACAGGGTGCAATATCAGCACATGTGTAAAATTCTAACGGGACGGAATGATGTGTCTCCGCCAAAGTTGTTTGGTTTATCGTGCCATTTCGACTCAGACAGGTTTTGTAGTTATGACAGTGATGGGTATGCGTTTCTTGCCGTAAACTTAGCACTTGGTAAGGATGCATTGTAAATGAACTAGTATCCTTTGAACCCAATCGCCCTGTAATATTATTTACAATATTGACACGTACAGAGAAATGCAACTATATTTACAGGAACAGATAAGTTAATAATCTGGATAAGGCGGAAATTGTGAAGATCCCGTTTTGCGGTATTGAGAATATTTCTTGTGAATTGCTATGTCCAAGGTATAACGACCGGTGGAAGGTGGTGACAGCGTTGCCCAGAACGGATTATCCGCGGAGATTATCGGCGGTGTTAGGGCAGGTACAAAGCCCGCTGGTGCGCTAAGTGGGTAAAGCACGTTGCTCATGATTGTTGAGAAATGCAACATTCACCCTTGCGTATCAAGGAAATTTGTAAGTGGTCTTAGGAAACTACTGATTTCTCGAGAGAAGAATGTAACTGAAAACAATGACTAGAATTATGTTCCGTGGGAACTAGGGTTTAATTATCGCAGCGAAGAAAAACTACATTCAACTACAGGCATTGTAGATTAATATACAATTCGAAGTCTATCGAGGGTAGTTGTGCAGAACAATCGAGTAGCACAAGATTTGTCGGAGTGAGGGAAAGGCATTTTATATTTCTCACTGCCCTCACTACTACTCTTCGTTCGTCCTACTACTGTCCTATGATCAGTAAATATTATTTGATTTATTTTCGTCAAAGAACAGTCAAAAGTGTATGAAACGAATGGTGGAAAAGTATAACCTGCGTATGTTTTCTTCAGTTTTACGTTATCTTTCCCACCATTTTTCTATACATAGTTGAATGTGGAATAAATATACCAAGAAAGCGGGGTATGCAACATTTCCAAAAAAAATCATATTCGCTCCCGAAACTTATTTGCATTGGTAAAAGAACTACAAAGTTTACTTCTTAGTATCGCTAACAAAATTACAATATGTATTCCCGACATATCACAAAAAGGGAGCTCAACACCAATGCGCATAGAGAAGCTACAATTATGTCCAGAACAAATACACGGGTCCATCTCAGGTTTGCTCATTGGAATAGGAAAAAAGGAAACTTATCCTGACGCATGAAGGTCATTGACCCACAAGCTGAAGTACATCACTTGTTATATAGGTTTAGGTTATATTTGTTTTGTTTTTTACTTTCTCGCTACGGCTAAGTGAAAAGGTAATGTAACACTGCACAAAGAAACGATGAATTTTCGACAGAAAAACTCTTAATGCTGGGCCTTGTTAAGAAGTAGATAAATCCAGTAAATTAAGATACAATCCTCTAATACGTGGTGTAGCCAGAATCCATATTTTGTGGGTTCTTGATACCGAAAAATATACATAGCAAAATGTGTGTCTGTCCGTTCGTCTGTCTGTGAATAACGATAACAGCTAAACCGTTCAGCCGATTTTCTCAAAAATTGATATTCCCCTATCGATATGACTGATGTAAGTCCCATTGAATTTGACACCGATATTTTGATTTTGGTGGATACTTTTCAAGAAGTCCCTGGGATATTTTCCAATTTTTTAACAATGTCTTCATCGTTTTAATTAATTTTTGTTGTTTGGTAGATTAAAAGACGTTTACGAGAATGGTCAGATCTTAAGTTCGTTGAAAACTGTGATTTTTCGAAACTTGCAAAGTTCAAAATTGTTTCTGCTTCTTCCTACAACTAAAATATTAATGATAGAGATTTTTTCCTCAATGTAATCTATTCCTTAAAAATAGATTTTGATAGAGGGCCCTGTACAATTTTTCAAAAATTTGACTACTTTTCGGGTATTTTGAGTGAGAATATGGGCGAGAAGGTACGTGCTGTTTTAGAGTGACTAGTTAAATTATACAATGCAAATGATAACTAATTCATTAAATGTCATTGTAAAAATAAATATTGGATTTCTTTTTGATGGCCAGAATAACCTGTAATTGTATAGAACAGTTATGAAAAAGAAATAAACTACTTAAGACTTGTGTTACTATATTTATTGTTTAACCTCATATAGTAATGTGTTACTACACTACTTACTAACAAATGATGAATGTGAATTTTCGGTGTTATAACCATCCGTGTTGCATTAAACTATATTCCCATCGTTAAGTAAGTCCGTTCTGATAAAAGTACGCATTCGTAAATAAATAGGCAAGACAATGGTAAGGTTCCAAGCTCAATGAAGAGTGCTTTGCAGGATTCATGTGGGAGGCATTTGCCTATCACTCTTACAATTTTTTTCTGCAATCTCAAACTCTGGGTATTATCGGGGAGCAATCGCCAGTGGTGCAATCGATTGAAGGGTGTGATACTTCAGGTCCATTGAATAGAAGCAGCAATTGGCGTTTATTGGACCACGCAATATGATCACAGTACGGGATGACTGCTATATTTCCCTCATGGCCATTGTGGACCGTGTAGCTTCTTCTACAGTCTGCACCTTAAAAATGTGACGCAATTGGGGAAAGTACAAAATACAAGAAAAAATATCAAATTGACCATGACACTCATGAACTAATTTTAAAACTTAATTCTTAGATACCTGCCATTCATTTGAGGGATAAGTACCTAAAATAAAAGAATAGATATACCTGTATATAAGTTTACCAACAACATAATTGGTGAATTTAAATGGGCCTCCCAACACAACGCATATAGGGCCCCATGTCTGTTTGAGATTAATGTCTACAGATTTAATCTTGCTGACGTTTTGCACATAGAATACTAAGTTGATGAATAAATAATCTAGGTAAATTGACTTTTTAAATTATCTTTGTTTCATTGTACTCCAAATATCCATCAGGCCTTTTCATTGAAACAGTATACTCATTTTGCTACTTGCAATTACTTCGTTTGTGTAAGATAAGTAGGTCACCTGATGTATGAAGTACACGCTAACTTGAATATATTTATCCAACTGTATGCATGCGAGACGCGAAGTTCGTTCGTCAACCGACCGGCGTCGTTAGCCGAATTTCTTAACAATGCTCCATGAAGTCGCAAAAGTTGTACAACTCGAAACACCACGTATTTCTGGATAGGTGACCGTTTGAGAATCCCGGTTACTAACGGAACCGAGTTCCAAAGCCTAGTTCCGGAGCCTGGCTGAAGGGGTATAAGGCAATGAGGCGAAATTACGAGACAAAATACAAAAGCTCACCAGAGGATTGTTATATACGTAAAGTTCACTCAACAAAGAGTGGCGGGTGGAATACTATCTTCCCAACCGTCCAGAGAAACGTGGACACCCTTCGATCCGGGGAGGGGCCAATCGCTACAGTCAGTATCTCAGTGTCTATGCGATAGGCGCAAACTACCGTGGGAAAGACGCTGTTTCCGGGGGCGGGGGTCTCGATTGTTTCCGTATCAGGCGGAAATATTATCTTTCCCTGCCGAAGGAGAGATTTTGTCTGCGCGTACACAATGACGAAAAAATATTTTTGATCGGATTTTTCCCTCCATAATTACTCTCAAGAGGCCAGTAAATATTTAGCATTTTAGCAACAATCATACCAACTTTTAGCAATCAAACTGCTATATTAAAATGCCCTGTCAATCTGCTATATTAAAATATTAATCTCAGGCACTATTTGCGGATCCTTTCCTTCCGTTCTAGCCCATATTTCGAATTGGTTTATAAAGTTGTAAATTGTTGCAAAATTGTTAATTCGTGGTTTTTGGATCTGGTACATCAGGAGACTCTCCCCCTTTAGATATTCATAAGTTGGAAAATGTTTATAAATTTGCAAAATTTGCAAATTTATTGTTTTTAAAAATCAGTTTTTAAAACTCGATATTTAATTAATATAATTGAAACACTTTTAATTTTTAAAACCTCCAAATGCAACTTTTCAAGTTTCCTTTAGCGTCGGAAAGGAAGGTTGTCAAGCTGGTGGCGCAGAGGAGACGTGTCAGGCGTGATTAGCCTAAAGGGATCGGAATCGAATCCAGGGTGGAAAAAAATTTTTTTTTCTGGCAAGAAATTTTTTGCAAATTCAAGTTGTATTGTATTTTGCGTAGCCATTACAAATAAGGCTTTAAAGTATATGGTGTTGAAGTAGCACTAGTTTGAAACACAACACACGGTCTAAATGGTATGTATAGTAAGAGAAACTTTACTTAAATGGGTAAATTGAAATCATTCACTTTAATTGTATGAAGTCAAACTTGACGAAACTGACATCAGTATAGTAATAAAGTTTATTGTATATATACATATATCCATGATTCATTAATACCAAAAATAACCATTTGTTTAATACAAGTAATAATAGAAAAAACAATGGTATACGTACTATCAACATAAGTACTATCAGATGCCATCTTTTACAGGACGAAGAGTCAAATTAAAACAAGAATTATAGTTCACTTGAATAGACTAATTGCGTCTAACGTTCTACAATATTCAAATAGTAACATTGTATTACAGATTGCGATTGGTTATCAATTGAGGCTTAAAAGCCTCGTTTGGTAATTCTCCAATTTCGTATTGCAATATGTAGGGCGGATTTTGATGACGTACAAATTCGCCAAAAATGATCAATATAATGCTCGTAAAATGTTATAAAAATGACCTAAAGCAAAGAAAAATGACGTAACAAATGTGATCAAAACCAGTTCGGATGAGCATCTCAAGCTGTTGAAGTTGATAATGATGTACTCGACGCTTCTTTCATTCGTTCAAGTGAACAAGGCTCTCAAACTTTTGGTTAGTACCGTTATTTACCAGGAAATATCTTTCTTCAGTAATATCGAAATTGACCGAAACGTCAATGGCGCTGACATGGGTTACGTGACCCTTAGGTTACATAGAACGGCTCTCATTACAATTTCTGAGCGATGACATCAAATAGCCTTCTCAGGTATTCTGTGGTGAACACTTGTTGTGTCTGTAAATGTTATTTGAGGCAAGTACAAAAAAAATATGTTAAAATCAATTAAATCAGCTAAAATGCATTAAAAATGACGGTAAAGGTTAAAAAATGACTTTAGTCAAAATCCATGGAAAATGCAAAAACCAAAAAAAATGTATAAAAATGGATCATTTCATTTTTCATAACATAAAATTAATGTCTATACTAAACGGTATTGTTGTAAAGTGAAAAGAAAACAAAATCATTAAATTCCGCCCCTAGTAATAAGATATCTTATAATACTTATGTCACATATAAATCTTTGACTACCATTAATATTAGTGTATGTGTATAGCAGGAATCATAAGGTAATATTAAGACAAACAGGATCTTAAACATAATTTTGATAATTTGAGCTGTGCCACACTGACTAGATTATTTCTTGGAAAGAGATTTAGGTGTTCTGCCTTGTACGAGTATTCAGGAATTGCCGAGAGGAGCACGTATGCAGAAGCAAGTTCTTTTTCTGCCAAAGCTTAACATGTTCGTCTTCATGTTAAGTACCCTCAAAAATCAATATAACCGTTTGAAACTCCCAAAGTCTCGAGTTTGTTCAGATTGAAGGACGAATACCTATTTTAGAGAAAATTCTCTATACGGTTTACGCGCAATCGTTCACCGCGTTAGAACAGGCAGACAGGTGCTTTGCCGTCAATCGCTTTTTCGGCAACAAGGGTCCAAAAAACATGGATTCTGCTACAATACGTGATTAAGGCAAGTCATTTACTATATATAGAAAAATGATTTATCTATTTTTTCGTTACCAGAGACTTACAATAAGAGCTTTTCTCGAAAAAATTCGCCGTTTTATGGCGTACGATTACAACACTTTTCTCCTTACACACGTATAGGTGAGAAAGTAAAAAAACAATATGATGGAAATCAAAAGAAAGGAATGGATTCGTTCAAAATAATGATTGAAAACTGCCCAATAGAACAAGTAACACCCTTTAAATATATTGGATGTATTATACTGACCTTAAACAGAATGATATGCAAAAGAAAATAGAAAGATTTATTTATTCATTAAAATTAAGTATTTGATTTTGATTTAATTTTTTATTTAAAAATTGAAGCCGCATCAAGAAGAAATGTATTAACATATTAATTAATTAAATGTCTGCGTACACATTTGCAGCTGTAAAAGGGGGGTGCAAATGTTTTCCTTAATTAATTAAATGATTTTCTTGTCAATTGAGTGAGCACGTAATTTTTAATTATTCAACTTAATCACTTGCATCTACTTTCTTTAATTTTATCAGTCTAATATTTTAAAAATTTCCAACCTCTGGTGGGGACATGAAATAATTGCATCTTGTATATGTTCGTGCTTATCTGACAAGCGTTCTAGAGTGAGAAACGATTCATGATTTGGGCGACATTCATTCAATGGCAATACATTTTGCGGCATTTTAGTTTCATCGGCAATTTTTTCACATTTATCAGTAAATGAACCTTAATTTAATTTTCCTGTCGAAGTCACGCGAACCCGGTTCATCTAAAAGTTCCAGAATACTGAACTATTCCATAGCTCCACTTGCACTTGAGAGAAAATATCGTTGGCATTATTGCTTCTTGGGCCAGCCATTGGACATAATGAACTTTGCAATATATCTTTATAAACAGTTTCTTTGGTAGCCGATAAGTATATAAAAATGCAGGTCGTACTTTCATGTAGAGTATATAAAAATAATAATAATAATAATAATAATAATAATAATAATGATAATGATAATAATAATAGTGATGATAATAATAATAATAATAATAATAATAATAATAATAATAATGCTTCTGTTCATATTCGCCATAAAACTCCCTATCTCGGCGCTATTAAATGTACCTGATATTTATTTATATACTAATAACACTTAAGTGAATTAAAATATTAAAACGGGAGTTTTAATGTCTTTAGAATAAAAAAAAAGAAAGGTTGAATCTTTAAAAAACCGTCATAGTTTCCTTAAGAGAGAAATTGTTCCTGCAATTATCGCGCGAAACTACCAATTAACGTTACGTGTTTGTTTTTTCGAAGTAAAGGTGAAGACAATCATTTCGCTCCGACGCACATTTTATCGCCTCGAGGCGCTAACGAGGCCGCGAGATCCCCTCGCCCTCATCATTGAGTGTACGAAGCGAACAATTGAAGCGAGACATTGCATCTCCCTTTTCAGTTTACTTTTGTGCAGAGCGCGAATGAAATGAGCGCAAAAAATGGTGGTGATTATGAGATTCTAAGTTCTAATAAACAATTATATATCTCGAGAATGGAAGTTGATAACACCAATCGGATTGTGGAATATTGTATTGCGTTTAAAGGGGATTCAGAGGACACAAACAATCTGCCAATTAAACAATTTCCAACTTTTGCTGATTTTAAGGGGAGAGTCTCCCAATGTTCAGAGCCGAAAACCACGAATTAACAGTTTTGCAACAATTACAATTTTATAGACAAATTCGAAATATGAGCTAGAACGGCCGGAAAGGATCCGCAAATTGTGCCTGAGATTAATATTTTAATATGCCAGATTGACAGATTAATATACAAATTGATTTCTAAAAGTTAGTATAATTGTTAAATAATTGTTAATAATAATAGTTAGTATAATTGTTAATAAATGCTAAATATTTACGGGTCTATTGCCAGTAATTCAGGACGGAAAATCCTGTTCAGAAATATGTTTTCGTCATGGCGTACGCGCAAGCAAAATCTCTCCTACAGGGAAAGATGATCGCCGGATCGAAGGATGTCCAAGTTTTCTCAACAGTTGGGAAGACAGAATTTCACCCGCCACTTTTTGTATTTTCAATTATGTTGTGCTCCTATACAGAATAATAGCTATTGCAAATGAAAGAACATTTCTTTTAATTTAAGCTATTTTAAAATTTGCTTTTTGGTAAAATTTCAAAGTCTAAAATGTTACCAGATGAAGTGAACTCTACATCTACTTGTACTAAACATAAGTTAGCCTTCGCACCTCAAAACTCGGGTGTATTAATATGACTTCCTCACAAGGTGAACAATTACTTATTAATTTGTCCAGTTCGCTACCGCTTTTTTCGATTTAAATTCACTGAATATAAACGCTCAAGATCTTTTTTACTGTTGAAAACGCCAGTGTACGGCAAACAATCTCACTATTGATAACTTACTTTATTGAGCGTTAACCAGCAGGTCCAATGATTCGAGTCCCAACGGAGGTGGACTTTCGACTCCAGCCACGTAGCTACAGGTATGTCTAACTCAACCACTGTTCGGAGGAAAATTTGAGTGACTGACTGCTATGATCGACATTTTCCGTAGTTTCTCCCATCAATTCTAGCTGAAAATTGGAGCAGTTTTCTTACAAAAGGCAATAATTGCTTCTTTGAAGCTGACGATACTTGCTTCCTCACTTGATTTGCCTAATTTTCGTCCCTAAAAAAAATAATGACCTGTAGGGGACAAGTACAATCTGTTTTTTCTTGAGGTACAGAATCCTTAGCCCACACTTTTCCTTTACATAGATAAATTTGAGGCAAAATTACATGAAAACTACTAACATTTTTGAAAAATTGTACGTGGCCTTATTTCCAGTCACCAGAGTGTTTTGTCTCTAGAGGCTCACTCTAACCCGAGTTAACTGTGTTATGTTTATATGTTTCGGTGTTAATGTAAATCATAGCAAACTAATTCTTTGCTAACAATTGATATCTCTAATATCAAAAGAATAAATTGTGTGTATCTAGGCGACAGTGGAATGCAATTATTGCTCAATCAATTCAGATAATATTAAGTAATAAAATTCTTACTTTTCTTCAACTTAATAGCATGTATTAGAAAATGAAAGTATTGTGTATTGTTAACTCGCAAAAGTGAAAGAATTAATATGAATGGCTCCATAAGACGAAAAGTTTTATCAGATGTGCCCGTAGAATCGAAACTTTGGCTATGTATAAATTTACATAATTACACACAATTAACTTTACATGTAACAATGTGATGAATTGATATATGATTTGTTTGAAATACCCGTAATTTGTCCAACTTTAACGCAAATATTTATCTTGTAAAGCACCGTTTTAATAATATATTTTATCAACTTTGGCTAATATTTGGTAGGATTGATAGTTACAGGAAATATATGAATAAATCGTTAAGGAGCCACCATAAAAGAGCACCCGAATCTCATGTTCATACCGTACGTTCAAGAATGTTTTAGCACGATTTACAGTAGAACAACTGCACCAAATATCAAAATTTCTGGATTTTTTCATTCCGTAATTTAACTCGGATTAGTTTGACTGAGCTACGTTAGATAAAACATTACATACTTTAGCAATATCTAGCAGAATAAGTATTCTTGTAATATTACTGAACATAAAAAAATTCTTTCAGGCTATATTTATTTAAATAAGGTATAATTATATTCATGAAACACATTTGTACCTGAACTTAAAGAATGCACCAATTGCAGAAAAAACTCAATTTGGAAACACGAGTATGAACTATTCTGTGCCACTACAACTGAAATATTCACTGTCCGCTTCTTTGGCAAGTAAATAAACTCTTCAGGAAACAATAATGCATTGCAATAAGTGGCGTTGAGTCAATTAAATACATTTTGTTCTTGTGAAAAGTGTCTAGATATTTGATTACAATATAGATACAAATCCCTCGAATATTAGCTATTTGTTTGATGACAAAGAAATTAAAAACTTGGTTGAACCAATAATGTTAGATTTTTTGACGGAACCGTATATAAAATAGCGACATCCAGAAAATTGAAATGTACTATGGAACAAAATTTTTCAAACCAATATCACGTGCAGAGGCATTACTGATGACTAACTAGATCTGAAAATATTGAGAAACCGTAATGCTATAATTTGATAACGGGATATTTCGATGCAGTGAGATAGCTACTATTATGAAATAAATGTCCGGAAAGACAATTATTTTAATATTTACGAGATGTATATGTCATTGTTTTGTACCAATATATTTGTATACACTAAAAGAACAATTAAACTAGACGAATTGAAGAAAACATTGCTATGAAAAAGAAGAATGAGCGACAGAGTGCGACCGTGGAACTGTGGTAAAGGCGCGTTTACACGCGTTTCTCTCCTACTTTCCGGATCTGGTTAGGAGACACGTGTAAACTCTCAGGAGAGCGATCTTCTCTCTAGAGACATGACGTCACAAGAGATTTTCGAAGTCTCCGCAAGAGAGCAGTGTAAAGGCTCTGGTATCGATGAGGAATCGTATCTCCTGGGAGATAAATAGTATTCAAAGAGCGTTGGAAGACTTTTTGCTTTCTTAAAAGTGTTCACGTGCTCGATTAGCCATTCTGCATCTGTCTGTGTCTGTGCGGCGTTCCAACGTGATCGGTAGATTTCTGTTCTTTGTGGGAAATTATATACTGGGGAATTAGAAATACAAATGACAAAGAGCTATGTATCTCCTGTGGTCAAAAACCGCCGTACTGTCAAACCCAATCTCTTTCCGAAATAAATTCTTTTCCACTTTTCTTGCTTTTTGATTGCGTGGGATATTTCCTAATAAAAAAATCAAATCCTTCTGAAGTTATGAAGTTTTTGTACATTAAATCATTATCGTTTATAATAATATTATTATTTTTATTACTTCCTTTAGTAAATTAAAACTTCAAATTACGGATAATTGTAAAAATTTGTTATATAAAACCATAATTAGGTCTTCTCTTTCATATGCCTACCCTAGGTGTAATGCCTCTTCTACCAAAATTAACAAATTTCAAATAACTCAAAATAATATCCTTCGCAACATTTTATATCTTTCCTAGTTTATATCATAACACAAATTTCAGAGAACTTAAAAGCGATTCTTTCAAATCGTTTATGCTTAACTTCACTAAAAGTTTCTAAAATAAATTATCAACTTTACCCATTTTTCAAACCTTTACATTAGGTCAAAACTATTTTCCTCATCCTGGACTCCGACCACGTTTTCCAAAAAATATTTTTAATCGTCCGTGAATTAAAACTTGTTTTATTTTATTGTCTCTGAAAAAATGTAATGCAATTAAACAGGTAGCAAATAAATATTTAAAAAAAATCCTCTTCTTGCAATTCCGCCATCAAAGTTTTATAAATACTCAGTTCTTCTTTTCTCGAGTAAACAAAATCACTCACTCTTGTCTCTTTCTTTTCTTCAAAATTGTAAAAGTGGCACAGGCAGCTGCAACAGTTGTCACATTCTAACCTCAAACTGCTCGCCGCTGCTTATTCAAGATGGCTGCGCCGGAGAACATCGAGAGACATTTGTATCAAGTGTAAACAGCAAGGAGATACTTTTCCGGAGATATCTCAGAAACCAACTCTCCCGTGTGGTAGGAGACTCGCATTTCGGGAGATATTTCGAACCGTGTAAAGCCGTCAGGGAGAGTTTATCTCCGTGACGTCATGAAGTTAGGAGACTTTGTCTCTTCGTGTAAACGCACCTTAAGACTCTTCAATGAATACTTTGTACAAATCACAGTTAAGCCGACAGTCGTATCAGCCGCTTTCTAGAGGCCAGATGTTGTGATCGGTTGTTTTTTCTTGGTTTCTCCGATCAACACCAGGCGAATGCCAGAACAGTACTTCACCGAACGAACCGAGAACCGCGCGTTTTTTCCTTCCTCTTCCTTGTCCTATCTTCATCCCTTACATACATACTCTTATATGCATTACACTACCACACATGTCGGGAAACTGGTCGAGATCAACGATCATGTCACGGCTGAGGTGGTAGTCCGATGGTGAGAGATACCTGGTTCGGAAAGCTCCGCTAGCCGACGGTAAGTTGGCGCCGGATCTCACCATCCAGCGGGGGAGGATCACAGACACACTCAAGAAAAATTACACTATACTTACGGTACCAATGACCTTATCAGTTCACGCGACAATCAATCACCAATCAATCAATCAACGAGCGTCTTTTGTCACAACCCAGCGGAGATGAACTGACACATATACGAAACCCGTCCTATCATGACATTCATCGCAATAAGTGTCCATGGTTAATCATTTCCCACAGGTGTATGCCCGTAACAGTGGTTCGAGTCATGCCCATTTCCTGGATAGGGAGCGACGCGCTCTCACCGAAACAAAAGAGACGGCGCGGGGACGCACAGTCATACAGCCATTGTTCTGATAAAAACACAGAAAAATAGGAGGAGCAAAATTGGCCTTCAGTATGCTCAATTGTTCGAGATACAAAGGCGATACTATGGCGTTCCATATACGGTTTGACATGAAAACTATCGATCAGAGCAGCCGGAAACTAGAATTCTCCAAGTATGGAAAATCCTACCCCCGTCGGGACTCTAACCTAGAACCTTCTGGACTGAGGTACTGCAGTGACATCAGTTGATACTCTGCCACCTCTCCCGATTAAAGACGCTCGTGTTTGCCTGGACGGGTAGAATGAAAGGGGCAAAATTTTCACTTCTGTCAAGCGTGTGTGAACAGTTCAGACTGTCTCAAAGATTCATTTAAATTGTTTATGAAAAAATATATAGTATAATTTATATCTATAAATATATGACTATATAGCATTTCTGGGTCCAAAGAATCTCAGGTACGGATCCAACAGAAGGTGCTCTCGTTTAGACCTTACCTATATACGCATTCACAATACACACACAAAATATAGAATTTTTATTAGGTTTATATATGATCCATACCATAATACAATAACTTGCTATAAGCACATGGTTATAAAATAGTTATTTACGACATAAGTATCGTAAGACATATTATTACAATGTGTGATTGGAGAATTATGACTCGGCAAACGAGGCCGTTAAATCGAATTTTATAACCAATCAATATTTTAATAAGGGCTTACCATTCGAATATCGTAGAATGTTAGATGCACTTAGAAAACTTCAAGTGAAGTGCAATTATCGTTTAAATTTGTCACTTAGTTTTGAAAAACCTCACAAACTGATGTTGATAGTAGTTTTGCTATGGGTTTGTTTTAATATTACTTGCATTACATTTACATTACTGATTATTTTTGTTAATAATGAACCGAGGATACTTGTTTTGTAATACCTCTTATTACCACATTGATGTAAGTTCCAAACAGTTTGACTTTAGGCAATTAAAGTGGATACTCTAAGTTTAGACATCTTAATGAAGTATAAAGTGGTAAGTTCAATGATTGATATATATATATATATATATATATATATATATATATATATATATATATATATATATATTCTTAAACCGATGCCGAACAAAGCTTCCTTTCTTTTCTAGAAACTTGCCGCTTGAATCTACAGCTCCACCTGAGTGGCACTACGTTCTCAGAAAGAGCTGAGTGTAAACTCTAAAGGCAGTTTAAATACTTCGTGCAAACTTAATGAAGTGTTGGATAATGGCGTACGACTTTGTACTATTCTACTGTACGTGTTCTACACGACACCAGGCTCCAATTCCATACTTTTGTACTATCATCTTGTTACGGTGGTGCTGTTTATGAGCCAATGAGCCAAGGTACAAAATATTCCGATTTGTTTATTTAGTGGTTGATGAGTTTTTCTCATAGATTCAAGTTGGCCATTGTTAGGATCAAACTCATTGCGCCAATAAAAATTATCCTTCATCTTGCTTTCATTTCATATAGATTCATGCAAATGTAAAGTGTTTTTAAAAGGAATGTTTTGTTTATTTTGAAATAAAAATCACCTTATAAATAGTTAAATATTATACAACTTCATTTGTGCTTCATTTGTGCATTCAGCATAGTATGTAAATTTATTGATTGGAGCAAATTCTCATTAAAAGTAACCGACGCCTTGATAGCAAGCTTTATGTGTTCCTTCGATCAAATTGGTTTGCTTAGCTTGTTTAGCGTAGCTTGTTTTTTCACGAATTCTAGCCATTCTACAACTGGCATGGATTTTTTTAAACGTTGAGAATGTCAGGTTTTATTTTTTAATGATTTCAAGGCCCCTCGAGATACATTATTTACATTAAGTTTGTATGTACTTTCAAGAATGTTTAGATAAGAAAATGTACAAAAAATCTATAAAGAGAAAAAATAATTGAATGTATAAGTATCCCTTTGCCCCAACTGGACCATGTCCGTAAACACCTGTCTGACTTCTTTTAATTCTGTTCATGTACTACAAATATCATCTATTTGGCAAAAGTTAAAGCTTTCACGTCTACCACTGGGTGTTAAACTTGAAGTTGATCAAATATATCTAACTTTGGGATAACCACATAAATCAGCATAGAACAGCTTTTGATCCACTTTAAATTGCTGTACAAATTGATCCCAAAGTGACCCCTAGGGCAATTACGCGATGTTTCAACAGTTCACCAGAATTTTCTTGTTTTTCAAAGAATAAAGGAAAGAAGCGACAGCTTGTGGAGAATTTATTTCGCCAACTTTACTATCGTTCATAGCCCCATGGACACTAATATTATTGCTTATCAAGCCCCGTCACGTTGTTCAGTGAAAAACATGATCAAAGAATAAGATGAACCAGAATAGAACGCAAAATTAACCAATCCAGAGAACATAACTAGTGATGCTACTATAGCATATATTTTCTCATATTATTTTTAACGGTTACGTAAAACAATACTAATTAAACCCGTGGGCAAATTAGGCATAATTGAACTTGATTGTAAATGTACTTATGTGGCCAGCCATCAGTTACGTCATTTAAGAATAGTCTTCTTGACAAATCTCATGCGTCTGCGAGTGTTTCCAACCAGCAAAAGCATTTGTCAGGGTTGGGATTTAAACTTCACAGCGTATGTTTTCGGGTTGTACGCTTTTTTTAATAAAATTATAGCGGCGGTTTATCTTTTTAACAGCTGATCCCTTCTTTTCTTCTTCGTTCTTTCTCTCTCCCTCCTCTCTTCTCCCTTATTTCTATTCTTTTTTCACATTTCTATTTTTCTCTTTCTACTTTCCTCTCCTTCCTATTCTCTCCCTCATTTCATTTTCCCCTCTTATTCTTTCTCCCTTCCTCCTGTCGTCCCCATCCGTTCCTCTTTCCATCTTATTTATTCTTTCTTCCTTCCTCTTTCTCCCGTCAGCACCGTTTACCCTCTCCATATCTCTCTCCGTCCTCTCTCTTTCTCTTTCCTCCCGGTTTCCCTTCTCCTGCTTCATGTTGTTAGTGAACGACGCAACTTGCAGGAGAAGCCGCCGTTGCCTTCGCAGCGGAGGTTGTTTATACACCGGACGCGGGCGTTCTGGGACGAGAGGCGAAAATCCTCAAAGGGGGGCAGGCGAACAACGAAGCAGCAAGCGGCGACAAAGCCTGGCGCGCCCGTCGCCGCTCGTTACGCAGGGCCCGAGTTCGCGTCGGTGATCCGTCGCCGGGCGGCGGACACCAAAGGTCGCCGCGGCGGCGGCGGCGGCGGCGGCGGCGGCGGCAGCGGCGGCGGCGGCGGCGACGACGACGACGACGACTGACGCTCAATGAAAGCGGGCACGTGTTCCCCGTCCCCTGGCGCGTGTCGGCGACGCCGGCGACACCCACACAAGCGCGACGCTGGAGCTGGCCGAAGCATCCTCTTACTGCGCCGTGGCCCGCCCTCGCACTGCTTCGTGAGTTCGCTCCGACGTCGCTATTGTCACCGCACTCTCCATTTTTCGTTCGATTTACCTTTCGGTGTGTGTTGGCGCAATGCTGCTCTAGCGTACCTCCTTCTGTCGCATCTTTCCTCGTCATCCCGGCGCAAAGCTGCCCGTCTTTATATTGTTCACTGCATTCAGCCATAATACATTTATTGAGCTTTTGTGTGAGTGAATTAAACTTTTCATTTGCTGCCGTTTACAAGAGAATTGTAACTCTGTTCACAAAAATTTAAAAAAAATTATCAATGAGGTTTGTTGAAACTGTTCCTTTGCGCCACAAATCACAGCCTTCGTATTCAACTGCACTTACTGAAGGAGTTAACGCTCATTTATCGCAATGCCGTTTTATGATTCGTGGAGTGCAATCTCTCGCCGCCTCTTCCTCTCTCCGCCGAGCTGTGCACGCCCTGCCCTGGCATTTGCGTTCTGTGGCACCAACCTCCCTGCCATTTACCGTATCGACCCACATGTGTGTTTTCCCGCATCATTTCTTGTTGAGCGTTGGCTCCAGCTACGCCCACTTAAACGGAACACAGCGCTCAGCGAGAGAATGGCTTCCGTACGCGGTGTGTGCGCTGCATATCACTCGCTTCTGCGAGTGGTTGAGCATGCTAAATTTACCACTGTTTCTTTCGGCATACATATACTCCGATTTAAACACAGTGGCAGTTCAAGGCCAGGAGCTGAATGGAGAGGGAGACACTATCATATTTGGGAGTAGGGATGCGACATTGATGTCGATGTTTTCAAAATATCGATGTATTAACACCGATGTTTTTTAACATAGATTTTTTACGGTATAGGCTAACTCGGACCACGCGAGCATCCTGCTTCAGCAGGTGCAAGAACTTTTCTGAGGCGGATGAGCATTTTAGCTGAATCCCTATTTTTATCCCCCAAGGTTGTTGACCCTGTGGTAAGGCCGATGAGATGATGATGATGATGATGATGATGATGATGATGATGATGAGGGACGAAAGGACGGCGCACACATAGACATACACAAAAACACCCATGTCCGATGCGGGGCTCGAAACCGCGGTCTTCTGGTCCGAGACCGCTACGGCAGTACTACCCTAACGATCCCGGCCACCTGACCGGCTTTTTAGCATCGATGTTTTTTCTTTTCCTATGTTTTGTTTTGAATGAAAAATTCCTGTGATTACAATACTGTAAAAGTTAAAATATGAAATACTAACTGGTGGTAACACTGTTACTCATGTGTTGGAACCAAAAGTACGCTGTTTGTACTGTCTTCTTCTAACAAACTCTGTCGGCCGGAATGACCTCTCCAGTCCTTGTATTTCCTCTTTCTTCATATTCATTTCGCACATTGAGAAGTGGTCAAAAAATACTCTGCGGGCGTAGGGTCTGCCCCTTCTTCTCATATTATTCGGCAAAATAATAAACACGAACACTTGAATTAAGTTTTAATGAATTTAATGTCCAGTCTAAAAACATCAATGTTGAAAAACATCGATGGTTTTCAGTCGATATATTTTTAACATCGATGTTTTAGCATTTACCATCGATGTTTTATTATCCATGTCGCATCACATATTGAGAGCTTCGTTGCGACTTAGATTTTTAGAATTAGATCTCCCGACTGGACGACAGTGTCCCTTCTACTTTCAGCTCGTGCCCTTCACGTCTCACTATATAAATCGGACTACAGCTTGATCAAATTCTACCACTGTCTGGCCAATTCACTCCAACGGCTGTTATGATCGGTTGTTTTTGTGATTTATCCGATCAATACTAGGCGAATGGCGAAACCCCTTTACATCCTCACCTTCTTTCCCCTTTTCAAAACACACTTACATGAACTACAGAAACATACAAGTCGCACCATCAGTAGGAAGCCTCGAGCTTGTCTCCGCTGTAGCGGTGCCCCGTTGAAGGAGATACCAGAAAGAATGAAACTTCGCGAGTAGACGTGTAGATTGACACCGGATCTCACGTTCCGGGGTAGGAGCAGCACAGGCTCCTCCGTGAAATAAAATGCAGTTCACATACGGAAATAATGAACTGAGCACATGAGGCGCCCGGAATCAAATACTTAATTATTCCACCTCGGCTTCTTTTCCTTTCTCTTTCTTCTCCCTCTTGTCTCTCTCTCTCTCTCTCTCTGTCTCATTCTGTGTGTGTGTCTCTCTCTCTTGCTCTTCCCCTCCTAGTTCTCGCTTTCTTATTCCTCCCTGTCTCATCACATGTGTTCAGATACTTTTCAGTTCTCTTCACGAAAACCTGCACCGGTTTCACTTCTGCCCAAAGTACATCACACATTTTAATGCTTTGGATTAAATAAATACTATCAGTCTTAATGGCCAATTTTGGACCTTGTTCAACCATTTATCTCTGCACTCTTCAACCCATCATTTCAAACGAATTCTCCTACAAAACACTTCGTGGCAATTCTAAAATCTAGGAGATCAAGGAAACTTGCGTTTTAAATTCTCACTCATGCTGGCAAAGAGGAAACTACAATGTCTCGTCGTTTAATCATGGTCGTGTTTTTTGTAACTACTGAAAACACTTCCTGAACACACGAACTGTCCACACACAGTGACACACCACGTAGGTTTTCTGCTTGCCCTGGCCTTTTATTTTAATGTAAGTGCAATGGGGGTGGTAGAAAGTAAAATCCGACGTGCTTTGTGTGCGGCTGACCTAGAAGATACATATCGGGGAGGGAATATTTGGAGTGAATATTTGGTGACTGGGCAACACAATGGAAGGTTTCATCTGCGTACGTGATATAGACTGAAACGACGTCGTCTCCAGCCCATGTCGGTTGTGAAAGCAATGACACGTAATATATTTTTATGACGATATCGACTTCAGAGGAATGAATGAATGCCATCAGCTGAGCAAATTGCGAAAGGCAACTCTTTTCACAGTTTATTTGTGATAAGAACATTTTAAGAATTGTAATATTCAGTTCTGCTCCTTTTCTTCAAATTGCAAGAGCTACAAAAATAATGGTTCAAATACCCTTGGGAGATGCTTAATAAATATTCTTCGATAATAAAATGTTGAGGAAAATCTATAATAGAATATTTTCTGCTGAATAACTGTTTCTATTCATTTAGAGACTATACTGACCATCTAAGTGTAAATATTTATAATAGCAATACTATTTAAAGCATTAGTTAAAGTTTGTACTGAATGAATCTAAACGACCAAATATATTTGTAACAAATATTGTACTTAAGCTTCTAGGTCAGTAAATCCCATTTCTAAGAGGTTTTCCTTTGAGTCTCACTGATCAACTGGGAAAATTGGATACGGCCCTTTTCTTTCTTCTGGACGTAAGTGAACCTCCACTATGTATCCGTTTTCATGAGTACTACTTTTCCTTATTGTGGTACGAGTTGAGTTGGAGGTGGTTGCTATTTTTTAGCGACATTATAAAAGAATATGTGTTTTTTTGTTTACCGATGCAAATAATTTTTCTTTACACGGGAGCTAAAATGTCTTGTTTACAAATGTTTCAATTCTCGCTTTGTTGACAATTTTTGTCATCATTCAACTATGTATAGTAAAAAGCTGGGATTCTGGGGCAAATTATACTAGTATGCAAATTATACTTCTCACCCATATCTCAATTAATTTTATCTTTTTGATGAAAATAAATTGAAATAATTTCCCTCTTGATTTGTCTTGAAAGTTCTTCATATTTTCGTATCGTTTCGTATCGTGTGATGCGGATGTTTTTTGATAAATAATTCTAAAGAATGAACACATTTTATTATTATTTACCAACATTTTTCCCTTGTTTATTTCAATTAGTAACATTTCCTCAATTTATATATCCCCAGTTCAAAAAACCATCTAAACTTCCTAATGTTTTATTTTATATTATTAATGATTTTCCTATATATAAATTATGTCATCAATTCCAAAATTATGTTTTCTTGTTCTTTTATTAGCGTTCATGCATCCACTAAGTTATTAGCACACATCCTTTTAAAGAAACTGTATTATATTTTCTTACACATACAATGTAATATTCCGTCATCAAACTTTTTTAACACTTCATTTTAATATGTTTTGTACAAAGATATATATTACTAGCAGCGAGAACGGGCGTTTCCCTGGACCGAAAATGAACTTTATGCACTTACTTAATCCACTTCTCCGAAGTGCTGAATTACATCCCCTTAACCGGTATCCCAAGCATGAACGGAATAATTAAGCTTTTACAGTTACTGTCCTTCACCGACAGAACAGACATTTTTTCAAGCTATGTACAGGAGGGAGGGCTGGAGTCGTAATGACTGGCGTATATGCTTTTCACCGTTGAGGCCCAGATACGATGCAAGTCCCATCCTTTAGGAATTTGTGGAGGTCAAATGCGAGACCCAGCCGATTTGAGAGTGTCCTTTTAAAAGAGTGTCGTTTCCACTGCCTATCATTTCAACATATTCCGTCATCATTCCCTTAATCATTTTCGATATCTTGCATTGAATCCTTTTCAATAATTTAAGCTCATTCTGAAAACAAAATAAAACAATATTTATATAAATTGATAGATCCATACTCAGAACACTGATGATAAATTTCAGTACAGTACTTGGCCGGAGCATCACTGCTATTAATACATTTTACAAATGAAGGTATACAAATGAAGACACCCACTGACCATGAGAGTCACTCACAAAAATTCAAACAACAGAGTTAACTCTCCTGCACTACAAAATGTTTATGTGATATTTATCCATTACTTCAATTCTCTCGGCCAAGCGGACATGGGATCTCGCTAAAACGAAAATTTTTGAATATTTAATTTTTCAGTGTTCCTTTACATGCAGCATCTACGGCAGAGCCATTGAAGTTTTCTACCCTCCGAAAATGCTCACACTCGCGATCTATCAATCGATTATAAATAAATAAATCAATAAATAAACAAATCCATCATTAATAAATAAACAAATCGATAAATAGAAAAAAACAATGATTAATCAAATAAATCGATAAATCAATCAATCGATCGATCAATCGATCGATTAATCGATAACTCGATCAATCAATCGATCAACCAATCGATCAATAATCGATCAATAGTTGATCAACTAATCGATCAATAGTTGATCAATCAATCGATCAATAATCAATCGATCAATCAATCGATCGATCGATCGCACCACCGACCAATCCAACGATCAATAGATCGATCAATCGGTCGACCAATCAGTCGATCCATAAAGGAATCAATCGGTCGATAAATCGTTCAACAAATAAATCGATCAATCAATCAATCAATCAATACTCTTATTAAAGATACTCAATATTTTTTTAATAAATTTTAATGATTTTTTCTTGAATTTTTCAAACAATTTTTAAATAATTTTTAATCCATTTTTAATATATATTTTTGATTTATTAAATTATTGATTTATTAATTTAATTTGTATTAATAACGTACTTATTTATGTATTGATTGATGTATCGATTGACTGATTGATCGATTTATCGATCGATTTATTTGATTGATTTATCGATAAATTTAACGATCGATTTATGAATCAATTGATTTATGGATCGATTTATCGATCAATTGTTTTATGGATCGATTAGTTGATCGATTGATTGGTCGTTTGATCGATCGATCGATTCATCGATTGATTGGTCGTTTGATCGATCGATCGATTCATCGATATATCAATTTATCGATTTATTGGTTCAATCATCGATTTTATCAATTTATCGATTTATTTTATTTATCCATCGCAATATCGATTCATCTATCGATTGATAGACCGCGAGTTTGTGCAGGGTGGAAAACCCCAATGGCTCTGCTGTACATGCTGCAAGTAAAGGAAACCTGACTAAATGCTCAGCAAAATTAAATACTGAAAAATTTCCGATTTAGCCAGATCTATATTCTCTTGACCGAGAAATATTGGTGAAGAAATATTGAAGTGGATAAATACTATATACAAATTTTGACGGGCCGGAAAGTTTACTTTATTGTTTGAATTCTTGTTACTGACTCTCATGGTCAGTGGGTGTCTTCATTTGTATGCCTTGATTTGTAAAATATATAAATAGCAGTGATGCTCTGGTCACACACTGTACTGAAATTCATCATCAGTGTACTGAGTATTGAGTGTAAACAAATACAATTGTTCAATACGTCATGAACGTCTGTAAGGTGTTGATTTACTTTCAGAATTTTAAATTTTAATCAAACGTCTTTAAAGGAAACTTAATTTTCCGCTCGATAATATCCCCGCCATTAGTTTATAGTGTCTGCACCTTATCGTTGCATTTACTGAATCATTATTATCTGAATAGCTAATGAACTGCCACGTACAGGCTAAGGTGGCTCAGAGGCAGCATGGCCGTTTCTTTTGCAGCGTGACTGGAGGTCTGGGGTTGATTCTTTGAACACATTACATAGCTATGTCGAATTCACCTCTGGAATTGTAGTAGCCTACTCTGATCAATAGTTTCCGTGTTTGTTTTTTTCGATCGAAGCCGGAGCAGTATCTTAACAAACGGACCACGGAATGCACGTGATTGTTCCCTCTACATGACTGTCTCGTCTCTGCGTACACACGCTTACATGTATTTATTCAATCAATGGAATGCATTACACCTACGTCACTAATGAGCATAGTAGTTCGGAAACACTAGTCACACTGCCACGTCCAGTTAAACTGTACCTCATTCATCGTGTATTATTCCTTGTAGAGAGTCTCAGTTTGTATTGATGGCTTTGTATCATAACATACAAATTGAGGAATCATTTGAATGTATTGGTAGGAAAGTTCATTCATGAAGTTGTAGTGAGACGAAGATGAAACTTGACATAAGTTCGGAAAAAATAAGTGTACAGTTCTTATTGCTTTTGAACAGTGAAATCCCATTGAAGATGGAGCTTAGTGCGAAAAGTTTGGAAACCCCTGGTGAGCAGGCTACCGAGTCTGAGACTGGGCGGACGCCAGCGACCCCGCGATCGATAGTGGCACGGCAAGAGACGCCTCCAGAGATTCTTGAATGAAGTTAATTGAAAGGGTAGGCACTTCTCCTTGAGCACGTTCGAATGCTGGGACGTTTTACATGGCTGTACAGTACCTTGCAGTAAAATACTGAATCGTTACCCTGCAACCACTCTAAGTATCCATATTTCTAGTATCAAGAAAGCATCGCTCTCCAGCGTGTTTGACACAAAACATCGACAGAGTTTTACTAGGATCAACGTACTTAGGCGAATCAAAAAGTAGCTCGCTGTGTGTTATGACCGTGGACAATGCGGAGCAAGCTAGAGTAACTGCTGACACGTCCGATTGGAAGGTTGATATGTTATCCCGTAGTGTTGTGTGTGCAGATTAGGCTAGGCTCAATGTCGCGTCAACTGAATGTTCACTCCAAATCGGAGGTGCGTTCGTATTGTCAAGCGTTGATCCGATTGCGTAAGGCAATTAAAGAAAAGCGGCGCCTAAATTGAGCGTCGGTGTGATTTTGTTGCACGAACACCTCACCCGCCGTACGTTCGGACTGCTGCAGTGATTCAAGTAGGAGGTTTGGCAACAATCTCCATACAGTCCAGGCTTAACGCTATGCAATTATCATGTGTTCGGTAAGCTGAAAAAATATCGCGGTGCAAGACGATTCTGAAACGACGAGGAGGAGAATGAAGCTGTCTCCAAATGGTTAAAAATCTCTGGAGGTGGTTTCTACGCGCCCGGAATCGAGAAGTTGGTTGACCGTTCCCAGAAATGCTTACAGTCTTAAAGACTATGTGTAAAGTGAATTTATATTGTATGCTGTCATAGCCGTGTTGCCTATGTGCAGGTGGCTTCATAAATAGCCTTACCTTGGAAGTGAAACTTACTTTTTGATTTTCTCTCCTAGTACGTTTGAATTTTTAACAAATAGTATACCGCTAATATATTAATGAATAAAATATTTACATCTGTACATCTGACATGATATTTATATCTGTATCTTAATATTTATATCTGTCCATCAATTTTCTCGTTCTCTTATTTTACTCTTATGAACAAAATTATAACAGGTTCAAGCCTTTTCAACAAACAATTTATTGGCATTTACCAACTTTTGACATTTTAATAAATGTTGAAGTGTATGTCTTGTCTTGTAAGTGTGGTTAAATGTTTAAACACATTTTCAATTTTTTTGTCCGTTATCCATGAATTTCTCTTCTGAGTTTCCGCTCTCGGAGAATTCACTTCATCTGCATTTATTTTCCTCATCATTACCTACAATTAGAAAGAAACAGTAAGTCCGAAACACCAAAAATGGATAGGGAGGGCCCGGGTTGGCTCAGTCCGCCAGCCAATCAGAGGGGCCCCTCCGCCAATCACGGCGCACCTGTTTCAAGGGAAGTCCTTGAGGAAGTCTGCGACACGGCTAGCGAAACGTCGGCATCTCAGACAGATTGGAACCGCGGAAGCTTACGTGTATAAACCGTGGAACCTACCTATCAGAGGAGCCGACCGATTGAATTATCCTTCAGTTAGCGGCTGAATTTGACCTAGTGACCGAATGTAGCTAGTGTCAAAAATCCTGTCACCATCACTCAATCCCTGCAACCTCCTGTTCAGAGCTGTGACATCAATTAATGCAGCCCCTTCCCCGCATGTGCTGTGGTGTCAATAGGCCATTTAAAGATTTCTATTGGTCTCCGAACAATGCAAAATGGAGTGGTGTATCCCAGTAGAGGATTCATGTGGAGATGGAACATTGCGTTGGAAATCTACTACCGCACTTCTTGAACGTTCCCTCTCTAGCTTCAGAAGCGTGAATGCAAGCGTTTAAACAAGATTTTCTCTATGAATTATGCTGCAATTACTATAAGAAGTAATGCCGTCGTCGATTTCCGTTTTAATTTAGGCGAATTCAATGAATGAGGCGAAGCAACTAATGAATGAGCCACGTGCTTCCGCTCATTTGAATTCCCTGCACCCTTTGGATGCGTAATAGTGAGAAGACGAAGAATCGTGTGAAAATATATTACTTCATTCAATCTTCTGTTTCCAATTATATTTCATTGTGAGGAGAAATCCGCCTTCCAGAAGAAGCTTTTCTCGTTATTCGGTGCATATTAAATAGTTCATTAATGTCTTAAAGCGTCATTCTTTTCCAGGGTCAATAATGTTTCATTCGTACCCGTTCATGAATGTCTATATAACTTAAGAATGATATTCAATTGGGGTATTGAGTAATAAAGAGTGTTCCACCAGTTAAGAATGTTGGAACTTTGCTAAGGTGTTCGCTGAGTGTAACGGATTGATACATCATTTTAAAATATGTTCTTAAATGATATGAAGAGCTTGGAGGCACTAACAAGATTCGACACACAAACCACAGCAAGGCTGTCGCTACTTGTAAATGTTAATATCTCGATTTTGATCAAAACGTGTATCATCTTGCTAGTGCCCCGAACGTTTCACAAATCCCAACAAAACATATTATAGTGACATGACAAGTCACACTTTCATCAGAGTGGTGTTATCAATATTTTTGAACAGCGAGGGGGAGTCTGTGATTAGTGTAGGTTATCATGTTACTGCTTCAAGTCCATCAAATGCCTGTTATAATAATAGAGCCACAATTCCCTCTCATAGACATTTACCTCATTGTTTAGGTTTTATGCTATTAGGATTGCGTAAATACGTCTTTTGCATGGTTCGGTATTGTTTATCAGTCTTATTAAACACATCATTAACGGCATTTAACGTAATATATAATGTTTCATTTATTACACATTTATTCTATTTCTGATGTTCTTTCCTGAAATTCGGTGTAGCGAAAGTTATGTATTGTTGTAAGATATCGTGTCGAGAAAAATATCTTTAGGGTCTTTGATACCGAAAATTAACTTTTTCTTTCTCGTACACGTACTAAATCAAAATACGCTTTTCGATTACATACCGTGCGGCTGAGTTGGCCCAGAGACAGCATTACCGTCGTCTCTGCAACTACTTCGACCTACCGTTGTCTCTGGAGATCCTAAGATTCGAGTGCCGACATTGGCGGATTTTTGACACAATTATACATAGCTAGGTTGAATTCAGCCACTGTCTGGAGAAGGATTCTAGCTGTTACTTGCTCTGATTGCTAGGTTTCTGTCGCGTCTCCGATCAAAACCAGGTGGCTGCCGTCCAAACGGGTCAGTGATCGTGAGCAATCTTTTCTTCCTCTTCCTCGCCCTCTCCTCTCCCCTTACACACACACACACACATACACACTAATTATTATATACTTTACACTACCACACATGTCCAAAGACCAGTCGTAAGTTTAGAGATACTCCCAGTTGGCGTGGTGGCCGCTGGCGGGACATGCCTGAAGGGAGGATTCCCCCGCAAGTCAACGTGTAAGTTGGCGCCGGATATCAGCATCTAGCGGCGCAACGACACCGCTACCTCCTGCTTACTGCAACCTAAAATATAACCTACAGTAACGGAACTAATGGCCATAGCAGTTGTCATCCTTAGACAGCAATCAATTACCCGCAGCGATGGTCCAGGGACGTCACTTGCATATGAAGGGTTCGAGTTAAAGGGTACAAATCCTAACAGTGGCAGATTTTCAACACTAGCTATATACTCTGTTATGTGGGATATTGCCTCTGTTTGGTGGAGAATACTAGCAGCTGACTGCTTTGATCGGTAGTTTTCTGTGGTTTCTTCGACCTACACAAGCCGAATGCCGGAGAAGTACTCTACTTGGACTGCGCGCCATGTTCATTTCCTCTCCTTTTACATACATCCACATAGCGCGTGTACGCACATACACTTATATGGCTGTGGCGGGGAGTTATCTGGCGACACGCCACAAACTGATCTTGATGTCGATGCCGCATCTCACATTCCGCCACCTCCCGGATTAACATACGACTACACTTACGGGGCTAATGACCATAGTAATTGAGCCCGAAAATTCTCGCCCAGCTGGGCGATCCTAGTGGGAGCTAGTAATGCCTGCCTAGTTTGGGCAGTCCATGGTGTTAAAAATATTATGGGGGCTTGAATATGCATTTCCCGCGTCCCACTTTAAAATAATTGATTTTCCCGCTGGTCGCGCCAAATCATCTAGTTGGTCCTCGCCTCGCCAAGTTGAAGATAACCCAGGAAGCTGGCGCTCCCTGGCACGTCCAGCGTCGGGGAGATTGAGATCCGCCCCCCCCCCACTTCCCCCTTAACGGTTGTAAGGGGGCAAGACACGCCGGCCGCTTACCGATCCAGGAGACATTTGGCATGGTGGGCAGCTGCGAAGCATTTTCGGAACGGCTGTCATGGGGATGGACTGAGACTCAACCATGGTGGAAAATCATTACTAATCTGCCTGCCCGCCACTGAGGTGAACTGGTATTGCGACGTGACGCGTGGTGCTACTCAGGAATTACTGGCAATTGCACTTTATTCTTTGTAAGTGATTCCACTTCTCGACTACCAGTGTATCGATGGTGGAGTGGATAGCTCAGCATTTTGTAGTTTCAGTTTTTACTGATTTGCCATATGTTACCTTAATGGTTGATAATTATTCTTTGTAATGTGTAGAAAAATATAATATCAGTTTTCGTTTTGCGGCGCAGCCAATGAAATGTTTCTTCTGAAAATAAATGCGATAGTTCTCAATAAAAAGAACCTTTATTCATAGAGTTGTCTAGTTGTTTCATCCTCGGGCGTAGAACAAAAAATATATTTAAAATTTAAAATGTAATAAAAATACAATAATGTGCGGTTGCAACTCTTCTCGTCGGATGTTCTTTTGACGTTAGATCCTGTGCAGGTGAACGTAATCCGAAATCTCCCAGAAGATTTGTTCTGAAGAATACAATATTTCAGTGTATTATTAGTAGAGGTCTGCATTCTTCACGATTTTACCGGCCCGTCGGATAGTCTTCATTTTCGGGTCATTTCAGAATACTGTCTTCTACGAACCAACAAGGTGGAATTAGCATAGTCATCCCCAATTTTCAAACTCACCTATCCCACACACATGAAAAAAGCCATTTCGACGCCTTAGCAATATAAAGGGAAGAATTTGTATATGTAATCAGTATATAATGATGCTTAAACAATATTAGTCACGAAAGAGCCGTGAAAAAGTCATAAAACAACAAGATGTCAATGGAATCGCTAATATTAGCGCACCGAGAACTCGCCGCCCGACCTGGAAGACCCAACCGACCAGAGTGTTTCCTATCGTTTTGCACTGTGATACGCGCACGACACGACACGGCGCTCATACTTATCTCTCTGTTCGGAAAATCACGGATTAAAATAAATGTAAAATTAATTGTAACTGCATTATCGTGCACGTCTTGTAGAATTCAGTGTGAAATACACTAGTTATTCAATTTATTGTTGTCCATGTCGCGGCTGGCAGTATTATTCCTTCACGAAGGAGATGGTGAGGGATAAGTGCCCGAATGTACAACTGATTCACCCTTGAAAATATATTTTATTACATTTATTTCATTTGTTAACAATCCTTGCAAAAAAACGCTCATTTTTTTCTATAATCGAAATTCAACTAGTATATGGCTTAGGGTAGGGAATGCTGAATTATGAAAACGTGTCCAGAATTCACTCCTCCCCGTAGCAAGTCACACAGTTTTTAACTGTTTTTGACATAAAAGAAATAAATAGCTGATCGGCAGTTAATGGCAGTTAATGCCTTGCGGAACGTGTCATCCCAACTATGAACTTGTGACTAAATCCATGCTGTGATTATGAGTGCATCCTGATTCTTGGGCGCTTGTTTTTTGTTTTATTTTCAGGGTTCTTTTAATTGCTGTACATTATGTGACACATTGCTAACAATGTCTTAGTCCGACTGAAACAAAAAAAAATCGCATGAATTGGATGTTGAAGAAACAGTTTATACCAGGTATTTTGTTCTGTCTAGATATAAGGTTTGCAAGTGAATGTGTAGAAGTGTGAAAACTCTGTAGAAAATAAAAGGTGAGATCAGCAAAAGACGCAGGTAAAAAAATTTGAACGTTTTCCGTTTCTTGTAACATACGTGCCTTTACAGCTGAACCTCACGACAAGTCAAAATATTTCCTTTCATATTGATTGCAAACCAATTAACTATATTTTTACTCCGACGTCGAAGAAACTTCATCATACGTCCGTGGTCACAGGAACAATGAACTAAATAATTCTACACCATTTCCAATAGAGGCTTAATGTGTTCAGAAGGTTTATTGAAACGAATGTGAATAAGTAAAAGACGAAAAATTAGTACTAATTTAAGTGTTAAAAATCTAAAACATCCTACGAAAAATATTTCAAATACCCCATATTCTAGTAGCTTAATAAAAATATGCCTGAATATACCATATATCTACCGAAGATCTCGTAAAAATGCCACGCCTCGTCACTGTTATACATGATTCCTCTTTTTAATTTAACAATTTTCTCGTAAATGGTTCGCTTGAAGTGAATGAAATAGTTTGTAACTACCAGAGTATAGTGAAATATTTTAGTTTGTTTTTTATATCATTTGACTAAATATGTTACTTTTTCATCCATATCGAATCATCAGGTATACTAACTCTCAATTCATTTCCCAGTCTTTCTAATGTTAAAAATCTTCATAAAAGTTGCAGGTATAATTCATCAAAACCTTTGGTTGCATCTTATCTTTTATGTTTCTGAAAAGGTCAGCGATTGTTCTAGAAACGCTATGGAGCTCGTTTTGAAACTCACACGCATGGACTGCCTTTGAATTACGTTGAATCTGTTCATTCTCTTCTGCAAACATGAATGGCTGAAGAGTGGAATAGATATTCACATCACAATTTCCCACTGCAAAACGCACTATATGACTATGTGAAACACCACCTGCAGGCGATAATTCTGAGAAGATATGTCCTTTGTGATGAGCGGCGTCGGTTAACTTTCAGAAAAGTCCGAGAGAATACTGAAAGGATTTATACAATTTGATACTGAAGGGAATAAATACAGCTTCCATTCACTGCAAACTCCCACTGTGAATACACAAAAGATAAGCAGACAGTGCTATTCATAATCTGAGCATTTAATGAATACTCTATTAAATGAACAGTCACAATATTCTGATTAGGCAAGAGTGGTAAAAGCTGTGGGCATTAACCTTCTCAAATTCAATAAGTCAACTTTAAATAAAATTATATTGTAAATAGCACTTGTACAACCTCACGTAGCTGATGTCACAGCCAAATATCTTTAAAAAGTTACAGGATTAGTTTCAGGTTGATTTGTAGATTTGTGATGATGTGGAATATTGCCTGGAAATTTGTGGATTACTAGTAATATATTTTAAAAATAATAACGTAATAATAATAATACGAGGGTTGCCTTTTATATTTCAGGATTAGAGAACAAAAACAAATATTAATCATCAAAAATCACTTTATTGTTTTTCAAAATATTTCCCATGAAGATTTATACACTTTTGCATGCGTTTGAACCAATTGTCGAAGAACTTTTGCCACTCTGATTGAGGTATCTCCAAAACATGCATTCTGAATGCAGCAACCGCTTCTTCAGGTGTCGAAAAACGTTGACCTCTCAGTTTGTTTTTTAAGTACGGGAATAAAAAGAAGTCATTCGGTGCCAAGTCAGAACTACACGGCGGATGACTCATCAAATCAATGTTTTGAGTGCTCAAAAATGCAGTTGTTTGAGCAGATGTGTGAGAGCTCGCATTGTCGTGGTGAAGAGTGATCCGTCTTCGGCGGTTGGTTTTCCCGATTTCTTGGAAGACAACTGCAAACAAATCGTTGTGTACCACTCAGAATTGACTGTTCTGCGTTGTTCTAATGTTACGGTTGCGACATGTCCAGTTTTTCCGAAAAAAACAGGCGACTATCTGTTTGGAAGTGCTTCGTGCGCGAACAACTTTTGTTGGATTTTGCTCATCTTGAAACACCCATACAGTCGACTGCTGTTTACTTTTGGGCTCATACGCGTAAATCCACGAATCATCACCTGTCAAGATGTCATAGACGTGCTTCGAAGCACCGCGATCGTATTTTTTGAGCATTTCTTTCGACCAATCGACACGAACCTTTTTTTTTTTGAGAGATTGACAAATTGTGTGGGATCCAACGCGAATAAATTTCTTTGACAGTCAAATGTTCATGCAATATTGAATGTATGCTAATCCCACTAATGCCTAAGGTTGTCTCAATCTCGCGATAGGTCACATGACGATCTTGCAATATCAGTTTACGCACAGCATCAATGGTGTTTGGAACAACAACTGATTTTGGACGACCTTCGCAAAATTCATCTTGGAGTGAACTACGACCACGATTGAATTCACCATACCATCGATAAACACTGGTCCTTGATGGAGCTTCATCGCCAAAAATTGAATTAAGTTCATCCATGCACTGTTGCTGAGTTAATACACGTCGAAAGTTGTAAAAAATAATCGCACGAAAATGTTCACGATTTAATTCCACTTTTGGGTCAAGTTGAATCTTTAAGTTACTGTAAACAACACAAATAGCGCTCGTATGTCAAAACGTTCTGAGTACGTATAACCTCAAAACATCCTACTTTACGATAGAGCTGTCAGTTGTCAGATCTCAACACCAGGGTTGCCAAATCCCGAAACATAAAAGGCAACCTTCGTATTCTCAAATCGAGTGAATCAGATATTCTAAATTAGTCACTCTTTGATTCAAAAACATAATATTTCCAGCATTTGTCTTGAAACTAGGTCATCGTGAAGCAGGTCATAAAAGCTTTTACAACTGAAGAAACTGTTTCAAGTATCAGTAGCCTCATATTTTCAAAAATGAATACGGGTGTGAAACTCTTGGATTATACAAAGCTCTTGGATGACACGTGAGCTTTCAAGTGTGTTTTCTGTATAGCCATCTACAAAAGTTCCGAAATATTTGGTGCCTGCAGAAACGAAGAAGAAGTTCCACCAAGATTTTATAGTTATGGACACAGTGTAGGAGTATTTGGGATCAACATATGCTAGCTTAATAAGACTTATATAAAGTTAAATTCATAACATGAATAAATAATTTAAAAGGGATTTAATGAAAGTTCGATTTAAGCAATTTAATTAAAACGTTCCTTGCAATAAAATACATTTTGTAGAGTTCAAAAGATAATTTAGCCGACCTACATTCCAAAGAGGCAAAGAGCGTGTACCGTCTCAGCGCTTTGGTCTGAAGGGTCGCAGGTTCGTGTCCCATCTTGGGCATGGTTGTTTCACCTTCGTCTCGTATGTGTGGTCCCATAGGGACGTAAAGGGTAACCGGCTCGCGGATGAATGAAAGCCCTAGTAACAAATGCATATGAAAATAGGCCAAATTATTTTCTTAAAACGATCAACAGGGACGAGGAATAAAAGAAGAAAGAGAGTGTATGAAGAGGAAGAAGAAGACGAATTAGAGGAGGGAGAGAACTAGAGGGAGAGGAAACTAGAAAGAATGAATGAATGACAAAAAAAGAAAATTTAACAATACATTCTGGAACCGTGCAATAAAGATCCTTTTGGAAAGCATAATAAGCCAACAAACAAAGGCCGCGACGTCAATGTCCTTGCTATTAACCCCTTTTGAAATCGTTCTGAGTCTGCTTCTTGATGCTGTAAGCGAGAATTTTCCATAAGGTCACAAGGCGTCGGCAGCAATAGCGAAGAAGCTGAAGGTCAGTCGCAGCGGAGGTTGGGGGATTTAAAGCTTATGCAGCGCGCCTTCGGGCGAAGCGGCCTCCAGCGGACCCGAAGCCACCTTCTCTTCACCCTCGCCTCACAGACGAACTCGCTACCAACAGCGCCGTCGCCTCGAGCAGTGGGGCGACGGCAGACTGAACGTCTCACATAGATACGACGAGGATACAATTAAATATACTAATTTAATAAATAATAATAATGATAAATAAAAATTAGTTTACAATGATATTTTATCTTTTTTACAAATCAATTTATTAGATTTGGCCCCTGCTTTCTGTTTGTATTTTTCCTGTTTCGGTCTGGGGAGTCGGACACTTCCGCAGGTATATACAGGGTGAGGCACCTAAGTTGGCCACAGCAAATATCTCCGAAACGGTTTGAGGTATCGGAATACAGTTTGCGCCAATTTGTAGCAGATGATGGGGGAAATAACACATATCGTTTTCGTGTATGTACCATTTTTAATTGCGAAGATATTGACGCAACTTTATTTTTTTTACTGGAAGTATATATTTTTTCAGCAGCATTATAAAGGTCACAAAGAGAGGAATACAATGATATAAGTATTGTTAATATTCGAAGAGAAAGTGTAGAAAAAATGTGTTTTGCATTTTCTCAGAAACCACGTCATTCGTGTCTTTCCGAAACAGTTTTTCGGCAGGCGGAAAGTTTCTGCCACAGCGCTCTGCTCTAGAGAGAAATTGGTCGCTAAACTGTTCACGAGCGGGAGTTCACAGTTGTAGCAACTTGTGAGAAGGTGAAACATATCTCAACACTTTCAGTTCAACGATGCCTTTTGTAATGAAATTTACAAACGAAGAAAAACTCGACGCTGTTCTTATTTACGGTGAGTGTGGAAGGTACGCAAAGCAAGCAGCGGAAATCTACGCGAAAAGGTATCCGAATCGGAAGCGTTTGTCAAGAAAAACCTTGGTAAGAATATGCCGACGTCTGTTATCAAGCGGTGACTGGAATTCAAAAATACGTGAGAGAACGAAACCTGCTACCGGTGAGGACAAGGCAGTAGGTGTTATGGCATGTGTGGCTGCAAACTGCCATGTGGGTTCGCGAGAGATTGCTAGCGACTCAGGTATAAGTCAGAGAAGTGTTCTTCGTATACTTCACCGGTACAAATTCCATCCGTACCACGTTAGCCTTCACCAGCAGTTGCATGAAGGTGATTATGAACAACGTGTTCAATTTTGTAGATTTATCCTTATGTCACTGAGAGACGACAAAAGATTCGTAAACAGAATACTTTTCACCGATGAAGCGACTTTCACAAACCATGCACAAGTAAACCTAAGAAACATGCACTATTGGGCGACGGAGAACCCAAAGTGGATCCGTCAGGTGGAAAATCAGCGGCAGTGGAGTGTGAACGTCTGGTGCGGGATCATTGATAATTTTATCATCGGGCCGTACTTCATTGAAGGAAAAATGACAGGTCAAGTATATTCTAAATTCCTCAAAGAGACCTTGTCAACGTTGCTACATGAAGTTCCTTTGGAGTTGCGTCTTGGCATGTGGTATCAGCACGACGGTTGCCCTGCACATTCTGCTGAAGTGTCAAGGGCAGTTCTAAATGAAACATTTGCAGGTCGCTGGATAGGAAGAGGTGGTGCGGTGAAATGGCCGCCTCGGTCACCCGATCTCACACCACTTGATTTCTTTCTGTGGGGAAATTTGAAAAATACTGTATACGCAAACATTCCTTCGACTCCAGAAGATATGAAGAGGCGCATTACAGAAGCTTGCGGCAAGATAACGCAAGAAACGTTCCAATCCGTGCGTCGGTCGCTGGAAAGGAGACTGCAAATGTGTATTGCCGTGGACGGTAAACATATTGAGCACATGACGTGAAGACTACCCCGCGTTCTATTTTATGGAATGTAAATTTCTTATATGCGTGCTAAAGGTCTTATTTTTATCAATACTGTGTTTCATTGTTTTGCTCTCTTGTATTTAAGTTCTTATGTTACTGCACTGGCTTGAAGCATACCAAACTTATTCTGTGTAAATAACTTGCTGTCAAAGGAATAAAATTTGTATTCCACAATGCAGAATGTCCCGTATTGTTCAATCAATTAAGATAATCAGAAAACGACCGAATTTACACTTTACTTGGACGCACTCATAAAATGTAAATTTGGTATTTGATTGTCTTAAATTATTACGTTGTTACATTCCTATGTTCCTCTTCCTAACATATAATTCATAATGTATTTTTTACTGCAATAGATGTAGTATGCAGGTAGTGTTAGAAAGTACTACCATTCAATACATTTTTAGAATGCCATTCTAATTACAAAAGAACAATATGTTTTACTTTCTGCCTCATTTATAGTATATCTACAGTACAATAAGGAAAATATTCAATTCTCGTGATAAATTTGTGACAAACTAAATTAATTTTTGTTTTTTTATTAAATTTAATTAATAAAAATTGTCACTTGCAGGTTTTCGGACGGTTAGACGTCGGTATCACTTCACGACCCTCAGCCGTGGGCAGCGTTGACTCGCGAACGCGAGGTCGGATGTTGAAAGTTAGAAAGATAGAATCTGGCTACAAGCAATGTCAAACGCAGTTTCCGTAAACAAGGAAAAAGTCTAAGGAACGTGTGCATCCGCGTCTATTACGTGCTACTTGACATAATGTATTTTTGCAAAAGTCTCTCTTCAAATATTAACAATATTTATATCATTGTATTCCTCTCTTTGAGACCTTTATAATGCTGCTGAAAAAATATATACTTCCATTTAAAAAAATAAAGTTGCGTCAATATCTTCGCAATTAAAAATGGTACATACACGAAAACGATATGTGTTGTTTCCCCCGTCATCTGCTACAAATTGGCGCAAACTGGATTCCGATATCTCAAACCGTTTCGGAGATATTTGCTGTGGCCATCTTAGGTGCCTCACCCTGTATATATATATATATATATATATATATATATATATATATATATATATAAACTTTTGCTACTTTTTCCTGCACCATCTTTCCTCATTTTCAGATTTTTCTCTTACTTAATTGTTGAAAGACTGAAATAAAATTGTTTATTACCTAAACTCTATTAAAATACAAGTGTTAAAATAGAAATGAATACATGTATCAATTTGCCCCATTCCCTCGCGCACAGCCGTGGAAACTGCATTGCAATAACTCCAACCGTTCAAAAACATCTATATATATATATATATATATATATATATATATATATATATATATATATTGTGACATACCTGGTGGTGCCGGGTATCTTCACTGCAATATAACACTAAGAGAGGGTGTCTTTTACGTGAATGGGTCCTAGGATAAGTCGGTGCAACGTTGGGGAAGTTATTCATACATAGAAATACAATTATGACAAGATTTATTTTAAATCAAAGTTACTATTTGCATAATCAGACACCGTTTTTATACTCCGCCTTGGTACCAAGATTAAGAGTAAAATACAACTTTCATACCTTCGGGGCCCCGTTTGAATACCTATGAAGTTCGTCGAGCCGCTCGTGCCGACAGGGTTGTCGACCTCTGCTACTGCTGCGGGCCGTCGGCAGCAGATGGCGTGGTGATCATCCACGGCTGATGCTCCAACAATTCTTCCCCGAACAGGATCTTGATACCTCGGCTGCGCACCTTCCTCGAATCACTGTCCATTAGTGGGTTTAATTACACGACCCCCGCCTACTCCGTATACTGGTCACAGTTCTGTACCGCACGCTTTCAAGAATGTTCCCTCCGCACCAACTAATAAGAGCGACGTCAATTATTTTACCAACACTAATCTTTTACTATACTGATACTTCTAATGTTCTGTTTACATGTCCATTACTTTGCGATTCCTAATCACATAACTATGTCGCGTATTACATGCGTCCATTCACTAGCGGAGAGCCCTCGCTACACGTCCGCACTGGTCGCCGCTCTGCTAACGTCTCTGCTTCGCCGGCCGCACGTCGGCACATCCTTCGGCGGCGGCCGCCTCAATCCAACTAACGAACTTTTTGCACGTGCGCGCTGCCACGCTTGTACCTGCCGTTCTCACGCTCGCCTCCCGGCGGGCACCGGTGGCGGCGGCGACCGTTGCCGGCTGCCCGCTGCTCGCAGCGCCCGGCGCTCGCACCGCGCAGTCCAGAATAGCTATTGAATTCTTACACTAATGATTTAATTAGTGTAATGAAACACATATTCTGGGTTTCATCACCCCCCCCTTTCTTTTTTTGAATTTTTCCCGCTTCTGGACAAAATTCACACTAGTAACATCGTCACTGCCGATGGTTGCACTCTTTTGCATATTCCTCGACGCCCTATATACACTTATAACTTAGAATCGAATTAACATGTGATTACTTGTATTAACACTAATATTACACTATTTACACTTCACTATTTTCCATACATGTTGACCAGGTTTCCGATTTGAAGCTTGTGGTGTCCTACTATGTTTTGTTTCTTGTATGACGGTTCATCCCCATTTTGCTGACATTGATTTCCTAAATCACAGTTGTAGGACATAGCTTCCAGCGTGTTGGGCACATCTTGGTAAGTGTCGTCCCATTTCCAGCTACGACCTCTTCTACGTTTGTACCAATGGTTGACTATACCATCATTCTTCCCTCGCCCCTGACTTCGCTCCATTTTGGACCTGCCTACATCTCCTTCATTCCCATGCTTTGGGGCGTCTGCAAAGGTGACTTCGTACCTCTCCAATATCTTCAAACCCCTTCCTAAATCGGTATGATCTGCTCTGCCCAGTAAGCTCTGCACGGTGACAGGATACTGTTGCGTTAACATGCAACTAATTCCTTGATATTTTATAGGAGCAAATAATGTTTTTGGCTCCATAACGCTCTTCGTTCTGTATTCACTACGACTTCCCGTGAAGTAGTTGTGATGGCTATTCCTCTGGTCGCTCTTGATGTTTATTTGGGTTTCTTCATTCCGCTTTCGTACAGAAATCTTGTTTTCAAATTCCTTCAAAAATTTCGGAAATATACCAAAATTCTCTGCCCATGTCCTGGCGTTCTCTTCTAACATTGGGTGTAATAACTGGATCTTGTATCCTTCCAATATGTTGTTTGATGCTAGGTGCCGTTCTTCTGCTCGCATAACTACCTTAGGGTTTTCCGTCCCATCTCCCAGAGATTTCATCGACTTTGGAGGCATAATTGGTGTCACCCCATACTTGACACTTGGCGGCATTTTCTCGTCTTCTTCCTGTTTAACCTCTTCGTGTACTATTTTCTCTTCGCACCCTCGTGTATTTTCCACGATTTCTTCTTCTATTATACGCTCCATTTCTTCTATTTTCATGTCCACTTCTTCATCCATTATTAACTTCAACTCTTCCGTTTTCACTTTCACTTTATAAACATCCTCCTCGGCCTCGATTTGGACCTCCACCGTTTTGCCCTCCGCTGTCTTGACTTCTTTATGGATTTGGTTCGTCATCCCCTCGTTTCTGTCTGCTGCCGCTACCCTAGCATCTACTTGATGGTATAATTGAAATTTTAGCATCTCATCTTTCCTATCCAGTTCCTCCGCTTTCCCATACGGTTTTTCGCATATTCCGATGAGCTTCCTATTCCGTTCTTCTGTAATTCTTCTCATTTCTTCCCCATGCTTATCCAGTCTTTCCATCGACTTCCTATGCCATTCGTCAATTATCTTGCTTCGTTTTTCTAATGAATTGTCAGCCACTACACCCGTACATGCTTCGTGTTCTTCGTCCATCCCCAAGTCGAATCCTATCGCCTGGCTCCCCAGCTCCACCACTTGCCGTTCTAGATCTATAAATGCTCTGTGATCGACCAGAAAATCCGTCCCTATGATTACCGAATACAATAATTTTTTGACTACCAGGGCCACCATCTCATATACTTGGTTGCCAATCTTGGCTCGAAACATGATTTGTTTTGTGATGGGGCTTGACTTCTTCTGAGTGGCTCCAATCACATACGCCCTATTCATAGGCAAACACATTATCTCTTTTCCTGTTGCTTTTAACTCCTCATACATTTCCTCTGATACTACTGTAGTCGTGCACCCTGTGTCTACTAAAGCTTCTTTAATTATACCTTCACATTCTATCATTATCGTGGGACATTTCCTGATTCTGACCGCTGAGTTCTTACATCTCCGCCACGGTTGGGCATCGTGAGTTACCGTCTGCATAGCGTTTATGGAGACCGCATTTACTTCATCGATTTCCGCGTCCGCAATGGGGCCACCTATCACCGCGGACTCTATTAGTTTAAATAGTGTCCTTGATCACTACTTGTGCTAGGCTGTGCTAATCGGTCGGGTGCATTCCCGCCCCCGCCTCGCGTCTCCGTACGGTTTGAATTAGATCCGTTCCAGTCCGGTCTCTGGTTTCCCGGCCCTGGTCTCCATCCGTCTCCCCCTCTTCCGCGTTGGTTTCTCTGATAATCATTGCTCCTATCATTCCCTTGCCCCTGGTTACGTTCCGATCTAACCATATTAACATTCCCTTCATTTCTGTTCTTTGGTACGCCTGCAAATGTCAAGTCGTACCCTCCTAACACATTCTGGAATCTTTCCAGGTCGGTGTGTTGCACACTACGTAAAAGATTCTGCACCGTAACTGGGAACTGTCTCGTCAATACACATATTATTTCCTGATCGCTCATCGGTGGGGATAGCGTTTTGTATTCCATAATACGCCTTGTTGCGTATTCCCGCAAACTTCCCATGGACTGGTTGTAATGATTATTCATCAGGCTAATTTTAAAATTAATTTGAATTTCCTCATTCCAGTACCGCTCAAGGAATCGATCTTTAAATGCCTTTACTGATTCGGGAAACTTATCAAATGTATCGGCCCATATCCTTGCGTTGCCTTCTAACATTAAATATAATAATTGTATTTTACACCTTTCCGAAGTATTGATAACATCTAAATGTCGTTCTGCTGCCTTCATAAATATGCATGGATTCTCTTTCCCGTCACCTGAAAATTTTAGTGATCTTGGAGGGGTAAATGGTACCGTCCCGCTTGCTGCGATTGGGGATGCCTTGCATTCTTTTATTTGTTCAATCTCTGTTCGTAATGACACAACCTTCTCCTCGCATTCCCTCTTGTTCTCCAACATTTCTTCCTTGACTACCAATTGTATCCTTTCAATTTTCTCGTCCTGCATAGCGGTTCTATCATCTAATCGCTGATATAGCTTATTCTCTAATTCTCCCCCCAGATTGATTACTTGGGATTCTAACTCCTTTTTCTGTTTCCCTAATTCTTCGGCGGTCCATTGCTCGTGACTTTCTACCCGCTCCGCGATCTTAGTCATCTCATTCTTCGTTAACTCAATTTGTTCTTCAGCGCGTCCTATTCGCCCCCCTATTGCATCTAATTTCCTATTCTGTTCTTCTGCCAGCTTCCTAATCTGTTCCTCTGTAAATAATTTCTGTTCGTCTAATTTCCTACTCTGCTCTTCAAATTTTCCATTCAATTCTTCCAATATCTTCCTATTCTGTTCATCAGCCAGCTTCCTACTTCGTTCCTCTGCTTTCCTATCCCGTTCTTCCTCCGCCTTCTTCTGATCTTCTGCCGCCTTCTTCTGATCTTCTGCCGCCTTCTTCTGATCTTCTGCCGCCTTATTCTGTTCTTCCCGCATCATCATTATTATCTGTAGTATGTCTAAATTAGTATCTTCTCCACCCCCCCGATTCGGATTTCCTGCTGCCTGGTTCATCGGCGTTGACGTGATTTCTATTTCTTTATTGAAGCTATCTCCTGACGTGTCGTCTAACCGACTTCCAATGCCACTATCCCTGCTTTCCGATGGTATGCTATTATCGATTCTTACATTTATCTCCCTTACTTCATCTACCTTCTCCTCCCGGTCCAGCACTACATTTTGCGCCTCCATTCTGTTGCTTTGAGCTGTCCGATCGATTCTCACTACACTGAAATGCCGCACAAATTTCCTCTTGCCTCACCTACCAACGATACCACAGTTATCCTATGGATTAACTATACCCGCCACAACACTATATATTCTTCGTGAATGGTTTAATTCACTCCTATTTCAATTGCTAATTAATGACGAACAATCCTTACTCACCACCAAAACACAATAACACTAATTTAATAGCCATATAAATTTCCACTCACCTACCAATGCATAAACATAATCCTTACAATACATAATATTATTACCATTGAAACACATATACACTGCTAATAGACTCATTAATACTATTACACAAAAATGCTTTCAGATTATAATAAATCCCTTGTTAATTGAAATTACTTTTCAACGCACTTATTGCTATATTATGTACATAATCATCATTCACATTTGCATGTCATATCTCCTCCCTGAATTTTCCTCAATAATATCATATAGATATTCACAACAACCATTCACACTGCTGGTATATATTTCCCAACCTGGTATCTTTTCTAATAAATTCCCCACACTTTACCATCACCAATAGATAATGCACTACTGAGTGAATGTTCCCAGCAAAAAACAATTTTGTGCATAATTTGAACAACACTATTAACCACCTTTATATTCTCATACAAATTATTACTACTTCCCCATTTCTTTGATTTCCATATTATAAAAAATTTTGCCAAGCAGTTCAAATATTATTAATATGTCTTACAAAATTTGGAATTCTATTATATTATATTATTTGTAACATGTACATGTATAGCCTTCATAACCTCAGTAACTACAATGTTAACTATATATTGGATGCTCACAAATAATTGCCTATGTCAGCCCACAATTAATTACACAACAACATTTTTGTAATTATCAACATTTCATTATGCTTACTTGACTTGTGCATGTTTTTGCTAACACATGTGTTGTTATTTTTTTGTACTCTATAATAATACACTTTGCACTGCCTGCTTCTCATCTGTACCCTGCATTACTATACATCAATTACATGCACATTATTTTCCAACATTTCACCAACTTCCCTAGGGCCACATTTCTTAATTATACGTTATCCACATGTTCGGGCGCCAGCTGTGACATACCTGGTGGTGCCGGGTATCTTCACTGCAATATAACACTAAGAGAGGGTGTCTTTTACGTGAATGGGTCCTAGGATAAGTCGGTGCAACGTTGGGGAAGTTATTCATACATAGAAATACAATTATGACAAGATTTATTTTAAATCAAAGTTACTATTTGCATAATCAGACACCGTTTTTATACTCCGCCTTGGTACCAAGATTAAGAGTAAAATACAACTTTCATACCTTCGGGGCCCCGTTTGAATACCTATGAAGTTCGTCGAGCCGCTCGTGCCGACAGGGTTGTCGACCTCTGCTACTGCTGCGGGCCGTCGGCAGCAGATGGCGTGGTGATCATCCACGGCTGATGCTCCAACAATTCTTCCCCGAACAGGATCTTGATACCTCGGCTGCGCACCTTCCTCGAATCACTGTCCATTAGTGGGTTTAATTACACGACCCCCGCCTACTCCGTATACTGGTCACAGTTCTGTACCGCACGCTTTCAAGAATGTTCCCTCCGCACCAACTAATAAGAGCGACGTCAATTATTTTACCAACACTAATCTTTTACTATACTGATACTTCTAATGTTCTGTTTACATGTCCATTACTTTGCGATTCCTAATCACATAACTATGTCGCGTATTACATGCGTCCATTCACTAGCGGAGAGCCCTCGCTACACGTCCGCACTGGTCGCCGCTCTGCTAACGTCTCTGCTTCGCCGGCCGCACGTCGGCACATCCTTCGGCGGCGGCCGCCTCAATCCAACTAACGAACTTTTTGCACGTGCGCGCTGCCACGCTTGTACCTGCCGTTCTCACGCTCGCCTCCCGGCGGGCACCGGTGGCGGCGGCGACCGTTGCCGGCTGCCCGCTGCTCGCAGCGCCCGGCGCTCGCACCGCGCAGTCCAGAATAGCTATTGAATTCTTACACTAATGATTTAATTAGTGTAATGAAACACATATTCTGGGTTTCAATATATATAGGCCAGTCATAACTTTAGCACCTCCCGATGTTTTTGAACGGTTGGAGTTATTGCAATGCAGTTTCCACGGCATTGCATATATATATATATATATATATAGGCCAGTCATAACTTTAGCACCTCCCGATGTTTTTGAACGGTTGGAGTTATTGCAATGCAGTTTCCACGGCTGTGCGCGAGGGAATGGGGCAAATTGATACATGTATTCATTTCTATTTTAACACTTGTATTTTAATAGAGTTTAGGTAATAAACAATTTTATTTCAGTCTTTCAACAATTAAGTAAGAGAAAAATCTGAAAATGAGGAAAGATGGTGCAGGAAAAAGTAGCAAAAGTTTTGTGAAAATTTGGTGCATTAAGACTTCGATCAGCTTCCCATGCGTTAACAGGGGGAAAGCTGCGTGACCTTCCGTGGCGGACTGTTCCATTCAAAATATCCGGCAATCATGAGCCGAAAAAAAATACTTAACAAAATGTTTATCTAAATTTTTACAATATGTATATCATTGGATTCGTCATGTTACGCTCGTCACAATATAGTATATGTAGTTTCATTTGAAAGAACGAGGATACCTAATATCTCGTATAGTACACGTGATAAAATAGAAATGAATTCATGAATAAATTAGCCACATTTCCTCGTGCACATCCGTGAAAACTATATTGCAATAACTTAAACCATTGAAAAACTGCAGGAGATGCTAAAGTTACGTGACTCTGCCTGAATATACGAGTACATACACATACATACATACATACATACATACATACATACATACATACATGCAGGGTGTATGGGGAGGAAACAATTAAATTTCGAAAATACGCTCTTCAGTCAATTTTAAGCATAATTTTTCTAGTAAACTCCGTCGACTGAGCCATAATAAGCACTGAAGCACTTGGTTTGAAAAAATACTTTCCAAGCAAAAATTTGCATTTCAGAGACATATCAACATTCAAGAAACATGTAAATTGTTTATTATTTACGAAATAAATTAATATATTAGTTCACAAAGAAAAATTAAAGCAGAAATAAAAATCTACCAATTTTCACAATTCAATTGTTTTTTTATTTCTCTGTTATTTCTGTTTTGTCGGTCGGTTTCTGTTTTGTCTTTTCGGTTTTCCAACAATAACACAATAACAATAAAATTTAAAATACAATTATTAAAAGTTTAATATTTTTTTATTCTTCTCTATTATAACTAGATATTCGTTTACGGCGTGCTCTTTTATTTATAATTTATAATTATAAATTTATATTTTTTTCTTTCCATGATACAGGTGGTCTTTCTCGTTTCCGTAATATTCTAAAAGATTAATTGTGCCAATAGAAAATATTGCACTACAGCTTGTAGGTCAATGACCCCATCTCGTTCCCTTTTCGTCCAGTTTCCCCTGATCAAGGAAATGCTGAGATGGCCCTTTGTGTTTTCTTCTGGACTCTTATAAAACATCATTATCTGCGCAGGTTTCCTTAAGCTCTGTTGGGAGTTGGTGGGGAAAATAATAATAATCGTTCTACTTGTTCTCGATGTGGGTAAATAAAAAGAGTAAAAATTAGTAGCTTAAATATTATCACAAATAGTCGTCTTTTACACGGGAACGACATTTATTGTTATTGTTTTATCTTTCAAGATCAGTCGATGCAATCTTTTTTTCATAATTCTATTTAATTTAAGAGCAAAAGTCCAGAGCTTCCGGATCTTAAGAAACCGTACACATATGTAACTAAATAAATACAATAAATACGTTTTATTTTGAGTTAATTGGCGCGTCAGCTGTGTGAGATCTGGTGCCAACCTATAGGAAAACATATTATTTTCCAACAAGTTCGTCTTAAAAATAAGGTGAATGTTAGAAGTAAAAGTGTAATAAAAATGCAATGCTTTTCAAACTTGCAATGAATTTGTAATATTTACATCCCATTGAAATATGTTAAGTTACATCTTAAGTTACCCTTTTCGTTCAAATGCTTGCATTGCGATAGCTAAATAATATCCTGCTCTAGTTAATGATCCTTTATGGCTAGGGAACTAATGTAAACGTAAATACATATTTTCGTTATGCAAAATACAAACATTTATTTTTTTAGAGTTTGAAAGATATTTTTATTGATTTAAAGCTATTTTATTGCACACATTTTAATATATTTTCGTATAATTACCTATTTGTTCATATTTTAACTATTTCTATATATTTCACACACATTTCATCACATTTAAAAGTATTGGCACGTTGAAATGGAACACATCGGACGTTCGTCGAATTGTCTTCCTGAAAAAAAAGGAAAAGCACAAAGCAATGTAATAACACGCTCCTTTGACCTCTGGATATTCGCCGTGATTTGAAAAACGTAGCCACCGCTTCGCGGAAATCGCTTACAGGGAAACAAGAATGAGCGAATGTTTGCGAAGCAGAAGAAATCGCAACCACCTGCTCGCTGTAGAGCCCACGCGGAACTCTATCGAAATCTCACACACTTTTCTTCCAAACCATCTTGCGCATCCTGCACGCTTCTGAGAATCATAAAACCCTGTGTCGGAGATGCAAAATTCGGAACCCCTTCATGGAATGCCATATTAAGACAAATTGGAAGGCAAGGCAGTGACTATGAAGTAATTGTTTTCAATGAATTGAATCCAATTGCAAAAATTACGTTGGAGGGATCGGTGAAAGGGGGAGAGATAGGTATCTATTCGGTCAGTCAACTATAAATTATCGTGTCTAAAAAAGAGAAAGAAGTCCACAACTAGTTTCTGATCCTCACACATAAGAACTAGTATTATCTGATAGGAAACGATTTAATTGCTGTCAACGGTAATAAAGCCAATCCGCCGAGGCCTAGATCGCTAAGACAGTAGTACCGTAGCGATCTCGGACCGAAGGATCACAGAATCGAATGCCTCGGGCCTTGGCATGGTTGTATTGTGTTCGTACTTTCACCCCCTATCACCATCATCATGTGTCATCCTCACAGTTACCTTACCGTTACAAGCAATAGTGGTCGCTAATGACCTAGAAGTTGAAGCGACCTTAAATAACAAAAATAACCAAAAAAAAAGTAATAGGCACAAAAGTAGAGGACATCATAGACTTCAAAATCTGGTGGCCGAACTCTTGCAAGTCTTCTGCGCGACCTACAGTTCTCATTGTGAGCCTGGAGTGGCTTATTTACAAGTTAAGCAGCTGACGTATGATAAGCAATATTTTGGTTACCTCGTGGCACGTGAGTACAAATATTTATAGCCTTATCAAGTACTCATTCATGTTGGCAAAAGAGAAGGTACCTCCAGTTTTTACTTTTCAAGAAAGTTTATGACTCAGATACTCTAGTCAACGGAATGAAAATAACCGATGTTCAAAAATTAGTAAAATACAAGAATGTCTCCATTTCTACCAGAAAGTTTTGACGTAGCCACAGAATCAAGTCTAATTCGATGATGAGTAGAAGCTGATACTATTTATTTACTAAGATTATTGTTCAAGTCCATGTAGCACAATAAGTTAATTCATATCATTGTGTATTTAGTCTATGATTATTTGTTTCATAAGTTAAAAAAAGTTTTTTAAGAATATTTCATAATTTTTTATAAAGGAAATAAGTTCAAGGTATCAAAATGTTTCTGTATATCCAAAAACGTAAATTTAAATTACAAAGCTCAAGCAATCAAATTCTTCACCTTTCTACAACTCTTGTGTCCCCAAAATATTGCTTATCATACGTCATAAATGTCCCAGATACCACTTCACGTTTTGTTGAAATCTCCTTTTGCTTGTTCTGGTAGTGGGAGGAGTAGAGCTGGGGGTGAATTTCTATCTTGTATACAGAAGAATCAAATTTGGAGTTCGTTTGTCAATGCAAATATGTTTTCTATAACATGGGAACGAACATGTCTAGTTTCTACAAATGTAGCTAATCTCGCACTTTTTCAAATTTATTACTATTATTTTTAAACTGTTATTCATCCTTTTTCAACTATTTATTGTTGAAATGTTGGGAAAGGGTTCTGGAACTCAAGAAAACGTGTGCAGTTGATTTTCTCCCCCTTACGTCACATACAGTTCCTACTGTATTTTGACTAATCAAATCATCATTCTTACAAAACAATGTAATACTATTGCTTCTGGGCAACCGGACCTTCACCATGAGTTGTGAAACTTAATCCCCTCTTCCCCGCGTCTGGGAAACTGAGTTTTAGAATCAACAAGGGGTGTTTGTGAAGAAGAAATAATTTGAAGCAAATGATTTTGTTTCATGGTGCCCATGCGTAACTGTATCGAAAACAAATATTTCTATACATCATTGTCTTTTGGCGTTGTGAGATTTGGGGGAGGGTAAGTTTCGTTCATCCCCCCCCCCTCCGGGATCAACGCTGGCTATACTGTTCTACTATTCTCTTGAGCACAGACTCCTTGACAAGAACTTTGTATATACCAGGAACGTATTTTATATTTCGAATGAAACTCTTATGTACGGAAAACACTAGAGATTGACAATTGATCTTTTAGCAATCTCAGATCAATGTTCAGATCAGATCGACGACGTTCTTTGCTCGGAAAATGCTTGTGTAGAGCAATTTTAAACACAACGATACATTTTTATTTTGCCTATTTTGTAATTTTTACATACTTCGAAAAAAACATACTTATGAGTAAGTATATTTTTCTTTTTATTACATTTAATTCCGTTCCCTACTTACGCACACGCAATGCTGCCCCTAGTTGTGACCCACTGCGAGCCACCGCCCCGCGAGGCTGCATGACGTCAACGGCGACGGCAGTTTCCGCTGCACCCGGCGGCGCTTCGTGTTGCCCCCGACCTCCGGCCAGCCACGCCCCCCTCCGTCCCGGCGTGCCCGTCCCCCTCACCCACGCTCATCCCCGCGGTCGCCGCTCCGCCACGCGTGCAGCCCCTCCGCAGCCGGCGCCTCTCGCTCGCCTCGCTTGCGCCGCCCTCTCCGGAGTGGGGCCGAAGCCACTCGCAGCCCGTTGGGGCCGTGGACAAAAGCCGTGAGTGAAAATAGATGTGCCAGTAGGTTGATTGATTAGTGATTCCGGGCGCGTCAACTGCTAAGATCGTTGGCCCCGTCAGTGTAGTGCATGTTTTTATCGCAGGGGATGGCGGTGTTCTCCCCGCTCAATGGTGAAATCTGGTGCCGACCTAAACGTCTGCTCCCGGGGTTTCCCCCACCCGGTTGCTCCCCCACCGGTCAGGCACCGCCCTACTCTGGGATACACTTTAAGCTTCCGACGGATCTCATGACATGTGTGATAGTGTATATAAGTGTGTGTGTGTATGTGTGTGAAAGAGTGGTGAGGATAGGACAAGTAAGAGGAAGGGAAGATCGCGCGCGGTCCGTTTGTTATGGTAGTTCTCCGGCATTCGCCTGATCAGAAACCCCAAAGAATACTGATCAGAGCAGCGGCCGCTAGAATTCTCCTCCAGACACCGGCTGAAATCGACCTAGCCAGTGTGGAAAATCCTGCCAGCGTTGGGACTCGAACCCTAGGACCTCCCGGTTAGAGGCACTGCAGTGACATCAAGTGATGCCCTGAGCTAAGTGGTGGACTAGTGGGACGTTCTAGAACTAGGAGTAAGCACACGTCCTTAAACTCACTTGATCATGTGATTTTACGGCGTTATACGTCATAACGAACAACGCTCAGATGACCTTTAGAATTTACGTCATTATAACAAAGTAAGTACTTCAAGCTTTGGAAAAGAAAGTTGCTTAATATATCTGACAGTTGAGGTAATTGGTGAGACATTTGAACCACGGTGCATGTCAAGAGTAAACAAATCTCATTCATGCAAGGAGTTTTGGATTTTTTCGCCCTCTGAGATAAGTATGCGGTCTTGGAATTTGAATCGGCTTTTCTTCAGAATGTAGAGTGTATCTGATAACAGCGTTCATTAAGAGCATAATACATAATCTAACAAGAAGATATGATTTCATCATGTTATTCAGTATTTTTTTATGTCACCCATCCAACATTTTCGGTAATTCTTGCCAGAGTTGTGAAGTTGGTTAGTTCATAACGTCACTATCTTACACATGATGCTAAAATACCCTACTGTCGCCCGGTGCAGCTTTGAATAACATTTGCCATCTTCGCACGATAGAAATTTTACGCATTTGTGGCAATACGGAATACATGGTTACCGAGTATGATAAGTACAGTAGAAGCTATGTAAAGTGCGGACATCAGCGCGGTGTTTCCCGATTTGTGTCCCGTCAGCGCACACCTCTCCCACGCGTTTTCTCAATAATGTTGGCAGCAGTGTATTTTAGTTCCTAGACGGTGCAAGGATAGAGCGCGCCCCTGTAGGCGTCGACACAAGGGAATTGAAAGGCTTAGACATCGCCTGTAGTCGTCACGGGCTACCCAATGCTAGGACAATACCACAAGAGATCATGGGGCCACGTCCCCTTGATAATTACAGAATTGAGAAATATGTACGAAAATAGTATTTGTGAAATGATTTATATACTGCCAGCATATGACGTCTATTTAAAATTCAATATTATTAGTTTCTTCATTAAGTTCAAGATCCAATTATTTTCAGTAGAATAGTACTAGTAGAATGTGTTTGAAGATGTCTTTAAAAACGGTTCAAGAATAAAAATATTCGATTTGAATGTAATGTATAAAAAATTAAGATATTAGCCATTACGATTCTTAGTGATAGTTTGGAAGTTATTAAGTCAATAAATTGCTTCTTTAAATAGGTTAACTTCATTTATTTTCTGAAGCTACCCGATTACAACTTACCTACCCATAGCGTTTACTCACTTTGCAGACCGCCTTCATTTACTTCCGTCTATTAACATCATGTCACAGTGACATTCTCGTCACATTTCCTCCACATCGTGCTTTCGCAAGTGCTTTGTCCTTTGGCATCCTATCTTTTAAGGGCACCTTTGCCCTTTCACTACATCATTACACCAAATCTGTCACGCTATTATCTCGACATCTCGAAACCTTGAGAACGTGTCACTACATCTAGTTATTGTGATCCAATACCAGCGAACAGTCTGAATATCGACACATCTCTTGGAAAAGTTGCCAATCCTGAGTCTCCGCTCCATTCTCATTAATGCAGAATTTTGAGACCCATATCTGCATTTGCTTTTCAGAATATACATTTTTCTTCAAGGTTTTCAGAATTCCTCCTTGTAATCTCATGACAGAGGAAAAACTACCCCGACCTCATCGCAAGCACCTCTTAATTGCAGCCGTGATTGCAACCTTGCTTATTTCTCCTCTTTACTCTATCACCTACTTTGTTTCCTCCGATCCTATCCTCCTCTCATGGCCACCGCCGCAAGAACTATCTCTTTGACTTTCTCTTCAGCGTTAATTCCACAACGCCCACTCCAATGTCACTGGCATCAAAATTCTTCCGCATTCATCGGACATTACGAAACCCAAGTCACCATAGCCATTGCTTTCACTGCCACCTTACCACCACCTTCCGTGCTACCGTCACCTAAACCACCTAATTACTGCCACCGTTACAGTTAGTCCATCATCATCTGAACCACCTAATCACTATCACCATTGCAGTTAGGAGGTCCATCATCATCGGAACACCTAATCACTGTCACCGTTGCAGTATTCGCGTCCATTATCATCTGAAACACCTAATCACTGTCACCGTTGCAGTATTTGCGTCCATCATCACCTGAACGACCTAATTACTGTCACCGTTGCAGTATTCGCGTCCATCATCACCTGAACGACCTAATCACTGACACCGTGGCTGTTAGCGCGTCCATTATCATTTCTTACGCCACAGCCGCTGCGAAAACCGCTGATTCCGCCGCTGCCGCCACTGCAAGTCCTGGCATCAATATTGTCTCATCGTTTTCATCCTTCCAGAGTGGCCTGCGTTCCCTGGACCTCACACCGCTCTCTTCCTTTCCTTTTGGCTGCGTAGGACGGTCCCTCTATTAAGACCCGGGGCATGCAATCTCTGCGCCTGCGTGGGTGGGTAAAAGTAAATTTATTCATTTATTTATTACCGTCCAACTCAAAAATGAGTCACGTCTTTTCGTTCGATAGGGGCGAACTCTGATCACAGAGTATTCCAATCAAAAACTGTTGATTATCTGAAATATAAAATAAATTATAAAAATTCAAAATACTGTAATTTCAGAAAATTTTGCAAGTTTAAAATTTGTTTGGCTTTTTTCTACAACTGCAAACTTAAAGATAGATATTTTTCTTAATGAAATCTAATTTTTGAAGACATCATGAAATAAGGTCCTGCAAACGAGGCTCAGGGCTTCAACTTATGTCATTGCAGTGCCTCTGATCGGGAGGTCTTAGGGTTCAAATCCCGACAGTGGCAGGAGTTTCGGCACTAGTTGGAATTCAGCCGCTGTCTGGAGGAGAATTCTAGTGGCTGGCTGCTTAGATCGATAGTTTTTCGTGTTTTTTCCATCAACACTAGGTGAATGCCGGGGCAGTACTGTTGGGGGTGACTGAGGAGGCTGTGAACTGTTGATATGGCTTGGATGAGCTAGTAGCCAGCTCCTTTCGCGTACCTTTGATAGCTTTGTTATCAACTCGGAGGATCACCGCGTATAATGCGACGCGGTAAATATTCGTTTCTGCAGAGGACGTCACTAGTACTTCAGGAGAATTCAGTAGACATGTACTAACTGAACATGAAAACAAGAAATCAAAACAAAGTACAATACACTTGATTACAATTATGATTACATCTAAGATGAGAGCATTTAAATCATTGCCATTGACCGAAGGCATGTACAGTTGAAGTTATAATTAACATTGAAAGATTAAGTGGCCGTGAGCATTTACAGTTGGAGACCGTGTTAGTTGTAGTTACCATTAAAGCTTGACCGTAGTGTTGTGTAGTTTTTTAAATATATAAGTCGTTTTCGCATAATTTTGTTTTAAAATAAAGACAAGTTTAAGAAAATATTTTCTCAAAAACAGCTTCCATTTTGTTTGAATAGATTAAAGTACGCTTATAAAAATGGAACAAGGTACATTTTCTTTTTGAATTTTTGAAAATTGCAAACATTTACAAACAATACGAGAAAGTATGTGATGTTGTCGCACCAATAGTTGTAGTAGGGATTGTGGTGTATGTCACAATTTATAAACAATACGAGAAAGTATGTGATGTAGTACCAATAGTTGCAGTAGGGATTGTGGAGCATCACACGCCTTGCGCTGTTGGGAACCGGGTTCGATTCCCTTTCAATTCATGCGAAATTTATGGTGAACAATCCACAGACTTTCATCGGAGTTTTCCCTTTACTCCTGCTTTTCGTTTCTCGAACATCATACTCCTCCACATCATCATTGTCGCTATCATATATTGATTAGATCGTAATTCATGGATCTCCATGACCTTCATATTCGACGATTTCAACTCACAAGAAACACAACGCGATTTTATCTGTTCGGGCATGACTTATCAGCAATGTCATCAGGAAAGAATTTCAAAGTGCATTTTTGTTGAACAGTGCTGTCATAAATATAAAATTATTTATAAACATTTTTACGTGTACATCATTTAATCACAGAATACGAATTGACATCCAGGTTTGTGATATCACAGACCATTTTCTTCGATATTTAAAATAAATGGGTTCTCTATTTAATAGAGAACCCATTTATTTCAATAGTTTGACCACTGTGAGCCCGGTCAACCGACTCAGGTGCATCCTTCTGCCCGATACATCGCTGTCACGCCCGGGTAGGGGAGACTCTGTGTGAGGTCCCGGAATGCAGGGCAGAGGGAGAATAAGTGACAACGAGGGTATTTGGAAAGAACTGTCCGAACACAATTCGGGATTCAAAACACAAATTCATTTTAAAACACTCACTTATCAGAGCTCTGAAACAATGTACATATGCCTTATTATTCTTATTATTCAGTAAGAAAAAGATGAGTGTAAGAGAGTGTCCTGCTTTTTGGCCATGGACAAAAAAATGGAGAAAATGATTTGCCCTGTACTTGAATGTCCCATCTACAAAAAATGGGTCTACTTCACATAATACGCAAATTCCTCTCACAGGCAAATATTATACAATTATGTTCGTTGTCATTTAACATAAAAATGGCTCTCCCACATACCTGTTTACTTCAGTCACATTAAAAAGCTTCGTGACTTTCGTAAATACTCTTTGGCTTCGGAGATAGCTTCTTTCTTCTAGCTATGTGTTTAAAGAAACTGTTGCATGTTCTTTTGGAGCATTGTCAACGTTGCAATTCACCACTAGAAATGTGTGTGGAAATAAACCCTGAAACAACCTAGACAGATCATCATCCGTACCCAGTTGACTTAGCATATACAGTTCAGAAAATTCCGCCGTGTTCACGTGTTCGAGGTTTCTTCGGTCTAATGCGAAAACATCTATTTGCGTTGCTTATGAATGGAACATTAACAAAAATAATTATTCCTTCCCAAACAACGGATGAACGAAACGATATTCAGTAGGACAATGCCTTTTCAGGTGGCGAAAAGGGATGCGAGGGTGAGGAAAAACTAAGCGCGACTTGCAGTTGGACGATTCCCCCTAAAGAAAAATTAAGTTCTAAGAAAATGTGTAGGAAAAGAAGAATTATCGGCACAGCTGCAGCCGCTCGCCGCTCTTTCTGGGAGCCACGCTGGGCGGGGGGGGGGGGGGGGCTGGGCGCCCACAAGCCTGCGATCCGTGAACCGCGCCCTAAGCCGGGATTACGATGGACCTCTCGGGATCGCCCGCTGTGTTGCCGGGCGGCGCCCCTTTCAGGCCGGCGGTCACGATCGATTCGGATTTCCGGGCGCGCCAACTGCTAAGTTCATTAGTCCTGTAAGTAAAGTGCACGCGTTTATTGAGGGAGGTGTCAGTAGTCATCTTCCCCCGCTCCAAGGCGAGTTCGGCGCCGACCTACACGTCGACTTGCGGGCTTTTTCCCAACCAGGTATCTGCCACCAGTGGGGCAAGCTCTAAGCTTCCGACTGGTCTCCCGAAATGTGTGATAATGTACTGCATTTGCGCGTAAGTGTGTGTAAGTAAGAAACGAGGAAAGGAAGAGGAAGGAAAGATCGCGTGCGGTTCGTGGTCCTTTTTAGTGTTCGGCCCCGGCATTTGCTTTGTGTTGATCGGAGAAGCCATGGAAAACTTCCATTGATGCTTTGAACCACCTATGCCGGCGAGAGGTCTCGAGCTGGGGGTAGTTCGGGCTGATGTATCTGCACTTTTATAGCACTGTACGTCACCAGTACTTCTAAATTGTTGATTCTTAGATTTGTTGTTTCACATTTAGTACGAGTTTCGACTGTCGTTTTGTTTTCCACCTAGTTATCCGCTTCAATTATTAAACCCAGAAATTAAATATTTAGTGTTTTGTTATGGAGATGCCATACAAACATGCATGCGTATAATGTGGTGAAATCTTATTGTTTCCCGTGGTGTGTGACACGTTTGTGATTGAAATTGTCCTTTAGATTTTAATTTTAGGTTCCAGTGAAGCTTTTTCTATGAATATTCTGTAGGAATAAATATCTACCGAGTACTCTAGACATAACTCTCAGCAAAAATAGTAAATGCATTATTTTAAATGTATTATTTTTTGAAAGGTTTTAGCTGATTTTCTGGAAAATCTCTTGAAAAGCAGTTTCTATAGTTTGTTAATTCAGTTTATTGAGATATTAAAGAAAATACGAGTATATCTACAATAAAAAAGAAAGAATCTCAAGATTCATAATCATAATTAAATAGAAACGATTGTAGCTTCACGTGCCGTGCACGTTCTCTTGATTTCGGTGGGGAATGTAGTTATTCAAATTGTCGTTCTTCATGTTCTCGCGGCAGTAAGCGATGCCGTTACTAGGTGCACAATAAGGGATAATAGCCAAAATTTGTTGTTAATTTGTCTTTGAAAATATTATATATTATTCGGAAATGAATATTTCACCCAATTCTTGCCAAAAGCGCTCGTTGCTACCTGCATTCATAATTCGACTTGATAGTTATATATATGAGTATGTATATGATCATCGTCTTCACCCCATATTATATTACACTGTATTTAACTTTTTGATGTTAAGTAACAAAATTTTGGTTTTGAATTTCAATTCCAACGCTTGGGTTAATGCGTTCGCACCTTAAAATCAACTAATTAAAATTTAAACATGCAATCTTCATTCTAAGAAACGTTGTCTGTCGAGTAATAAAAATAAACAAGAACAGATACCTCAAAGTTAAATGTTTAGATGTTAATTTAGATAGATGAACGAGGAAAATCCATATAAAAGAGAAAAGAAATAACTAAAATTAAAAACTGAAAACTATCAAATCGGTGAACACTTCAAACGTTCACTGTCACTGTCAAATGAAATACGTACTATATATAAAAGTTTCCTGCAATCCATATTGACCTACGGCTTTCAAATTTGGGCTCGGATAGTGTCTCCAACATTGAAATTCTTCATCGATTCCAGTCCAAATATCTTCGATCGGTAACAAACCTACCCTGGTATGTTAGCAATTAAATACTCCACAATTACCTACAAATTAAGACTATCAAATAAGAAATAACGTCCGTGCGTTGAAAATACCACACAAGACTGAAAAAATCGTACAAATCATCTTGCTATCTATCTATTAGACTGTAGCGAAGAAATTCTACAACAGTGTCATAAACTACTAGATATAACGTACCAATTTTTTTATAAGGAATTCAGTTGAAAGGTGGGTAACATTTCCACACATGTTATTATTATTAAATCACTTGCATAATATTTGTGTAGAAATAAATTGCAAATAACTAAAATTTATTAAACACTTTAAGAAAACATTGATTCTGAAGACGGTAAATCGGCGACGGATATCACGTTCCAGCTGGTAGGAACACCACTATCTCCCGGGATGTAACATGGAATATACTTCTGGGACCCATGAGTTGGCGTGGTGTCTGGAAACAAATAAAAAAATAATCAATTAATGACGATAACTTCTGACAGCGAATAATTCAAGTGAGCAAAAGTTTAAAATTTTTCATGTTGAAAGCAATGGAACATTTTGAAATTCCAAAATTATTTAACCTCCTGCCTTAATTATCGTGCATAAATTTTCTCTCACTGTAAGTACATTCTGTATGTATTTTAGTTTCCTTTATATATCTGATAGGGAACACTGAAGACGAGGTAAAATTTCTCTAAACATGTACGCTGTAATGTAAAAACTAAATGTATTATAAAATAAATATTTATATATTGGAAATAGAATTTCTATATGGAAATATTATTTATATTTTACACATCAGCTATACGAATTACAACATGTGAATTATTGAACTCTGCCGAGATAATAGTTTATCCACTCATTTGACGTTGTTTTTTGGCAGATATATCCCGTGTATGTTTTGCATAATGTACTGATGCATAATTCACTGGAATCAGAGAAGAGAATTGTGTGAAATACTATGGAGTCAATAATTCTCTATACAATTCAATTTTAACATAAAAAGAAATGCGACACATGACAAAAAAGAGAATGCTAGTAGCATTTAACTCTGCAGGTACAGCATAATATCAGTAAATATTAACGACAATTTGTTTATACAAGCATACATATAAAAAAGCATCTAAATTTAAAAAATTAAATTGATCTAAGTGGATATCTTCTCATCATTAATCTTTCTCGGTCGACTATTGAAGATGCAGATTTTTTAAGAATGGCAATTTTGAAAAAGTTAGTTTTCGAAAACATGTAAGCAAACCAGAATCAAACTTTTTAAAATTGAGGAATAGAAATGTTTAAAAAAATAAAAGTGATTAGATGAAATCAGATGAATGTCCTCAAAAAGAAGGGGACAAAAAGACTCAGAAAAATGATTACGGGGGCAACCAAACATATGCTTGAGGGATGCATTGCGATATGTTAAAATTTAAACTAGCAGTGCTGCAAGTCACATTTCTCGCATTATTGGCAATAGTCACTACAATTTACGCAAAAACTATCCATATTTTTCAAAAATTGTAAATACATAAAGATCACGTTTAGATTAAATTTTCTCAGTGTTAAAATATTTCTCAGAGTTTGATAATCTCTGGACATCTTGACTTTTGTTAAGCTTAGTGATGCAGCTGTAAATATCTTAATACGTGCTACTGTGAGAAAACTGCGTTCCACATACCTGTAGTCATGGAGAAAGAATTTTCCAATTTTATACTATGGAAAGACACAATACACTTAAAATAAAGAACCAAAACGTGTGAGATCTGTGCATGAAAAAAGTGAGGGAATTTCTTAACTATAGACCGCTTGTATGCATACTAGCAGAATGTGGCTAATCTTTGGAGGCGTTGCGAAGCAATCTCCCCCTTCTCCCGATGAGGGAGCACGGTTCTCATTGAACGCCTTGTTTGAGGTCCGAAAAGGCTACCAATCTTGTGTTTTTACACATAAATATGAACCCTACGTATCATCGAATTAAGTTTATTATTGTGTGGTTCTTCAGTTATAGTTTTTGGAAATTAAAATCGTTACGAATTAATAAATGTCTCAATAATTTACATCCGCATTTTCAAATACGTTTCACAATTATTACTTGTAAATGGTGTAATAAAGGAAAACGAAACCTGATTCTTAAATACGGAGATAGCACAAAGTCATTCGTAATGAATTGTCAGGACAAAAATTGGCAGTAAATCAGATTTTCTCGTGGTAAAAAGAGGTGTAAAGAAAAAAAACTAGTTCACGTCTTTAACATACGTACGTCAGGAAATTTCTTCAACAGATTCAGGGATTTAATTAGCAATACATTCATGAGAAAAGAGAATGAAAATTGTTGAACGAAGGTTTCAAGTTTCATTTCCCATTTTTCTGCCTTGCTCTTTACGCCGTCTCTAATACAATTTTAAAAAATTCCGCGATGTGAGGCAATTTGTGATCGAAATAGGAAGGTTATAACGATGTTGTTTCTCATGATTCGGAAGGCTGCGTAACTGATTCCTAAAGGGTTGCGAATGCTCGTAAAATAGAATGCGTTATTTCCGTCCCTCCTGATAAAGAATACGTTAAGCCCCATTCGGGTGCCCGGGCATAAATGCTCTCGGAAGATACGGCGTCCGTGTCCACTCACAAATCCATTTGAAGGTGCAGACTCGAATACAGATATTCACAAAACGCCGTATTCTGTGGGCAATCATTCTAAATCTTCTCTTATGTTTGGAAACGTTCCCCGCACACATGTTCGTTTCCCATTAATTCTAGCTTGCGAGCTCGCTTATCTACTTGTAAACGCGTTGTATGGCGCACAGTGCAGGGTGTTTGCTATTTTAGTCGATGTTAAGTGAGGAAAAACCATTTTCCCCTCTTTCTTTTACACTGCCTATCTTGCAGAAACTCTAGATTCGTACAAATGTTTACAGGAACTTCATAAACAGAAACAACTTCGCACATTTGTGGAACCATTTCTTCGTATTCACCCTTTCAAGAAACTGTTGTGTTGTGTGTGTGTGGAATCATACACTATTTACGACATGGAATCGTGAACCTATTAGGGAGTACAAACACAAATGGTTACCTAGTATGGTAGTTATTTATAATAATAAATAGGAGGCGGATTTTAATGACATAAAACATTGCCAAAATTATCAATAAAATGCTCGTAAAACGCTTTAAAAATGCCCTGAAAACAAAAAAAAAAGAAAGGAAAAAATGATCAAAACCACTTCAGATGAAGCACTCAAGCTGTTGGTTATGTTACTGATGTAATCGAGGCTTCTTCCTTCTGTTCAAGGGAACTCAGATTAGAAACTTTGGGTTTGGACTGTTCTTTAAAAGAAAATCTCTGCCTTTATTTATTGCGAAATTGTCCGAACTGACAATGGTGCCGATAGTTGTCACAGGAACCTTAGATTACATGGTACTCACGACGGATGACATTACAATATATGAGCAAAGAAATCGAATTGGCTACTAAGAATTCTGTAGTGACCATTTGTTGCACCTCGTAAATATTGTTTGAAGCAATTACCAATAAAATGATATTAAAAGCAATGAAATTAGGGAAAATGAATTAAAAATGGCGTAAAAAGGTTAAAAATGACTCGTTAATCGAAATCAACAAAAAATGAAAAAAAACCTTTAAAATTGTTCATTTCCTTTCATCATAACATGAAATGAATTGTTATACTAAACGGCATTATTCTAGAGGGAAAAAGAAAAAATGACATTTCATTAAAATCCGCCCCTAATAAATCTAGCGATGTGAGTTGTCTTACTTTCTCTCCTGTGCGCAACATGTATCTTTATGAATGTGACAAAATATGTGTACAATAACAGAAACGAATCTTGAATTTATGTAATAGTAATAATAATAATAATAATAATAATAATAATAATAATAATAATAATAATAATAATAATAATAATATGATACAATATGTAAAATGATAAGGGTATTTTGAGCGCTAACAACAGAACTGTGTAATAGAAATAAAGTTGTACAAAATACGACCACATGTGTGAGAGATGAAACTTTCTACAGTTTGCTAGTCTCTTCAAACAATACTTATCGAAAATTGCGGTGGATCTCACGAATCACAATATTTTACACAATACGTTCCCCCCAAAAATGTGATACAATGTTTGTTTAAAAAAATTCTTCCGTAAAACTTCTAGGAAAAGACAGTAAACTAAAAAAATAAGTATTCGTCTAGTTTAGATGAATTTCTGAATTGTGTATTAAATATTGTGCATCTGCAATTATACTCCCGCTAACTCTCATCGTTATGGACAGCAATATTTTCACAACAGCAAAAATTAAGCGGGTTTTTAAACAAAGCAACAAAAATGAAATTCAGAATTATCAGCCAAATTACGTTTCTCCAGTTTTCACAAACATTAGAAAGGCTTCTCTATCTACGAATAGAATGATCTTTTTTAAGAAAAACAGATCATCTATTCTAAAGATCAAAATGAAGCAATTACTGGAAAATTCTTAGATATCTCAATGGCGTTTGAGGTCATTGATAGTAACATTTTGCTCTCAAAATTACCTCCCATCGAATTCGTGGTAACGCAGTAGACTGGATATCCTCACATCTTACAAATCAAAACCAAAAGAGTACAAATAATTTTTTGGTACAAACGAACATTATTTATTCGTCCTTCCAATTCTTTGTTAATTGAGCGTGGGGTCCCGCAGGGTTTGGTCTTAGGTTCTATCTCCTTCCTTCTATACGTAAATGATATACCCTCATCCATTAAAAACGGAAAAACAGTTCTGTTTGCCAGTGGTACGGATGTTATCTGCAAAAAAGAAACAATTAGCACGATTTCAGAAGTTTCAAATTTGTTTTGTAATAACTAATTAATAGTTAACGAAGGAAAAACTGTGTCAATGAAGTTTGTTATTTCAACCGGCAGTCGTATGCGCCATTGAAAGTGAACAATATGCTATTGGCTGTAATAAAAGTAACAAAATGTCTAGTTCTCTCAATTCAATCAAACCTTCAATGGAATATCCATATAAATGAATTGAAAATTAAATTATGTCTATTTTCTTACGCATTCACAATTCTTTCAGATTCTGTCAGCCTTAATGCAGCTATTTACATTTACTTTGCAAAGGTACATTCTCGTCTCAAATATGTCATAACATTTCGGGGAAGTTCATCTTACAGTATTCAGACGTACAGATTTCTGAAAAATTATACGAATAATAATCAAATGCAATTCACGTTATTCTTGCAAGCCTTTCTTCATTGAGCTTGAAATCTAATCATTGCGTTACGTATTTATTTACGAATCTATAGTGTTTGTCAAAACTAACTTAACGGGGGGAACATATGTTCGTGCTATAGTGATATTTATATTTAAAACACACGCCCTCGAAATCACATTCACCAGGTGTCAGAATCAGCAGCTCACTAATCAAAATCCACGTATAACACACTGTGATCAATCTGAGTCGGACCGGAACAGATTCAGATGCCCCTTCCAACCCCTTCTTATTTAACAGCGACACTCAGGCGGGAGAACACCTCGCACCCTTGACGGGCTGAAGAGCGGTAAGGAGGTGCGAGGTGGGACAAAAAGGCAGCTAGCAAAGGGCAGTGGTCGTGAAGTGTGCGAGCGGTGACGAGGCCGGAAGTGGAGCAGCCTGGATGTGCTGGAAAACTCCCTCCCAAAACACTCATGCTCATATAGAGGAGTGTGAACGGGAATATCAGTCGCGCAAGTCAGATCATCGCGCTACACCATTGTTGTCCCTCAGGACAGACCTTGCTCTAAAGCCTGCAACCACGACGGGTAATGTCCGGCTCCTGACTCACGCCGCAAAGGAAGGCGCCACGACCGGTGAGGAGCTGAGCCAGGGTCTCCATTCTGGAGGTCGGAAACGCTTTTGTTGTTTTATCAACTTGGATTGGTCACGACACCGAGGACGTCTGAGTCATTGGGAATTGTTCCGACCCTGTTCAAACTTTAATGACGAGCTTCAGGAAAAAATGTATGACTCCCATGTTCTATAATAAAGTACTGTAAGAAACACTTAAACTTCCAAAAGCTTGCGTGTGTGCTATCCGAAAAAAGTGCGAGTCAACGCCCTTAATATTGGCGCTACAAAGGTTGTGGATTGTGATCATTGTTAATAATTGTTTAAAGTGTAAATGTCTATTCAAGGAAGACAAAGAATTCAAAGGAGTTTTCGAATTTTACCACAAGAAAATTGTTTTGAAATTGAGAGGGGAAGTACTTTGAGAGGGGTGATACGTTGAGAGGGGAAAGACCTAGATATCAAAACGTTGCCAATATTGGTAATACGTAGTAATGTGTATTCAATAACGTGAAGAATTCAGAAAAAATATATTTCTTTAGGGTATTGAAGGACATTTTAAACATCTTTCCCATTTTTTAAACATCGGATTTACACGTCTTCCTTTAACACTTTTAACTTCTATTAACAATACATAAATGCAACAGGGGGTATGTTTAAGAAATATATCGTTTCAGAGAGAATTTAGATTTACTGGTGTCGGGGACAAATTCGTTCTACATTATTTTCAATTCGTTACGTTCTTAAGTGAGTGAAAACATTCACATTAATGCATGTTATATCTACCACTACGAAATTTATTTCATGAATAAATAAAATATAATATAACATAAAGATCGTTGGCTTTACACAATACATGGCTGTTTAAAACTAAATTTAACACGCATTATTATAAAATTACTGAAATCATTGTTCTGGCATTCTTGACGGTACATATGAGAGCCAAAATCTGTCTACTGACAATGCTAGAATCGCAAGGGGGAATACAGTAATTCTTAACACTTGTAACCCATGGTGGAGTTTCGACAATGGATCAATGAAATTTCTGGAGAATTACGAACAAATAATTGAGAATTGAGAGATCGCACAGGTTTAGCATTGACATATCAGGAGTGGAGATAATATGCAATGAAATGTTTTTTCGTTTAAAATTGTTGAATAGTATATATATATATATATATATATATATATATATATATATATATATATATATATATATATATTGAAACATAGAATGTTTCCTTATGTTAATTAGAAACATTAGCATAAGAAATTAGAGTTCGTTTTGGACTGCGTAGTACAGGCGGCAGACGCGACGGACGGCAGTGGGGAGGCCCGCCGCCGCCGCCGTCGCTGCCGCGAACACAGCGTGGGAACGACCGTTACGAACCGAGCGTGGAGCGGCAGGGGATTCAGCCGTTACGACAGTTGGGTCGAGTCGGCCGTCGCCGAAGGATGTGGCCGGCGTGCTGCCGGCGAAAGAGAGTCGAGGAGAAGTTGCCGATGGCTACGGATGTGCTGTAAGAAGCCCGCCGCTTCGCACGGACAAAGAAAGCACGCGGCGGGTGTTATAGAATATTAGCCAACGCAAGAACAATAGGCACGTTAAGTAGAGGCCGGGAAAGTGATAAATATAAGAGATAAGTGCTAGGAGAACAGTAAATCGCGCTTATGCTATTTGACGCAGTGAGAACAATACCAGAACTGTGTGTGGCGAAACTGACACCGACACGTGCAGTGGCCGCGTGTTAGCTAGTTGTATCAAAACGATGAAAGATAATTAGAGGGAAGTGCGACGCCGAAGTACCAGGAGCCAAGCCCGAGGGATTCAAGAGGCCGCCAGCCGAGGCGACCGCTACACCACCAGCCGCCGACTGCGCCAAGCTGCTGCGAAGGTCGGCGACCCCTGCCGATGCGAACCGTAATCCAAAAAACGGAGGTATTTGTTGGGGCCCCAAGGTATGATAAAAACTCATGTTAAATCTGATCTTGGTACCAAGGCAAAGCGTATAGGTGTTATAAATCATGTAATTAACAGATTTGGTTTGTGAATAAATCCTGTTTATGATTGTACCACATTTACTAATTAAATTCCCCAATGCTATATCGACTCCTCGTAGGGACCCATTCACGAAAAAGATACCCTCCTTTAGTAATTTCTTGCAGTGAAAGTACCGGCATCATCAGGTACGTCACAATATATATATATATATATATATATATATATATATATATATATATATTGTGACGCGTCCACTGCAAATATCAAGGTTATAAAGGACGGGTGTCTTACTCGTGAATGGGTCTTCAGAGGGAATTGATAATACATTGGTAAATCAAAGTAATAAATTAGTATAAACACAAATACAATTTATTCATGAATCAACGTCTAATACACCTGATTAAATACATAAGACCTCGATGTCTTGGTACCAAGATTCTAGTTACCATATAACCTTATCATACCTGGGGCCCCATCAAGTAATTCGACTGTCGCAGCTGCTCGCCCTCGGCGACGGCGACTGTTGACCTTCACCGCAGCTCGGCGTCCCCAGGCGGTTGGTGACGCAGACACGTGCCTCGCCGGTCTGCAGTGGCGGCGACGAGAATTCCTCGGCCGCAATCCGGGATGTTTCCACTTTCAGTTCCACACCCACCCACTCACAGCATCTCCAGGATGTCCATTTCGTTCTATCATATGATGACGTCGCAGCACTCTTTCTCAGTTCATTTCTGCTCCTCTCTTGCAACCGTCGAGCACGTGGTTACACTCCGTGCCGGCATCCATTACACTACCCACTATTCTATTGTTCTTTCCACTGCATTCCTTATCACGAACGCAATTTAGAGTATCTACGGGCTAATCTCTCCCGACTTCCACGTCACCGGCTTCTAATCAGCGATTCTATAAACCTAACACTGTTTCACGTTCTTCGTCTTTGGTAATGTCCTGCTCTGCTTACAGCTAACAGTCTTTTTCCGGCCGCTTTCTTCCACTCGCTCTCAGCAACTGTCCTCGACGGCCGTCTCCCGGCCACTGCTTTCAACCGTCGCGTCGACTCGTAACGGCCGAAATCCCCCCCTCTCTCGCTAGGCCACAGCGGAGGCAACGTCCACTCTTCCCCCCACCGTTTGTCCTCGCACCTGCCGCTATGCCGCGCAGTTCAAAAGAGTAGTAATTATACTCCTGTACTTCTTGTCTTTAATTACGTATGGAAACGCTTCCGCGTTTCAATATATATATATATATATATATATATATATATATATATAAAAATTATTTTCATCATACTGGCAAACGATTGTGGTTCCCGTTTCTCAAATAATCTTGCAAACTTGAAATCATCTTTAAAATAATTTTGCAGTAATTCAAATTGGAGAAACAAAATTAAGCAATTTTTTTTGAGCCGTTTTCCCCACTGTAGAATTCGAATCAGGAATAATGTATTCCTGTGTAGTTTGAAGATTTGTAGATGGAATGAATTGCCCTTAGCGTATTGCTAGCGAATACACATACACTATCCGCATTAGCTCCTTATGGCATATTTTATCATACATCCTCTCAATATTCTAACATTAGTTACTCGTATGGCAGGGAGGTCTTAGATTCGAGTCCCGACGGTGGGAGAATTTTCAACGCTAGCAAAATAGCTAACTCATGTGGCTGGAGAAGAATTCTACAGGCCGGCTGCTCAGAGAAGTAGCTTTTCCGTGTGTGTTCGTGTTTTTGGGATCAACACCAGGCGAATGCCGGAGCAGTACCCTAAGAAACAGGACACGGGCCACGCGCGTTTCCTTTCTCTTCCCTGAGTTATCCTCACCCCTTACTTAACACACACTTACATGCACTACATTATCACACATGCCGGAAGACCGGTCGGGAACTGAGAGTTTGTCCCGGCTGGGGCGGTGCCGTGCTGAAGGGAGATACTCGTATCTGGTGTGGAAACCCCGCTAGCCGACAGTAGTTCAGCGCCGGATCTCACCATCCAGCGCGGTAATATTACTGCCACCTCCCGGAAAAACATGCACTACACGTACGGGACTAATGACCTTCTCAGTTGACGCCTCCGAAAATCGCGAATAAATTAATCAACCGCTAATCAGAAAATCTCGTTCGTTGTCAATAGTTCTCGTTATTTATTTATATCATTCGCTATATTTCTTAACCGCGAGTCACAATATGAATTGTTCTAAAATATTTGGAAATATGTATTACTATAATCGATACAGTTTGGAACGGTTATGTGTAATGAAAATCTTAAATACAGCGACACAATCCGAAGGTTGCTCAGTTGCGAAAAGATTATCGCAAAATGTCCACAAATTTAAGTTAAAAGTAAAATCTTTTCTGCTGCATAACTGTTTCTATACAATTAGAGACTATACTGTTTATCAAAAAGAAAAATAATGTTTATTTTAACAAAACAGATATATGTTGAATTAGTTTACATCTGTATTCTATATTTTTTTTTAAACTTGTTTGTAACAAAGAATGTACTTCAGCTTCCCGGTCAATGACCCCCATCTCGTTCAGTTTTTGTCCAGTTTCCGTGATCCATTTAGCAAATGCTGCTCTGGCCCCTTGTTTCGCGTCTGGACGTAAATGTAGCTTCACTATGCACACGTTTTAATGAACTCTCTTTTTGCGTGGAATGGTAAGAGGAGAGGTAAGGGCGAATTACTATTTTGTTAGCAATGCAGAAAAATCATACTTGCAATTCGTTTACCGATGCAAATAAGTTTTCTATAATTCGGAAATTAAAATGTCTATTTATTCAAATATTGCTAATTTTGCTATTTTTAAAATTTATTTTTATTTATTTATGATAGATTTTACTCATCTTTCTACTCTAAGTGAAAATGAGTGGAAGTGATTCTGGAACTCAAGAAAACGTGCGCAGATAATCTTCTCCCCCATACGTCACATACAGTTTTTATTTATTTTTTTGACTAAATAAATCTAAATCTAAATGGCCGCGGATAGAATCCTGATCGCGGATGAAAAATATTCAGAAGTTCCCGCGCTAAACACTTACGTCCAAAACATCACTTTTTTCATAGACCTTCACGTACAAGCTGACACCCATGGCATGGTAAAGTAATTAAAACCGAGTAATGTTTCGGTTACCTAGCAGGGTTTTCGAAATATGGCATCATTTACAAATAGATACGACTTGGCAAAGAGAAACACGTATGTTCATATGCGTATTTTGCCCAAAGCTTATTACAAGGCTTTTTGGGGGACGGAATGGTTTTTTGAACACCGATATATTTAATAAGTGATATTACTATCAAATCGAATAATTAGGTAAAATTGCATTGCTTCAGCTTCCGGGTCAGTGACCCCATCTCGATCAGTGTTACAAAAAACGCTCATTTTAATATAGACAGTCTAACGCTCATGCGCCCAAGCTGAGCGGTGTTGCCAAAGTTCCCACGCTCCCGGAGAAAAGAAAAACGGAAAGTCAGTTTACCGGTGGATGTCGAACGAACAGATGTCGAACGAAGCAGAGCCCGTGTGCTCTCGTCATTCTTTGCAAAACATAATTCCAGATAATAGTTGTCGTAATCAGCGATACTGTCAAACAAGTCGAAATCAACAAACTTGCATACTTTAAAGGTGTTATTTTGTGGTGAAAGTGACGACCAAAATCAAGCCAACGGGAAATTTCGTCAAGGGTTGTGGCGCCAAAAGAACGAACAACGGATTCTACCTGGAAGTCGGCACATTGGTTCTGTACCTAAATTTAAGCTTAAACTATTGGTACCAAAATTTAAGCAAGGCTAGAATTTGCACTCAGTGTTATTCATGTACAAATTAGTTTTATTGATTATGTAATAAACATTTGTTTACAACCCTGTATGTGTTCATACATGTTCATACATTAATTGTAATCATTCATTTCACTCCTGTTCATAACCTTCCATACAAATTAGATAGTTCTAAAGTGTAAAGGGAAATACCAGAAAATCAAAATTACCATCGCACTTTAGAATATATCAATCAGGTTTTTGTCTAGTTTCCCTGCTACATTGAGCAAATGTTGAGATGCCCTTTTGTTTTGCTTCTGGACGTAAATATAGGTTCACTGTGCGCACGTTTGTTGAACTCTTCTTTTGCTTGTAATGGTAAGAGTAGAGGTAAGTGCGAGTTACTATTTGGTTAGCATTGCAGAAAAATTAAACTACAGTTCGTTAACCGTTGCAAATAAATTTTCTATAATTCGGGAACGAAAATGTCTACTATTTCAAATATTGCTAATCCCGCACTTTTTATAATTTTATTTTAATTAATTTATTTATCTTTAACTTTAACTCATCTTTCAACTATTTATAGTTAAAATGAGGGGAAGGGATTCTGGAACCCAAGATAACGTGCGCAGATTATCTTCTCCCCTATACGTCACATACAATTTACACTGTTTTCTGACTAAATAAATTTCAACTTAAATAAATCTAAATCTAAAACGTCTTAGATGAAAAGTAGAAGAATTTCCATCGCAATATTTATGGATAATTTAATTTGCTCATATATTTCTTAACGTGCTTTTAACATTAACTTATTTTCAGTGAGAGGTAATGATGCGTAAACTAATAATTGTTGTAAATAAGCGTTTTAAAGCATTTTTGGCTTAAGTGCTTTGCTTATATGCATAAGTTAATTTGGGTGCATAAGTGCTTTCCCACGAGAGCTCCTCAATTGTCCGATAGTGCGAGTTAGACTTTTTTGTGGACTCACTTCCATCGAGTCTCAAGTGTTCTTTTAACATTACACACGCATATGCCAACACTGACTGTACATATATCACTTGCTACATTTCTTAACAGTGAGTTGCAACACGGACTTTTCTCTGAATAGGTTTTGAAGTAAATAATGTAGCACAGTTCGTGCGAATAGTGTAATCCGCTTTTCGAATATCCTGATATTCGTGAAATATCATGAAGGTTAGAACGACAGCTTCATCGCCGTTTTCCTTTTGATGAGAAATAATGACAAATATTTGACGTTACGTCCATTAGGAATATCGATCTCCTCTAAATCCAATTTTCAGTAAAAAAACATTTCTCCCTAAACAAAATGCTACTCATCTAGCTCTTTATTTGTTCCGGTGCCTTTATGGATTGTTCTGTACTTGTTACTTTGTGTATTTTAACACCCGTTTCCTTCAGGACGCTTCTGTTCCAATTCATTGTTTACTCATGTACAACTTGTGTGACCTTATTAGCTCTCTTCGGAGAGATAGAAGAGTGTAATTTCTTTTTAAAATAGCTCACATTTAGCACACAGCAGCTGAACTCAAACTATTGCATGCTATTATAGATCTGATGGGACAACAGACTTTTAAACTATTTGCTTCAATATCTAATGGAAAAGTAAATTTTTAGCAATTAGCTCGAATTATTATTATTATTATTATTATTATTATTATTATTATTATTATTATTATCATTATTATTATTATTATTATTATTATTATTATTATTATTATTATTATTATTGTTATTATTATTATACTAATAATAATTATATTAATAATTATGTCGGCCCCCGTGGCGCAGACGGTTGCGGCAGCCGTCGTCTGTGCCGAGGAGGCTGCAGGTTCGAGTCCTGCGTAGACGTGGTCGTATTTGTGATTGTCCCTTCACCTATCATCATTCTATCATCTCATAATTCACACTACAAGGCGTAACAACCTTGTGGTAATCCAAGGATACAGCTGAAAAGCTGATCCTGGAAGAATTACACACGTTAATCGTGTAGCGTGGTCAGTAATGGCCTATACGCTAATAATAATAATAATAATAATAATAATAATAATAATAATAATAATAATAAGTATTAGTATTAGTATTAGTATTAGTATTAGTATTAGTATTAGTATTAGTATTAGTATTAGTATTAGTATTAGTATTAGTATTAGTATTAGTATTAGTATTAGTATTAGTATTAGTATTAGTATTGTTGTTGTAGTTGTAGTTGTAGTTATTACATACAGACTTCGGGATTGAACATTTTGTTTGCTCACGCCATGATGCAATTCTAAATGACTAGAAAATACTTTTTTCGTGGTACTGACTTTTGGTGCTGGTAATGTCTACAAAATGCTCTCGTAGTGAACATACCCATGCCGCCCAAAGTGGTTGAGCTCGTAGCTCTTGAATGCACGAAAAGCATCGCCACTGCAGCGGATCGCCCAACCCCAATAAAGTTAATACTAAAACGATGGCCTATCTGCCAAACTAGCAACGAACACATGATGTTGCTGATGATAATGATAATGATGATGATGATAATTCTACCAATCACGCAACGCTGAATGGCGCCATGAAATATTCGGCCGCGTGTATACCGAAAATACCGCACTGCGCTGAGCGACGCGCGGGTCGGCGTTTATCGGGATGGGGCGAAGCGGGGCGTGGCGGGATGATGCAAAACGAAGCTGAGCGGGGCAGGGTTGGACGGGGCGGCAAGAGAAGAGAGGGGGTTGAACAGTGTGGAATGGAAGGGTTGGTGAGGGCCGGAGCGGGGCGAGGCGAGGCGGAACGGACGCGCCGGGATAGAGAGGGAGGAGCTGGAGCGGGGCGGGAGGGGTGAGGCGGGGCGGAGTAGGGAGTGGCGGGTTGGCGTCAGTGAGCGTCGGCGGTTGGGCGTTAACGCCTGGCTCTCGACGCAAACGCGCGCCTCCCGCTCTGCTCCCGCACACTGGTCCGAAATTGGGCTAAAGGGTGCAAGCAAGACGAACGATTCAACGCACTTACTATAGAAAGGGAAAGCAGCGAGCTAATAAATGCGGAACGAGAAGGTGATGTTAACAATAAATCATAAAATAATGTAACTTTATGCAGTTATCCCCTTTTTGGATAATGGCGTATTATTATTATTATTATTATTATTATTATTATTAATATTATTATATTATTATTTTTACTGTTTCTGTTGTTGTTGATTTTTAAATGAATATATTATTTCTTTCCTCAGTTCTTGATCCGTATTAATATATACAAGAATTTTAATAGCAACAATAGACACTTGACATGTTTTGTCCTAGTTGCTTCCAATTTCATCTGACTCGTGCCAGTCTAGGCCAAACGGGACCTGCTGCCTACCGAAAGCTGTCGGGACAACCTAGTGAGCAGTCTGCTTGAATTCCTCCGTCTAATGAACAGGTTCCAGATCGTGTAGTGCACCCATCTTTTTTTAATAACATAACCCTCCATGACATAACCCTCCATCTTCATTTATTTTGTTCAGCTTATAAAGGAGCGACTTTGATGTTAGTGTTTGACCTTAACACTATGCGTGGCATTCTATGTTTCAGCTAAACATGTAAAATATTCTCTGCATGACAACGTTGGAGTAATATTTTTTGAGCGATTGTTAAGGTGCACGTTTCTGATCCACATAATATTTTTTTCAAAAGAAGAGTCTACAATTAGCTTTTTTATTGTTAGGCTACGTTTTTGTGTAAAAGTACAAAAGAAAGTTTCCAGATTTTTTTTCCATAATAACGTCATTTTTCTTCTAATTCCTTTATCTGAGCGGGTCGAGAATACGATTAGTTAAGCTAATATACATATGTATGCACATATTCCACACTTAATCAGTCAATTGTTATTGTTGATATGCCATTGGTCGTTAATTTTGTAGTGACGAAATTTATTTGCAACCCTACGGTCGTGCAAAAATACTAGGGCAGATAACATTTTTTCTAGTGTTTAACTGAAGTGGCGAGTAAGATAACGTCTTCGAATTCGAAATTTATTAATCGATCACCATTTATACGTATGTCTTACAACGTGTACACAAATATAATTATGTACAGTTCAACTTGTTTTCTTTGTAAAATTATTTTGAAAAGATTCCGCATACAAGAATAAAAACGTTCGTAAAGTGCTTTGTTTTGAAAAAGTATGGAAATGTTCCGGTCCGCAACTATCGATCTCTCAAAATGAAAATAAGATGAAATGTTGAATATCATTAAGGTAAAGCACGGTCACGATTTGTCTGTTGATTTACATTTTAATCGTCTAACTAACGTAAAGTAAAGAAAACCTGATTGCAGAAATATATTAGTACGAGTACACAACAACTGAAATTGAGGTATTGCGCAGAACTATGTCCAAAATTGCTGATTCGAGAAAAACGCATTTACTAACCTATTACAGTTTTATTTCATATTTAGGTTCTTTGCCTCAGGATTGACACTTGTATTCTTCCAGTTTTTAATTAGTTCTTGGGAACTATCTGTCAATGTCGACATTAAAAACATATCAAAACTGTCTCCTAAAAATTATTAACAGGCCAAGATACTAAGCATGCTTGTACCCATTTGTTGACAACTTCTGTGTTCTCGTAACAACTTAAAATTTGAATTGGTCAGTAAGGAAAGGGCATAATCAAGAATAAAGCAATTTTGAGATATAGCTAATTAAAGTTTGACCGACGTCTGTAAATTGGCAACTAATTCAACTATTTTCGAAGTATGAATTGTTCTTGACTTCACATGTTTAATGGTTTAATATTATTTGAAATCTAAAAATGACTGCCATTCTCTCTACTACATTTCACCAATATATCTTGAACAAATAAAAAATGTGGCTTGACTATCTCTCGTTAAGTCATTCATTTAGAACAGTTGACGCTGCATAACGTTTGAAAGCAGTCGACGCAGACACTGTGCAGCTCTCCATGGGAGATGATTGACAATTTGTCGTCGCTCTCAAACCTTTTTTTTTCCTTTAGCATGAATGTAGAGTATATCACAAATTTAAGAGAAAATGACCATTTTGTTTTCACTGTATCCTACGTCCCCTCCCTACAACCAATTTTAACATTGTCGTCCGATTTTGATTTAAATTATTTCATGCGGCCTACATTTTAAATTAAATGTGTTCTTTAATAATCTGATAGCTGCATCCGCAACTGCTTTTTAATATGTTCGAAATTAAATTGACATGGACACTAATGACCAAAGATGTTGATGTGTATTTAATCCTCAATCAATCAATAGAATTTTAGAACTGTTCAAGAAGAATATTAACAACAAAATTACAGATTTTTTTAAGCAATTGATTCAATAACGGTGGTTCATTTAAAATGATCTGCTGCAAAATTATGTGTGAGCCTTAAGGCCCTATTGTAGTTTATATTCTAAGTGATGTACCTCAATTTGCGTTTGTTTAATGTCTAGTTTACTTTGTCAGTGTATACTTAAGACGCATTTTTGTCAGCTTCCAAATATTGCTTTCAAAGAATGCATGACTCTTAAGTTAAATGTGATCCAAAAAACTTTGCATCGTTTCTTGAATTATAATGGTAAATGTTAATATTCTCTCATCCTTAAAAAGTAGTTCCACGAACTTATTAATTCTTTCTTCGTATTTCCAGACGTCTAAACTCCTATGATTATTATTTCCGTAAGTGTTGTGCATGTTGTAGACGAGAGGTGGCAGTATTCTTCCGTCGCTGGAACTAAAATCCGGAGCTGCCCTACTCGTCACTTTACGTGCTTTTTCTTTTTAGATATCACCCCGGTGGGGTGCAACCCCCACTCGGAATAGCTACAAATGTCCGATCGGTCTTTCAACATGTATGTAGCGTAATGCCTGTGAATGTGTGTGTGTAGGGGTAAGAGCGGAGGGACCAAACATAAGCAAGGGAAAATCGCGCGCTGTCCAAAGACCGTTTGTTAGGATACTACTCCAGTATTCTCCTAGTATTAATCGGAAAAACCACAAAAATCTACCGAGTGGAACAGTTGACCGCTAGTATTCTCCTACAGACAGAAGCTGAATTTGACCTAACTCGCTTGTTTCATGAAGATACGTCACATCAGAAAGAAGCTGTTCAATTGCGCTGTGCGCACTTTACGTGACATTTCGGCCCAGTGTGCCGTCGCCCCCGCAAGAGCCGCCGCTGCCGCCACCGCCGCCGCCACCGCCGCCGCCACCGCCGCCGGCAGCGCGCACGCGCCGCGCGCCCGCGGCCTCCACCCACGCGTCGGCCCGTGCCGAAGGTCACGCCCGCCCGCCGCGCCAACGCCCCCCCCCCCCCCCCCCGGCTGCCGCTGGCGCTGGCGCTGGCGCTGGCCTGGAAAGCCTGCCCTGAAATTTTGTATGGGAAATGGTCGGTACGTGTGCAGTTGAATGGGCTGTGAGAAGCTTTCAATGGGAGATAGTGTGTTTAGCAAAGCGTGCGTAAGAGATATTTGTAGGTGACATGAGTCGTTTAAGAGGACGTGTCTCTAAATAGAATGAAATCATCCTTATGAACGTTCGCTCCAAACATTGAACTGAATTTGATGTGTACGTTAAAGGTCTTTTTAGGTGATAGAAATTTGTCGCAATAAATGTCCAGAGACTGACAGTGAATAGCATAAAACCAAAAAATGTATGTTTCTAATGATTCTTTTTGTCTATGAATATGTGGGTTATTTGGAGGGAAAAAATGAAACTATGTTATTCCTGTGAAATTAAAAAGACGTAGAACTCTTTGAAGAATAATGTGCCTTAACTTAATAGTAGGAAGTGGTGGTAGTGTCTACGCTGTTCGTCTGCCTGTGCCCCCAGCAGTCATATCCGCGTGCACTGAAGATGACCGAAAACGACATGGACAGAATAATGTTTTTAACGAATATACACTGCATACTTGATCCACCCGTTGTAACATTTCATAGATTGAACTTTCAGGCCCTGATGTGAATGCAGAAAGGGTGGATCTTACATTTTCACAGCTTTACAGGAGAGAGCAAAATCGATTTGCTTGAAGACTTATTAATATTTCATTTTGTAACCTTTTCTGCAGATACATTTTCAGTATCTAAACGTAATATACTTTATGCACAGTTTTATAAAGCTCAAAGTAAGGTATTCCAATCATATCTTTTCGCCCCTACGTCTGTTTTAACTGGTTTTTGACTGAATAAATCTAAATATAAATCATAACATTAAAATAGCCGAAATGTGAACATGTCCCCTTTCTGCATTGTACCTTCCCTCAAATAGACTTAGGAATGTGAGTAAATGTACGAATGTAGTAAAGAAAAATTATATTATTTCAAAACTCATTTAAAAATTATTTATTTAAGGTCGTTTTAGAAACAACTAGGTCATTGGCAACCGCAGTTACAAATTACAGTACTTACAAATATACAATGGTTACAAAATTGCAAGGAGAACACATACATTAGAGATAGATCATTTATATTGTATATGAGATTCACCAATAATCAATTGTTAAATACAATTTACTAGATTAAATTTGATAAGAATTTGTATTATCTGTGTGTATCACAAATAAGAGTTGAATACACAAAGAAGATCACTATTAATCTATATAATCTAAGCACTCGATTGGTCTTCCGATATGTGTTAGTGTAGTGCATGTAAGTGTAAGTACGAGTTGAGGACAGGAAGAGGAAGAAAAGTCAGCGCTCGTTTCTTGGCCCGTTTGTTAGATTACTACTCCAGCATTTGCCTGGTGTTTATCGGAGAAATCACGCAAAACAACTGATTAGAACAGCCGCTTGCTAGAATCCTTCTTGAAAAATCCTAACACCATCGGGACTCTAATCCTGGGCTCTTCAGTTGATGCACTGAGCCACCTAAGCCTAGTAGGTAAGCAAAAAAGTCACACACCACTTCACACAAACCGACATTGCTAGTTGGTTTGGACTGTCTCCTTCATTTACGTTGTGAATCAATTCTACATATTTTCAGATTTGGAAAGGGGAAAAGAGGGAATTGAAAGTATTTACGGAAGTATAATATATTTCTTAGGGCTACGGGGCCCCTTTAGAAATGTTCAGGGAATTTAAACCCACGGCTCCTCTGGCCTGCCCTCTGTGCACGCCTATGGCGCCAGTGATGTGCGTGCGCTCGTTAAGGTCTATAGAATGCAGTGTGCATCTACACTTTGCAGTGCATTTTAGTACGAAATATGTGTTAATTCAAAGTCAACAACTAGTTGTGTTCTCCAGTGTAATAATAATAATAATCAGAGTGATTTTCCACTTTATTTGCAGGACCTCCTCCGAATATACGTGATGCACGTGAACATCTTTACAGTGATGTTCCTTTGAAGATATTAGCGTGGGTGTACTCCAAAAGCAGAGGAGTAGCTTGGCTGATGCAACCGGTGGATCGCCCAGGGCAGCCCCGAAGTTAGAGCCCTGAATGAGGACATCCACCAAAACTCAATTAAGGTGAGGTTCCTGTTGAAAAATATTTTGTAAGTACCTCGTATTAACAAAAAAATCTGTGACAAATTACTAATAAACGAAATATTTCTTTATGATTATTATTGCTACAAGGGAATGTGAGAAAATTACTGCAAGAAACGACGACAACAAAAGCAACACAGATTATGCTGAAGGAGATAAAATATACTATCGGCGGGCCCGCCGCTTAGTCTGTATAATTACTTCCATCGCAAACAGCTGTTCTGTTGTTCAAAATCAACTGTGGGACCAACACCCGTGTTGTAAACAAGACTTCGTAAAAATTTCGTTTATAAAATATGTAGTGTAAAGCGCATCTGCACAGAATGGATATGCGTGCAAGTTGCGTTGCTTGTCATGCACAAGGTTAATTCGATTGTGGTTAGTTTAACTTTATGTAGTTTACCGACAAAACATTCATTATCAGAATATGGACCTAGGAATAAGAAACACAATGGAATATCATGGAGAATAATTTCTTTGGTGATTTAATTTAGTTTACAATACAATACCGTTTATATATAAATTAGATTTAAATATTTGATTGTACGTTTACAAATTCTGTTAGGGACCCCATTTGAACCCCCTTCACTAAGGCCTTCGAAGACCTCTGTACGCCGTTGTCTACAAGAGTGAATGTCGATGATGTAGTGCCTCATTTTGCAATAAAGAATCTTCTATATTTATCTTTCAGTGGATAGTGTATGCATGTTCAACACCGAGGCGGCGAGTTTTGTATCTCTATCTCATTTGTATTTCCTTTCTTCAGTTCCCAAGGATTGATCCGGAGGGAATATGTTCGTGGATGTTTACATTTGCGACAGTTGAAAATTTGTAAATCATAGTAGCCAAAGATTTTTAATAGACTGTCTACGTGTCCCCAAAGTACCAAATCCGTATTTGAGAAAGGAATTGGATTCTAAAGGGAGAATAGCTTCTATTCTTTTTTAGGGTTTTTTTTCATTCATTGATTCAGATTAATATGCTCATTTCTAACTTTACTTTGTATTTCAATACTCCTATGTTCACAGAATTGATGCATCGAACAACATTAATAAATTTCACGAGCTTTTATTGTTGTAAATGAAACTGGGTACGGAAAAAGAACTAATTGCTAAGTTTTGTCTAACATCAACTCTACACTAAAACTTATTCACATTATTTTACTCAATGAAAATTTACTACGAAAGATAACCTATGGTGAAAAACATCGCATTCAAGTGACATAAATCATTCATATCATCCCATTAAATTCACACAATGGAGTACTTAAAATCTCATTACCTGAAGCCAAAGTTTTCTGCATACGCGTAAAAATGGGACATAAGATCGCGCAATTATTATACACGATTTTCCACAATATAGCGAGAGTAAGAAAGGAGTTTGACCTCTGACGTGGTTTCATTACATCAGCCGTGGGAATCCCAAGTATATTTATATATAACTCTTATTCGTGAATGTGCCAGTATAGAATGATTGTGTTACGGAAAATATATATTTTACCGTCGTTAGAAAATATTATAAATGGAAAGCATGTACATAATTCAGTTTCTTGAAACACTGAATGATTTGGGAATTGCTTATTCTCATTGGCGTTGGTTGAGGTTTTAACTCTCTACTCACTAACAGTTTATTGAATTTTTTGACTCACTATATGATGGAAACCCAGTGCTCTTGACTAGCGGCTGTAAGGTTCTCATCTGTAACAACACCAATTTAACAGTTTTTTATTAATTTGATAAACATTGTCTGATCCCACATACTGTTAATTGTTATAATTGTATGATGCTAAGAATGATGCTAATGTGAATCTTCTTTTAACCGGATCTTGAAAGAATTGTTTAATGCGAAGCGATTGATTTGTATTTTAAAAATTCGTAAATGTAAACCGTTCCACTATGCTTTAATGCCTAATAAATACTTACCTAGTGAAAGGATTGACCAACATATGATAGCGGAGTAAACACAACAAACTACCTTAATCATAACACAAAATTCCAAAATTTTTCCTATAGTTAATTCGATCATTCCTTGGACCCTAACAAATAAACCAACTAAATTCCTCGAAGTTTGTCTTGATACGTGGGTGATTTGGAAACCCCATATCATAAACAAATCCCATGAAGTATGCGCCGTCCGTTACAAATTATATACCATAATTAGCATAAAATCCGCCCTCAAGGCCGATCTTACACTGCTTTTATATAAATCTGCTCTCCTCTTACTTCTAACCTATGGTTGTTCCATTTGGGAAGATGTTGCTTCCACTATACTAAAACCACTTCAAACTTTTCAAAACAAAATATTTGGTAATGTAGCAGAAGCACGTTGGTTAGGTCCCAATAACCAATTGCATAAACAATTTGAACTATCCACAACACATTTACAAACTTTTCTAATCTTTTTTTCAAACATTACCGTCTTCTTCACCCGCAAGTAATTTCTGACTTGAAAAATCTTTCTCCCAAAGGAAAATTCAATCCTGATTTCCCAAGAACGAATTCAGACCACCTTAATAACCCATTTTCTCTTCTAACCTAATTGTAATAATTCATAACAGTACCATTCCTACAAATCACCCCAACCACATAATATGTAAATTGAATTTGAGATCTCTAGAGGGTACTCTTGTAAAGTACTAATGACCTGTATAAGAAAAAAGGACTTGGTGGTTTTAGCAGCTGCTTCCAATTCAGATCATGCCGTGTACTGATAATGCGATGCGAATTCTGGGATCGGGCATTAAAAAAGAGCACTCGCTTCGTGATTAAAAACAACGGCACCCTTTCCTTAGTCCCATCTGCGTAACCTTAACAGGCCAAGTAATATTTTATGTTTCGTGTAAAACCACGTGGCAGAAAATCCGTATTAATAAGTAACAGTAAGTCTCAAGAAAACACATCCCTTATTTATGCTGGCTGACGTAGTGCTCCAGAGCTGTATAGTATTTGTAAGTTCACATGCTTCCTTTCTCATAGCATACGCCTTCGATGACATTTCTGGCATCGATGGCGGTTTACAAAATCCTGGCATTTCTCACTAAAATGCCATATCAATTCCATGCATGCCTGCAAGCGTCTGTCTTGGTTAAAAGCACATACCTTCGCGGTACTCAACGAGCACTAACGTTTGGGAAACAACACATGAATTATGGCTCATGGATTATTGAGTTTAGAGAACTCGGTTATTTTTTATAATCTCTGTAAACAAATCTTTCAACAGACTTAAGATAAAATGAACAAAATTGCAAGGCTGTAATAGAATGGATTTTAATTGATATTTCCGTTCATAAACTAGTACATTATTTTCAGAATTAAATTAGTATTACATGACTTTTCTATAATTGTAAAAATATTTAACATATTACGTATTTACGGAAGAAATCACCAAAAAATTAATATTAAACATATTTGTGACAATTAAAAGGAAAATCTTCACAACTTATTTACTAAAATTATATTTTTCCAATATTCATCTTAAGTGTTTTCCCAAACACCTTTTCAATTATGTTTTATGAAAAGAAAAACTGATAATTAGAATTTTTTTCAACCTCTGTTAAACTGTAAAACTCATAAAATCACACCACCTCACAGCCTAGCGGCTGCAGCCGAACTACTCGCTGACTCAATGCACCACGCGTCACAGCCCAGAGTACTATGTCTGTCTGATACTCTCGCATGGCCTTCACCAATACCGCTCTGGCCGGGAGGTGATTCTCAAAGCTGGGTCGGAAGATGCGTGAATAGAACTCATGTCCGTACACACTTTCCTACGCTCAGAGAGCCGGGAGGTAAAGAAATTCCCTTCCATGTACACCTTGAGAGCAAATGACTCCCAAAGACAAATTCTTCGCTGGCAGCTAAGGCCCCTCTCCTTCACAGTGCGGTTGCCACGACTCACAGGGACACAGAAATTAAAACGGATTTGCAGATACATTCCTTTCATTAAGAATATCTCGAGTCTCTCTGCCAATTGCATTGAATTCACAGACATTCCGTTGTATAAGTTTTTTCGCTGAAGGACATGAAAAATCGTTCCGTTTCCGCCTTGGACAGGTTCTGTTTTATGCTGTGTAAAATGCCATTTAACTTCAAGGGCAGGAGAAATGTTACGGTTAAGGCAGCTTTCAGCTTGTATAGGTTCCTTTTAGACAAATATTACTGTAGCACATTTTATTTTCAAAACAATTTTACCGTCTGGACTCTGCTGCAAAGGATGATGCAGAGGCGATATTGCCGCTGACGAATACCTAAACCATTAAAACGTGAGGTAAATATTAACAAGTGAATTACGTCGACGGCTTTATTAAGCATTTGTTTATTAAAAGAATCATATCATTATTCTAAAGAACAGTTTGCAATGTTTACTTTCCAAGCGAGAGACACAAGTCCGCGTTCAAAAAGAATAGGTGCTCGGCTTTATGCGGTGAATCGCAGGGAAATGGAGAGTAGCGTGCACGGCGGGCAACGCTTTCACTGACGACGAAACATTTGCGCACTGCGGCTGCCGCCCACGCTCTGATTCGCGCCGTAGGTCAACACGCCCAAGCCCCGCGCCCGCCGCCGCCCTCGCTCTTCGCATCATCCCTCGCCGTCCTCGCCCTCGTCGCGCCGTTGCCGCAGCGCGCTGAAAAGGAAGAATGCATTTTGTAGAGTTATTTGAACAGACTGGACAGGGGAATGTTTGTTGATTTGGTCTTTTTTCGTAGAGTATACAGGTATTCGATAGGGAGTTATCAGGCGATTAATATTGATGCAAAGCGTAAATATCACAAAATCATTTCTGGTATTTTTGAAATGTAATAAAGTGTTTTTTTAGAGTAAATTTAATATTTTTCTTTGCGGGTTAACTTGGTGTTTTTTTCAAATATTGAAAGGGCTTTTAGCGTTTTCTGAATTGAGGATTTCTCCTCGTATCTTCTGTCGAAATTTCTTGATAATTCACTAAGTCGCAAATATTGGTTTAATACTTCCACGAAATATGAATAATACAGTAAACATTAAAAGTTCAGTTATCCATAAATTTGTCTTCTTAATATTTTTTAAAGAAATTGTTATTACTCTATATTATTTAACGTCAATTGATTTATTTAGTGCAACAGTTAGTCGGGTGGTCTGGTTTCCCAATTTTTGTGCGTTAAAATACGGCCGATATCAAGGGATATTTTAGTAACGATACAATTAACTTACACTTCTCCGGAAGGGATAAGAACCAGTTCTTCGGACTGGTTCTTAAAATTGGCTCTTACAACTGACCCTACAATTACTTTTATCATGAAAATGATACTTATGACAATAAAACTCCTCTGAGTAGAATTAAAACTGATATTTTCTGACCAATGTAATTATTTATATATTTATTTATAAGAAGTGCTGCTGCGCTAGCGAAGATACCTGGGGGTAAACAGTGGCATAGCGTAGGAGGGGAAGAGGCAGGGCCCAACCCACCTTGTGCGCCACTTTAAGGGGGCAGCAAAATTTCACAGAAAATAATAATAATAATAATAATAATAATAGTAATAATAATAATAATAATAATAATAATAAATGACTTCTAAAAATTTTAACGAAATTTCATTTCATACTTTTTTTCCATCTACGGTACAGACCGATTGAAATGAGCACGGAATCTTTCATTACTTATTCTGTGACGACTTCTAAATGAATGTATACTTATAAAATCTTGTTCATTGTAGCAAATGACAACACCGTCTTTACTGCTTTGTAGGGGTTCCATGTATTTATTTTGAGCGTGGATTGTTTATTACTAATATTAAGCTCAGAATGAATGTGACAGAATGTATGTGTCAGAAATGTCAAATAACACCGGGAAATTAAATTACAGTACGGATAAGTCCCTTCAGGGACCTGTCAATAATACTTTGACAATCCAAAGAAAGTTTCATTGATGGATCGTCAGTCATCCAATTCGCATTAACTTAATCGTATCTCTGTATGCGCTTTCCAAACTGTGGTTTTAGTGCTCATAAGTACTTGAAGTGATTGTATTGAACATTGTTGAAAAATTGTATTCTACGTGTTCGTATACATTCGACTATGTGGGTATTAAATATTTTATTTTATAGAATTATTTAAAAGTTGACCAATAATGTTTTAGTTAAAGAGATAAATTTGTTAATAATTCTAAAAATTATATTATTTTTTAATAAAAATATAAATAGTAACAATATCATTCTAGTAGTAATTGGAAGTCAATTAGTGTTTTATATCCAATTCGCTGATCACTGAATCTTATCGATGGTCAAAGTATAGTCATAAGTATTCAATAACTGTTATATCAGTGTAAGTGGCATATGTGTAAGATATGATTCTTATATTGTAAAACATATATACATGACTTTTTTATATTTAACCTGTACAAAACACGATAATAATTATTGTTTTTTGCAAAAGTTTCCTTAGAACTACTGTATATTTTTAGTCCTGAAATACTTATACGTACTCAAGTTTTCGTCTGTACCTACAAATGCATAGAACTCCTGCAGCATCGAACAGATAGTAAGCATACGCAACTTGTAAACGGAAGTACACTGGTTTTCCTAAAACAACCAGTATGTTATATTATTTAGATAGCAAGGACATTGAAAATATTTGAGCAGATTTGATGGTAACAATTGAGAGTGAAATAAACTCCCCGAAATAATTATGTTTTTTTAAAAATAATAGTTATTTAATTTGTTATGTTTGTGGAAACATTTATATGGTGAATGCGTTCCACAAGATCGGCACCGAAGCGAAGAAAAAAATTAAGTCCTGTGCGTTATGGTGCTGCAACGTGCAATACACCCACGGTATGCATACTGCATCTGCGCAGGGAGTCATGCGATACCAATTTATACTATTGAATTGCAAGTGGTTCTGGTAACAATCGACATTTTCTTCATGGATGTCAGCGGATGTGATCCTTTTTCCTCACTTTAGTGGTTTTTATGTTTTCTAAAACGAATAGTTCGTTTTTGGTTCTTTGTTATATTTTGGGCAAACATGTGGGATGATAAAGAGACTATTTCATTTATTTCCATTATCACATATATTCTTAAGTAATCATATTTTTCTTTTAATTGTAGGCTTTAAAAACAAAATAATATGAATATCCCATGCGCAAAAAGTCTTCAAATATGTGGAGATGTGTATACAAACTAAGAGCAATAGAAAGCTCTCGAAAATATTAAAAACAGAATAATTATTATAAATAAAGTTATTAAAAACAAAATTGTTCACAGATAATATGTACTCTTAGAATTCTATTTGTTGCGGTATTCTATTTTTATACATGCCGTGAGCGAAACGCAATGCGTAAATAATACACAAAGACGTTAAGACGAAAGACAATTGCGAATAGTTACAGACGTTTCGCACACGCATCGCAATGTTTCCCACACGCTTCCCAATGTTTCGCACACTGTGAAAAAATTATGTTTTGCACACGAAAAACAAGCACGTTTCGGTCACGGTGTGTCCTGACAGTTTTTCGTGCTGTAAATAATACTTCGAAATACATGCACCCTCCTTTACATTGGTAGAAAAAATAATCTATAAGCGATGTGTGTTTGTTGATGTTCACGAAGATCACCTTCACACTCCCACTGTCGGGAAGATGCAAGATGGCTAGCGAAAGTGTTAGTGAAATAAGCAAAGAGCAATTGAGGCAAACTCTTCGGAAACGGCGAAGCAGGACCAGAGCTCAGACACCAGCCAGTTGCAAACAGCGACGAGACGTCTCAATTTCCGGGCCAACTACTCGAACGCAACGTCTCCGTCCCTGGAGCCTGGCTCCCGATATGAAGTTCCACGTGGTTGGCGACGCGCTCATATCACTCGGCCAAGCGGAAGTGACCCTTAGCCGTAGAATCAGAGCTTGGTCTGTGTGTGTGCGCGTTTGTGTATGTGTGAGAAAGAGAAAGGGAGACAGAGACAGGGAGACATACAGACAGATATAGACACAAAGAGACAGATTGACAGAGACAGGCGGACAGAGACAGGCGGACAGAGACAGGCGGACAGAGACAGGCGGACAGAGACAGGTGGACAGAGACAGGTGGACAGAGACAGGTGGACAGAGACAGGTGGACAGAGACAGGTGGACAGAGACAGACGGACAGAAACAGACGATAGACAGAGACAGACGATAGCAGAGACAGAGACAGACAGAGACAGACAGACAGAGACAGACAACAGACAGAGACAGATAGACAAAAAGAGACAGACAGACAAAAAGAGACAGACAGACGAAAAGAGGCAGACAAATAGAGACAGACAATTAGAGACAGACAGACAAATAGAGACAGACAGACAAATCGAGACAGACAGACAAATCGAGACATACAGACAAATTGAGACAGACAGACAAATACAGACAGGGAGGCAGAGAGAGAGAGAGAGAGAGAGAGAAAGGGAAAGATAGAGAGAAACAGACACAGAGAAAGACAGATACGAAGAGACAAAACCCAGAGAGAAATAGACGCAGAGACAGACACAGAGAGGCACACAGAGAGAAACAGTGAGAAACATAGAGAGAGAGGCAGACACATAGACAGATAGACACTGCGAGAGAGAGACAGACAGACACTGAGAGAGAGAGAGAGAGACTGAAAGCGAGACAATCTTTGAGAGAGAGAGGGACATACACTGAGAGGGAGGGATAGTCACTGAGAGAGAGACAGTGAGACAGACACTGAAAGAGAGACACTGAAAGAGAGAGAGAGAGTCACAGAGAGAGATAACGCGGAGAAAGACATAGAGAGACATACAGACAGAGAGAGGCAGACACAGACAGATAGAGGCAGATACAGATAGGCAGAGGCAGACACGACAGAGAGAGGCAGACAATGACAGAAATAGACACAGACACATACAGAAACATAGGCACAGATGGACATAGTCACAAACATATACACAGACACATAGATACAGACATAGACACGGACATAGACAGACGTTGACACAGACAGGCACAGACTTAGGCACATACATTGACACTGACATAGACACAGAGGCAGACACAGAGACAGACAGACACAGAGACAGACACAGACAGAAAGACAAACAAATAAACTCGCAGAGATAGACAGGCAAACAAAGAAACAGATAAAGACAGACAGCCGACGTCCCATTCACAATTTCAATTTGATTGTACTGTCCTTGTCCGAAGCCCATCACAGGTTTGGTATCTCTTACCTTAGTCAATGTTTTAACCTTGCCAATTTGGCAATAAGTGTCTCTTCACAGAGCCAAGAAGGCAAAGCAAGGCTGACTAGACACCAAAGAGTATAATTGGAAATACAAGTATAGAACAATAACAGGGAACTTTATTGCATGTGCAAAACTTTGAAATAATAAATTATAAATTAAATATAACTCTATTACTGATAATCACACATTAATTAATTCTTGCAAAATAAAATTTCAAGTGATAACCGAAATTAATTTAATTACAATTCTTTTTACGTTTAAAGAGAAAACATGCAAATTATTACCACATTCGCAGCCTCAAAAGGTTTGTAAAGTCTTCATGATCATGTGTGTGTGTGTGTGTTTTACTTATCAACGACGGTAATGAATATTTGGTCTAAAGAAAGAAATGATATAAACTCATCTATGTCTATAAACTTCAATAACTACTGGGTTCCATGTGATCACGAAATGCACAATTAAAAGTTATGCACGGTACAACAATGGCAGACAGTGCCCAAAATACGTAGCCGCATTTGCAGCCATAAAAACACTTAACATTACCTAACATAAACGCTCGACCAATTGGGGAACAAGGATGGCTCAAAAAGCACACAGAATACTAATTACAAATAAACAAATCAAACGACCCTCAAATGATATGTTTTCAGAACTTCAATTTGAAACATTCACAAGTTTATAGCCGACGTCTCATTTACAGTTTCAATTCGATTGTACTGCATCCCCAACCTTATTTTAAAATTCATAACTTCATTTTGATTGCGAGCGTCAGAGGTTGCCATATGAGGTTTCGATCCCCTAAACAGTGACCAAGTTATTAATATTGATGCGATGGTGTCGAGGTTCTTAGGATGCAATATCCCTGCGCAAACACAGCAAAGCAAAGTTGACTAATGCAGAATCCGTTGATTGCTTGTAGTAGTTAAATATGGGCGCCTTCAGCAGTAACAGTCTTTTTTCTTGCAACATTTGGACTTCAGGTTTCAACAACACTTAGTCAATTAACACTGCGAGTACCAAGGGATCGTTGACGACCCCAGTCTCTTGGAAATGTTACGGAAATTCATTAAAAAACTGAGTGGATTTGTGGCGTAAAGATTTTTTTTATCTAATTTCATTTTCAATGAATACATTTATAGATGCCTTACATTATGTAATGATTCCTAAAAAATGTGTATGGGTCCTTGCGAGATCTCCATGATATTTTCCGTAACTTTCTTTGAAATAAAATGCTTGGTTTTGTTTGATAATACTTCCTTTCTAAAAAGTGTAAACACAATTTTATATTTTTCCTATCGATCAACAGATGCCAAATAAAAGGATTTTGAAATTCCAATCAGAAACAAATTGTCAACACGAGAAAATAGGAAATCGAGTCTCGAAAGGACCCCCATGATATTTTACGTTACAGCGAGACCGTGGTACTTGAGGGTTAAATAAGTAATGTGTGGCGAAGTCAAATCAATAAGACCCCTGACTATAGCTTCTATAAATACAACAAGAACGTAAAGCAAACTGAATTTATCCAACAAATGCCTTACATGGTATTATAAAAGATTTGATGGAAACGGGTAAGCAAACAATCATATAAATTCAGGGTTGACTTATAAATGGTCCCACATTGCTGGCGGAGGTGATGTGCGCAGAGGACTGTAAATTGACAGATGTAATCTGTTGCACGTTATAGTCCGTCATCCTTCCTTGATAACATAAAATTGTGAAAACTCAGCTTCCTGGCGACCGTAAATTTGTGTCCTAATATTTTGAAATTCTTGAACGCCAACAATATCTGACATTGGCATTATGAGGGGAAATATAGTTAATGGCGTAGCAGGGCAAGGGGCAATCTCCGCTTTTGCTCCGTGTACTAACGGGTCTTAACTCAAACCAAAATGTCTCCGATTACATGGTCTCCTCAAATTCATATACCTCTTCCCTATAATGATATCCCTAACGTACTAACTGAATTTATGCGGGAGTAAAATAACCCAAATATTTATTTTCCAATTAAACTTATGTCACGAAATTTGGCTGAGGTCCAATAAACCCCATGGTTATATTTGAAGGTTAAACCTTTCAATAAATGTTTTTTTAGAGTATTTGGAATTGGAATCTTGTTATTTTAAAAAATCAGGAACCTTTGTCTTTTTCTTTCTTCGAATTCTGGTTATTGAAATCCTATTCAATTTGTTTTGTGTCCCGTGGTACAAATACTAGTTTTTCATGCCAGTGTTATTGGATGTCAATACCGGGAACAACAATACAAATTGAGAACTCGAAATAAAAAGAATGTAAGAACCATTTTTGTTAAATTTACGTTGTTACCACTACTAATGAATAAGTCACACCTGTAGCACAAATGGGAACCTATTGAAAATTTCTTTGATCACTCTAGTTCGGATTTATACACAGAAATAATTTTCTACGTTTTACGCAAATGCCCAATGGTGTAGTTTTTCGTGAAGGAAGTAGTAACTACGACAATGTTCTTATTCAACTTAATACATATATACGATTCAACTTAAACAGATTCGGTAAGTGCAGTGATGTTTAATGCAATGTAGAACTAAAACTGTCGAAACTAACTAGAAGAAATTTATTCGAAGAATGTTTGCATACAGCTTATACTTTCAAGTCACTGCCTACTATCTATGCGTTGTCCTTCGTAATTCAGCTACATACACAGCGTCTCGTAAAATTCTTTTATATTGCCAACACTCTGCATATAATAACGTAGGAGTAACATTCTAATTTACCTCAAATGACAGTAATAATATTTTTAAATAGTTTTTTATTTTTTATTTTTTTATTTTTTTTGCCTTCAAACATTAATCCTTTTTACTGGTAAACTTGTAAGATGTTCCTATGAAAATTCAGCACTCCAAAGTCATTATCGATACGCAGAAGTAAATGAGAACCTAGTCCACAGATTTACTTCTAATCCAACATTTATGAAACTGGACTTCTCTTATTTCTCATTTCTGACCCGCAATATTACATTTCCATCGCACCGTTCTTATTTGTATTCTAGAGCATGAATATCACTTGAAAATCCAGCTTTACGAAAACACGAAAGTTCGGATCACTCAATAATCTGCACTAGAAGCTTCGTGATCTCTTGATTCATATGTTCAACTACTACCTAAAACTTTCTAAAAATTTTCAAGTTATTAACTCGTAATTTTTAAGCTTCTAATATCATTTCAAAGCAAAGATTCTAAGGATTTGTGTCTCTCTTCGACAAATCACCGAAAAAGTACTTCATAGGGAGTACAAAGTTTTAAGCGTTTTTTTATGGAGTCCGTTAGTTGTGTTACGGGTTGAATTTAAATAAGATTTTTATGTCAGTGTTACCAATGCTGAATTTTTGTTGATTTCCAATTCTTTTTCAGTGCCTGCTGAGATAAAATATATTTGAGGTGGCAATTGGCTGAAATTTTTTTTATTTAGTTAATTAAGGCAGACTTAAGCGGCTGCTTGATTTAGTTAAAGGTGAAGGTACCTGCGAATTAGTATCTAGTTGCCATTGAATAGATATATTGTCACGTATTTCTTTGCTGGTTCCAGAAAGGAATAATTTTTAGTTTAATACTTTGTAAGGACCGAAGGGGCAGATGTCTTTTTCGTCAGTGGGTTCGTGGGTGGGTGTACAAATATTGACACACGTGTATAACAAAACAAGAATGATATATTGTATTTATTTTGAAAATAATTGTACTGTGAATAAGTAAAATTAAAAAACACAGGATATTTATTGCTCAACAACCACATGTTCAATGTACTATAACAATTAGAATCGTAAATTGCTTCTCATTTACATTACTCATTACTTCTTTCTATATTCTCGAAAAATTTCAAAAGTTTATTTTGTCGGCGTGTTTTCACAACTCCAATATTAAAGTTACAAATTTGTGTTTAACGAAATCTGTTTTCCAATATTAGATCTGTAAATAAGGTCATTTGGAATGTTTGCAAGCATGAATATTTTTGTGTGTAATATTCAGTTATATACGCCATTGTGGAAAAAAAGCCTTACAAATCTTAAAATCTTCTTTCTTTGATTTTACCTCGAATAAATAAAAATTGACGTTTATGAAAGTGGTGAAGGTCTACGTTTCATTAAACTGTGCATTTACAAAGAGTTACAAAATATTGTTTCAGCCTTTTCCTGCAACTACAATATTAAATATATCGATTTTTTTCTCGATGAAATCTGCTGTTCAACTACAGATCTTGAAATAAGGTCATATTCATTTATTTTTGAAAATATGAGTAGTTTGCGCGTAATTGTGCGGGAAATATAGACCATTTTTAATATTTTATTTATAAAATATTATTGATTTATTTTTTAATGAATTTCTTCTTAGTGAAATATGTTCTTTAAAATTTTATTTCGAAATAATATCTAAACTTTTACATTTTTGATAATTGCAAATGCAAATGTGCATTTTTTAAATTTTGGTAAGCGCTGTTTTATCTTTGAGGCTGATGTTAGCGGTAACGTGGATGGCGGTATAAACCCAATTGCGTGATATCCAATCTCGGCTGCTAGGGAACTCACTTTTGCGGGTTTAAGTAGTAATGAAACAATGCCTAGTCGTTACAAATAATGCGAGAAAGTACATGCTGCCATAGCACCCCGAAAAAAGCACAGAACATTCGAAAAGGAAATTCCTATCTTTCAATTTTGAAAATTCAATAAAGGTTTCAATAAAACGGAGCTAAGACATATGGCATTCATTGCATTGTCTTATTTTCTTATAAAAGGTTTAAGATGATTTTTGGAGTCACGTTTGAGAAAATCGTGTTTAAAATGATAATTTAGAGAAATATTTTCTGTAACAAAAAAGGAATCGATGCCTTTGAACAGAATAAATTGAACGTTGGGAATTTTCGAAATTTTAGAGATTTTAATGAAAATCGAACTTTTATCGTTTACAAAGGGTAACGTCCTCAATTACAGCAAAAGAAATTAAGAAAAGTGTTTTTGGCCATTTTAGAGAAAATCCTGTACACCGTTGAGGTACTAGTGCTGTTCATTGACTAACGACCGGACGGTTGGACGGTCAATGATGGATGGAAAGATGAACTGGCCGTATCGGGGTCCCCGAAAAAACATTTTTTGTCAAAATATCGATATCAATTTTCTACAGCATTGCATCATTTTCTCTATACTGTAAGAAAGTAAAAGAAGAAAGTTAATTATTATTTTAAATCATTTTTATAAGCATTAAATATTTTAAATAATGATTAACTACGAAATTCATAATGTTGATGCGTTGCTTTTCAGCTGTACCCGAATCTAGTTGTATTATTAACGACAGACCAAGAGTATATTTGAAGATATTGCACGTCAATGTAATAGCGCTTACGGTGTAGGAGAAATTACGCTGTTGGTAGTGACATCAATGGAAATACAACATTGCTTCCTTTGACAAGTACGCTACATTTATCTCTCAATTAATGTCGTATTGCCAACAGTGTAATCGAAACTTCTGTACCGCTGTATACCGAATAAATATCAGCGGTCCATTTAATGAGGATTACCCAAATTCAGCGAAACAGTCATCGCCTACTTTAGTAGCTCAGTGGTCCTAGAAGGCTGGAGGAGGATGGACACGTGCTCACTACCAGCAATGGACAAAGGCCGCGTTGCCTGTTCAGTTCCAGTAATTAACAAACGAATGTTTGTCCCTTCTCCATTGCGGTGATGTTTGACAACTTCTGTTCCCTTCTGGGAAAACGTGAAATATTTGCACTCACAGGTAGAGGAGGAGCGTTTGCATTACATACGTGTCAGGTCAGATAGGGTATTCTATAAAGATGACGCTAATCACACTGTGTTGAACGTCATTAAATGACAACTACTCTTACTAAAAAAGGTGTTAAATAATGCATTTAATGTAATTTGTAACAATATGCATGTGTTAAAACCAGAACGGTATAAGAGACATTTTATAAATTCTGAGAAAAAGTGTTTATTTTAGACTATATTTCAGTGGCAATATATTTTCGTGATTTTAATGAACAACCGAAACGCTGTGGTTTTAATGATGAAACAAAGCACCATGACTATACAATAATATTCACTTAAATAATTAGATTTCTCAGTATTTATAAAATGTCACTTCCATCGTTCTGGTTTTCACACATTAATATAATATATGAAATTATAATAATGTTTATGTAATATATAACCAATAATATTATACGAGGGTCATTTCAGAAGTCATGGCAACAATTTTTTATCAGTCAATAAATTTGCAGAAAACAAAAATCACAATATAAGATTGAAAGTCGCTGGAATGTTCTTCGCAGTGCTGGTACTTAATTGGGATCCGGATACAAATCGTTATTAGGATGTCCTCCCTGTTTGCAAACTGCTTCACACGCAGCATCGTCTTCATGTTTGGAATAACACCAAAGTCGCATGGTCTGAGCTCTGGGTAGTACAGAGGATGTTCCAATATCTCCCATCCCCACAAGGTGTCTGGATACAGACGTGACTTGTGACATAATCATGGAGGAGTATTACATTGTTGAGAAACCTTGGACGTTTCCTCCGCATTGTACGACGTAGAGTGTGCAGCAGGAATGATCTGTTGTACGTGGCAGTGACAGTTTAGCCCTCACGAACAGGATGACACGAGTATACTTTGGCTGTCATGAGCCAAAATAAGCATGACCGTGAGAGATGGATTCTGCCGAAAATTGTGTTCGCCAGTCATTTGATTGCATATTCAGTTCTTGTTCACACGTTTTAAAATGGCAATTGTTATAATATAACCACAAAATGTGTTTTACAAATTAGTGTTACAACATTAAGTGATGCAATATCAAATTAAGTTGACAACTTCGTGACCTAGATGAACTTTCGTTTTTCAAATTGATATTCGGAAAAGTAGATTTGGCTAAATTAATGTCAAAAGTTTCCGAACTGAAATGAGCTCAGAATAAAACCCAGGTAAGTGACTTTTGCGAAATTAGAGTAAAACTCATTAACCACTTCTTCGATGTGAAGTTGAACATTGATTAGTGATTCCAGGCGCATCAACTGCTAAGGTCATTTGCCCCGTAAGTGTACTATGTTTTTCTCGGGAGGAGATGTGATCTTTTCCCACTGGGTGGTGAGATCCGTCGTCGACCTATTGTCGGCTAGCTGCGTTTTCCCCAACCAGGTGTCTCCCACCTGCGGTGCATCGCCCCAACCGGGACAAGCTGTAAGTTCTCGAACGGTCTCCCGATATGTGTGGTAGTGTAATACATGTGAGTGTGTGTGTATGAAAGGCGTGAGTATATGAAAGGAAGATGATGGAATGATCGTGCGCGGTCCGTGGTCCGTTTGTTAGGGTACTCCTCCAGCATTCGGCTGGTGTTGTTTGGCGAAAACATTGAAAACTACTGATCAGAACAGCCAGCCGCCAGAATTCTTCTCCAATCAGCAGCTGAATTCAACCTAGCCAACTAGCTAGTGTCGAAAATCCTTCCATCATCGAGACTCTAATGTAGGTCCTCCCTGTCAGCGGCCCTGCAGTGACATCAGATGACCTGAGCCACCTCCCCCGGTGTTTCGCAACAGACCAATCGCCTAGAGAAGCGCAGTGTTCTCGCCGAGATAAATCCCAATGGCGGCCCCAGTCGCGACAACTCGCTGATGCCAGCGACTAGTGGCCGCCACAATTGGCCGAGAGTGCGCGTAGTCTTAGTGCGAGAGTGTACTGAGAGACTAGTTGCGGCCACAACCAGCGAGAATCACCCACTTTTTGCAGCTTGTCGCGTGTCCTCACACGTGTTTATCAAACGTCATGCGCGATTTCTAGGAATGTCACGGCTACAATTCCACGGCTTGCCACGTGGAGTCACGCCGAATTTCGGAGAATCGCAATCGGGGTTTAACGGCCTCAAGCGAATTGACTTCATGAAGCTTCCAGAACAATTCAAAAATTCTTGTTCGTTTGGACGATTAGTCCTTATTTCTTTTCACAAACTAAAATTTGTTTGCTTCCGGGCATTCATCCAGCAGCGAGACGTTTTAAAAGACACGTAGCCCGCAATAGTGCTCGGGTGGACCTCTTGCAACGTAAAGAATTTACTTGCGTTATGCAATTTTGAAGCCCTGTTTAAGGCAATCACGACAATTGCAGAATATTGTTCGAATTGTTTTTGAACAGATTGTTACGAGTTATGAACTGTGAAGTGTACTGTACGACTCAGTGCCGAGAGTAAAATCGTGATATCAGTGTCGCTTTAGTTTTAGCGCCCGTAGAGTTTCAGCTGTATGTGCAGTAACAGTTTCATACAGTCCACTCTTTCACGAGCCAACGCACTAAGCGAACACGAGGCATTCGTTCTTCACACCAGGAAATTTGAGACCTCACTTTCTGCATATGCAAAATGCGATCTCTTAGGTCTGGTCGCGCCAACCTCCGTGCACAGTCCTATCGTCTAAAAACTCCGGGATCCGTTCATTGAATAATATAATTTGCATTCGATATGCTTAAACATTGTGTGTAATATAGCTCGAATTTTAGTTCCAAGCTTTTGTATGAATTGAACATCTGGCAATAAAGATGGAAGCTTTGGTGTTCCATTGTCAAATTTGTTCAGGACATTATAATAACGGGAAAATTTAGGAACATTAGAAATTTTAGTCATTTTTAACGGATATTTTGCATTCGACTCTACGGAATACATCTAAACCATGCATTGACAGACGGCAGCATTTTATATTGTTCATTTAATCTAATAATTATGCCCCTACAGTAATAGTTTCGTTGGTGAGGAAAATTTATAGTATCTCGTAACATGTCGCTTATTTAGAACTAATAGATTTCTGTAAATATCGTCGTAAACTGAGTTCCCGTTTTATTAAGTCCTCAAATGACATAAACTATTTAACTTAAACCCGAATGCCGAGGAGAGACCCGAATGCGCCGGAATCAGCTTCCGTGCATAGCCTTCAATACTAGAGGATATGTATAAATTGCAGCTTATCGACCGGCTCTATCGAACTCTCATCAGTCGTGCGCCTGCCGCGGAGGAGGTGACGTCACTAGGTGGGGAATTAGCGCATGACGTCAACGGGCGCAGTAGGCGGGAGAAGTGGGGAGAGAGGAAAGAGAGGGAGAGAGAGGGAGAGGCCCTAGCGAGCCCCCGCACCGCCCCCAGGCGACACGACGCGGTTAGCGTTGGGCGACGAACACGTTTGAGCTCGTTAAACAAATACTGAGGTTATCCAGAAGCGTTCAAAGCGCCCATGCCCGTTGGCGTGGGTGGAAGCCCGTCTGAAAAATAATGCGGAACCAACAAGTTGAACGATCGATTAATAGTCGGTCCTTGCTTTGTCAGGAACCAACCATTTTCGACGGATTGATGTGGATAGACACTTTATATCAATAAGAATAACAAAAACAATAGTAATAATAGTAATAATAATAGTAATAATAATAGTAATAATAATAATAATAATAATAATAATAATAATAATAATAATAATAATAATAATAATGATGAAGCTATCATTTTGTGAATACAGTGAATAATACAGGCCCCTTTCCAGGATGATATCATATACTTAGCCATTGCAAAGGTATATTTTTGGAAAGAGAATACTGCAAATAAAAACAAAGCTAGCTGTTTGACGGAAAATAAACTTATCTTAATAATCTTAATCAGCTAATTGGGATAGGCAACATAAATAAGTGAAAAAAATAGTGAACTTGTGGTCGTGGCACGGTGGCGGTCCAAGGGAAGTGTAGTTAGAGGAAAGTACCCAAACCTGGGCTTGGTTACTAATGCGAGGCCTTTGATTTAGAGCCCTGAAAAGTGCTGTTGCCTATTGGAAACGTACTAAAATAGTAGTAATTTACAAATCCCTAGCCCAGTCATGCGGGAGTGTCTTTTTATTTTTACTTGATGCGGGACAGTTGGCCATTAATGCGAACAGTGAAAAGCGAAGTTTTCACAAGTGCTTATTCTCAGTAGCCTGATTTTGCTACTTTACCGGTAAGTCTTCTAACCATTACAATAACTTAAAGGAGACATTACAAACTATTGACGTAGGGTAATGTAATTTATTTTACTTGCCATGCAACAATGTTATTGCCATTTGAAGTACATGGTGATTCAGTCCTCTTTGCTAATACTCCAGGGTTTTATCCCAAATGTAATGAGCAGACTGAATTTGCTAAAATTAGTTACTCTTCATCGTTTAGATTTGTAAATAATTAACGTTAAGCTTTGGACTATGTTCTTGTGCTCGTGTAACATGAGCTGCGGGAAGTGGACCAGCGGCTACACCTCACCTTAGGGCTCGCCGCTTCAATGGAAAACTTCTCGCTAATACTATCTGTGAACCGAGCACAAGGAAGATAGCGCGGGAGGTCAAGGCATCACAGTTCCTCGTCTGGTGAGCAATTCCTGCGAAAAATTACAACTTTTCCATTTCCAGTGAGTGCAGCATTTGCAAAGTAGAGACTTTAACATCGTTTTCAATTCTCTAGGCATTTCTTACGCAAATGTAGGGAAAACCAAGAATTTCGTTCTTTAGTCAGGTGAAGTTTTTAGAAGAATTGGAACTATTAATGTCCACAATTTGCATCTAAAAGCTGAGGAAAATCCAAACGTTGCACGTTGTGAGACTCGCCAAGAGCGATTCACTGTAAATGTGCCGGTTGGCATTGTGGATGAATTTGTCCTTGGCCCTCACTTCTTACACGAGCGTTTAAGAGTCGTTCACTATCTCATTTATATAACTAATTTTATAACTATACCCAACTGTTTGGAGCAGGGGGTGGATGAAAGATCACGTTTATGCAACTTAATATGAGGGTTGTGATTACCGTCTTCTGAACATTGAATGCGTGGCGGCAGAAATAAAGGTAAAATCCCAAAACTTGTGCGCGTGACGGAGGCCATGCGGCAGAGATGCCTACCTTGCGTTAACGCAAGAAAAGACCATTTTGAACACTTTGACGGAGGTGATATGTGTGGTGGACTATAAATTGGTAGGTGTAACCCTTTGCTCATCATTCCTCGTCATCCTTCCTTAACTCTAAATTCTTACCTGAACGAAGAACCACCAGAATTAGAAGCTTGTGAAATTTGTACGTAGTTGAAAGCTAATTAATTGGGAGTTTCTCACCATCACTAAGAAATAAATAGAGGCATTGTAGTTCATACATATAATTGAACCACTAAATTATTACAAGAAGTTAAATAATAAACCTCGTATGCTGTATGAAAGCGTACTTCATTTATTTCAAGGAGCACAAATGATGTAATTGAATGTCAGCAAAATATGCCGTGATAAATAGTAGTTATGTAATTTAGATTAGCGCGTAGTTATGCAATTTAGATTCACATGTTGGCAAGAAAAAATGAATATAATCAAATTTTAGGGATTCACTGTAGAGTTGACACGTAGTGTTGTAAAAAAGAATACAAAGTTACGTGCGACGACTGGAAGAACTGAATTGTGGATGCAACGAATGTCCCGTTCCCAAGTAAATCGAGGCTCGTTCGTGCTGCGCTGGGGCATCGAGAATAGCAGGTTGGCAGGCCTGCCATACGGTAGAATACTCTGGAATGTGCTAGATACATGAAAGAAACATGTTTACGCTAGAATTACTGCCTGCACAGTAACTGTTTAAGCAGGAAGATCAACTCAGTACTCTGTTTGCACTGTGCACGAATGAGATAAATTGCTGCAACAATAAATTAACAGTTCTTCAGCGCATACATACACTCACGCGCGATGTAATTAGTTCACAGTCCGGGTAATTGTAATTAGAATGGTTTGTTTACAGTAAAACACATAGATCTACTTAAGTAGCATATTAACAGTCTTACACATGTGAGTATTGAACAATTAATGATGTGAAGAAAGCACGAAATGCCTGCGAGGTGGCAAGACACAGGAGTGCAAATGCCAACGTGCAGTAATTGATTATTAAAGTTACATAATCAGCACATTGTACAATACACTAAACTATTGCACTGACTTATTGAAGAATCCTGCACACGCATACATTGCGTACATTGCGATGTGAAGGAAGTTGAAAATATGAGTGCGAGCCTGTGGAGCACAGGAGTGCCTGCGAGACGTTTTTCTCGCGTACTGACTTGACTGCAGCTGGGCGCCAGGTAGGGCCAGCCGACTTTGCGCGCTTCTTAGGTTCCAGCGAATGGGAACGCTTGTTACAGTACATTAGAACTTAAGAACTAAAGGTATTATTAACTAATGAAATGAATTATTGGGGTAATTTAGCATTTTTAACAGTGAAAATTACAACGCTAGTTTTAGGTATAAAATATTTAGAAGACAATGTTGCGTAATATGGCGTAAGTCTATGCTTGGAACTGCTACGTGCTGAGGACGGTTGGTTTTTGGAACACGAGGCGAGGCTGAAATCCCAAGAACTCTACTTCCTGCGCGAGCTTTTTGCAAAATGCATTTGTGAAACGCCTTACAAAAATTATTTGTGTTGAAATCTGACTGCATTGATGTGCTTGTCGAAATAAATAGAATTCATTTTATAAATAAGGTGCTTGCCTGAACACACTTCTTGAGCCCCTGTTACACGAGGTGAAATTGCGAAATGTAGATCAGATATAATATACTATCCTAAATAACATTTAAATAATAGTTATTTCTGTCTCTATTCATATTCATTAGATAAGTGGGCAATAAAAGCAACAGGAAACACTATTTAATCTAATATTTGGGATAACTTTTTTGCAAAAATTAGCAATGACAATTTTTTTCCAGAATTTTTATTAGTTTTACAATATATCCTTTTGCAGTCATCAATAACGTAGTGTACTCTATCAACGGGTCTTGTTTGAGCAAGGACAACTGAATCACCCTATATAAACATGTTGGTGTCTTACCTAAGCCCCCAATCGTTCCTATTGCGGGCCCCCAATTTTTCGTCTTGTAAAATAAAACAATTAAGTATTTATCACTCCTGAGACCTTAATATTCTAATGAAAAGCAAGAGGCAACTCTAAAACCTATCAGTTTGAGAGGGCAGGAAGAATAAGGAATATTAGGAAACATAATAATAGGATACTCTGTTTCTCCAGCGGAAACTGCTTTGACTGCAAAAAACAGGGATTCAATTTACTGCAAAGATGGAGGCGATTCAGCTACTCTGCAGTGTATTGTGACTTTCTGCGTATACCACTTCTGACGTCTCAATTGGAAGGGCGTTATACCTGGAAAGGTGATGTTAGGGATTGTGTAGTTGCCAGTGGACTGAAGGAAGATTACATATGAAAACAACACATAACACCTACCTGACGACAGCTTTTGAACGACCAGAGCATTTTTGGAAGGCTAATGCGGAAACCTTTCCGAATTGATATTTTCAAGAAATGGTGCTATTATGTTGGGAGAATCATTAGACCTGAAATGAGAATACAGTGCAAAGAAAAAACATGCAATCTACTTAACGCTCCCTATAGTGGCATGTAGAAACGGGCGAGTAACGGCGCGTAAACAGAAGTTGCAAAACTCTGGTAATGTTAACACGAGCATGACTGGCGCTGTTAATATAGGCACTGCTCCCGTATTCACCAGCATATACTCGTGATTGTTGCAGCTTGAGGCTAGTGCTATGTATCATAGAAAATGTTAACCCGAGCACTGTTCAACATCCGAATCGCATAAGGTTCACAAATTGTATGCGAGATCCGTAGGTAGCTTATAGGAAACCCCGGAGCCGAAACACGTCTGAAATAGTGGGAACAGAGAGTGTGAGTGCAAAATGCGTCAGGTATCAAATTCTGAGCATCCGGTGGCGGTCAGATCTGAAAGATAATGTACTATAATGTAAAGCATGGAATAAACATTAAAATAGAAAAAATGTGTACCCAACACGTGTACCTGAGTGTGTACAATTGTGTGATGCATAATGCATTTAATTACAATTAAAATAAAGAGCTTATGGCTTGTTCTAACAGGTGGCTGAGGGTATCAACTGATGTCACAGCAGTGCCTCTGACCGGAAGGTCTTACATTCGAGTCCCGACAGTGGCAGGAGTTTCGACTCTAGCTTGTCAGCTAGGTCGAATTCAGTCGCTGCCTAGAGGAGAATTCTATTCAGACGACTGCTGATCGGTAGTTTTACCTGGTTTCTCCGATCAATACCAGTCGAATGTCAGAGCAGTACCCTAACAAACGAGACACGGATCTCGCGCGATCTTTCCATCCTCTTCCTTCTCCTATCCCCACCCCTTACTCACACTAACATGCACTGCACTAACACACATGCCGGGAGATCGGTCGGGAGCTTAGAGTTTGTCCCGACAGAGGCGGTGTTCTGCTGGTGGGAGATACCTGGTTGAGAGAAACCCCGCTGGCCGACGGCAGGTCGGTTCTGGATCTCGACATCCAGCGGGGGAAGATCACCGCCACCTATCGTGGAAAAAACATGCACTACACTTACGGACCTAATGGCCTTAGCAGTTGACGCGCCCGGAATCACTAACAATCAATCAATCAATCTGGTAAGGGCGTTATTATGGTTCCCGTGTAACTTAAACTTTTTTTGCTAACTTGAAACTGGACGAAACCTTGACAGAAATTTGTATCATGAAACGGAAGTTATTTAGTAGGTAGTTTTTGTTTTATTTTGCACAAAATCGCAAGAAATTGTACATTTTTATAATTCTGGACGAAATTTGCACATTTTGGGGATTTTACTGGACGAATTTGCAAGATTCATTGTTTTATTGCAGAAAATATAATTCTAATATCAATTTGTATTAATTTACTTTTTTAAAGGTTTCATTTAACAAAAAATGTTCATGATGTGGCAATGCATTTGGGTACACTGTGAAACACGTATTCCTTTTAATATGTATCAACTCTGAATCTTGCTGCTCTATGGAGCGCCTATACCTTTAATGATGCCTATTGTCTAATTAAAATTTCTGAGGGATTGCAGTTTGGACTTACGGACATTCGGTGCTGCCATGACTTCAGTCCGTGTCCCTTGGTTGTGGCCGTTCAGCCAACGTTATGTTCAGGGTCTATCTTCCCAATCGGATTATACAACAGAACAAAAAAAATATTTTTTATTCTCTTGTTCGATCATACAAATTATTTTATGTACTTTTATATACGTTTTGTCAGTCTTCGCTGAATTGGACGAGAACGAGTCTGCATGCGCGAGTCAGATTTGACCTCACTTTACTGCATTTTACCTTACTGCGTTTCGAAAGCATCGAATTTCTCGGAATAAATGTTCTCCTGTGAGATATAAGAGAGAATGAACGCAGTTTTGACCGCTTTTAGCTGTGTGTACACGTACGTTAGAGTGAGGCTTGGCGTAATGTGTAAATGTAGAACGAAGTTTTTCCTGTCTGAAACGTATATTAAATGATAAAAGATATAATAATTTCTCAGAAAATAATTTGAAAATGTACATAAATGTAAATTTTTATAAAAACAATTAAAAAATGTCTTTTGTGTTTTTCAATTTTTTTATTTCGTTTTTGTTGTTGTATTTTTGTACAAATTAATTTCATTTGTGAATAATATTTAAAATATCAAATGATTTGTTTAAACAATATGTACAAAATTAATTATAAGAAAAACACTAATATCGTAATATCACCCTAAATTTCACATCCAAAATGTAAAATAAGTTGATTAGTGAATTAACAGAAAATTTTAGGCTGCTTAATACCGTTTTTCTAAGTTTTCATTTTTTTTGTTAATGTTTTTGCACTTTTTGCACATTTTGGTGTTTTTACTGCATGTTTTAGAGAGTTAGTGCACGAAAATAGGTCTATAATTATGAGTACTGGCTCAGAGTAGATGCCGCTGTGTCAACTTGTGACGCAAATGAACACAAAGCTACCCAGCTTAATGTTAATGTGTTTGCGGATTTCTTTTCCAACTGAAACCATTTTTAATGCAACTTTTGTCATAGATGTACGTTGACAAATCTGCTGTTGACAAACAGATTAGCTCAGTATTTAAATGTACCAAAATGTACTCGTGCATACAACATTACCTACAAGAACATCAATAGCAAATGAATTTTTATTAATGCTAGCGATGAATTGGATTAAGAACAAGAAAAAGTAGTATAGTCTATTAGATTTCATGCAAATATTGTGAATTGAAATATGGAGACCAAAAAAAAGAACACTTGGAATAAGAATAAGGGCACACGAAAATTATAATAGAGACCCAAAAAAGGGGCAAAATTCACTCACACATCACAGATTGGGTCGAAATCATGAGATAGATTTCGAAAATCATCTTAGACTATAAAGAAAGATATTTCCCTAGACTGACATCTGAGAACATTCATAAAGCTAAATAAAATAATGAAAATATAGTAGAGAGCAAAAATTTCAAACATTTATAACATTTTACTAATGAGAATAAATAGTGACGTATAGAAGCATAAAAGTACCTGTAGAAACCTCCACGCTAAATAATTAGGGTATTTTATTCATCCCCCCTTCACCCCCTCCCTCTCCAGGCCTTGCAGTCAAAGTGACAGTGCACTTTCTACTTTGAGCTGACCATACTACCAAACGCATGTTTAGATGGTTCGAGACATGCATAGTTCCACAATGGAACTGTGTTTTAGTGTTTTTTGCTCTTTAACATTTGATTCTTCTCATTGCCATAATCCTTTTGTAATGGACCAATGGATTCTTCTATATATTACGCAGTTTTATACATCAAACGTACGGTACGTAAATGTTCGCCCTTACTTCCTGCATTTCCATGAACACATTCTCTATTCCTTACTATGTATAATATTACTCTATTAAGATGTTTGCACTTATCGTCTTTTTTATATATTGAATGTGAATCTTAACTTTGTTTTTATATCTTTTAACGTCATGAATTTTCATTTCCATTCATTTTAGCCTTGATAATAAGACCCGATGAGAACGCGAAACGTTGGCTGTAGTACATTCTTATTAATAAATCTGAAAAGAAAAAAATTACTGTCTTTAATAATTCCTGGACTATTCTGTACGTGCAATTCTAAATAGACAATTTAGGAAGTTAACTTGAAATATTTGTATAATACAACTTATTTCTTAAAATAATATCTTGAAATTACTTCTTTTTTATGTTTTTGAAAATATTAGTACTTGAGTAATCTTGAGTTGTGTGGTAACAAATTGAAATTGTACGAATTTTTTCTCCACACTTCATATTGAAGACAGAATTTTTTTTTTATTTCGATTTATTATTCATTGTTACATTTAAATATAATTTTATAAACTATTTTCTTTTCAAAATATTAGTCGTTTTTGCGTAGTATTCAATTATTCATTTGCATATTTTAATAATGCCTGAAGTGTTAGTACGAGAACAGATACAATATAATAATATTATGAAACAGTTGCAATAAATCCAACAAATGTGTGCTGTTGTAGCACCACCAGTTTTTAAATATGAAGCCAACAAATTATATGTAATTATTTCAAAAATATTAATGTAGGGGAATTAGGACTGACATTGACTCTCCCAATGAAATACTTTCTGGGTTTATCCTTAATGAAGTCATAAGTACATTTCTCATAATGCGAATTTTAAAAAAGTAAGTGATACAAAACATTTAAACAAAAACTAACATCATACGCAAAAATACTGTGAAGTCATTTTTGTAAATAGTCATTTTAAAAGTAAAAATAACAAAGAAAAACCATAGAATTTACAAAAGGACAGGAGACAAGAAAGAAAGTCAAAGAAAGTTTGAGAACAACAGTAAAAAGCACTTAATTATACTTCTGGAGTTGTTTTAGTAGATTTTCATTTTGCATTTTTCGTGCCTATAAACAGGCATCCTTCTGATGCCTGTTTTGCCTTATTTTCTCCTTTTTGTCTTGTTTTGTTGTTTTTCTCCCAGCACCGATCTTCACCAAGCTGAAAACATACATGCAAGCCTGGAAAACATGAAAGCATGATTATGTCTTATCTTTCTGACTAAGCGGAAGCTCAGGGACCGGGCTTAAAAATCAAAACGATAAAGGAAGATGACGCCAGTCAATATGTTTGATTCTTTTTGCTGTCGTCAGGCTTTGTTCGCTCACGAGAAACTCTCTCTTTACTATTCAGTATGACCTCTGATTCCTTTCGTGAACACAGATGGCTATATATTATATACTTTTTAAATGCTGGCAATCATACAAGTACGAAGATCGAAAAGTGCCCTCTTTTCACTTACGCTATTTATCAAAAATGGCCATTTTTCATTTATGCCATTTCAAGATCAAAAAAGGAGTCTACATTAGCATTTCGATGAGCATCACGAGTAAAACGAATTCGTAGTCTTGGTGGTCAACTCGAGATTACAATACAAATATGGTTTCCTTACACGAGGCTGCTAATGTAAATTTTGATTTAGAATAAAAATGTAAATCTTTAGGATTATAATTTTTTACGACCATTCCTATTAAATGGTGATTTGTCATTGTTTAAATGCCTGTTGCATCCCTACTGGAAGAGTTTGTGTTATTAGCGGTGGACTGGTTAAGGTTAATTGCCTATGATTAGCACCAACTCGATCACTTCCCTTACAATATCTTCGAAGGACCAGTGAATTTATTGAGAGCAAATGCACACGCTACTAAATTTTCTGTAATAGAAAATTGATTGCAGAGAAGTTGTTACCATATTGGGAAATGAGAATGTCTCAATAGATATAACACATATAATTACGCTATATAATTATTACAGTTAGTAGATTTACCAAAATAGTGATGCATTGTGAAGGCATACATTATGAAAAGGAATATTCATTGTTGTAGCTATGCTTGAAAATAATAATGTGCCATGTCAAAATACTATAAAATATTCTTTGAAAGCTTCAGATAGTATGAATAGCATGGCATGAGGATATTGAATGAAATGTGGAATTTATGCTAGAATTCACACATAATGCTGTATGGAAAAACGTAACATTCACTTTCGATAACTTGAAGGAGTGCCAGTTGCCACAGCGCGATACGATGCGGGGACGTGCACGCAGTAGACGCTGTTTGGGTTGGAGTCATCGATAATGACTCTCCCATGCTATGCGCAGCTCAGCCGGCGTAGCTGGGCCCACGCAAGAAATGCATAGCTATCACTCCCCGCCGGAAGACGAGCAGACACACAGAATGTTGTTGAGAAAATTCACCATACTAAACAACGCATTTCATTACCATGTTAGTCGAAATGGCTGACGTTAGTAGAATTGACTGGATAGTAGCGTGAGTGTACATTCCGCGAGTGTGATGATCATACGAATATAATTAATTTAATTACTCGCACAATCAATCACTGTTCAATGCACAAACAATTAAAAACAAGGTACATTGTGCAATATGCGAGAATGACATTATTCAGATCACTGCTGTTATAATTTAACAGTTTGCGGCACACATATTTTTACATGATATGTAAGAACAGTTCTGCACGTTTACCTTGCGCACTGGTTTCAACAAGGCATAAAATGTTTTTGAGGTCGAGCAATTAAAACGATATTGATTAGGATATACACTGAACTGTTAAAATAACACATTAAAACAAACCTTACAGACACGTATACTTTAGACATTGAAGCGTAAAGATAGCAGAAATGCAACATGAGTGCGAGTGAGACAGACGTGCGTCAGCTCTATATGAAATCTGAAGCCCGACTGACTTTTCGATTGAAATGCTTCGAGTCGAAGCCTCGGATCGCTGGCAATCCACATTCAGCCAATCCGATACAGCAATTTAAATATGCAATTAAAGAATCTTGGACAATGTTTGTATTGTAATTACATTAGTCATGTGGTTGAGCAACAAATAGGAATTTAGGAATTTCATTACGTGCCATAAAGTTCATTTGTTAAATCATCTGAATGTCGTAATAATTCTCGAAAGGCGTCGCTCGAGAAGCAACGGGCGTTGAGCGGTGGGGGGATTCAGAGAATCGTGAAGGCAGTAAAACATGCTTAAAAATCTATGAAAATTAAGCATACAGCTGTGCCGCTGGGGGTAGGGGATGCATATGAGATAGCGCAAGCGTTTGGCTGCTGAGAAATGCACAGTCCAGGACGAGCGTGAAACAGAAAGAACACATTACACTTAAATACAATTTAATGAATCGTACTCGGCTTGTCGCTATCCTGTGCTAAGGTGTGCGTATAATTACGTAATTCTTTTAATAATAATAATAATAATAATAATAATAATAATAATAATAATTAAGGAAACCTTTGCTCTCTTTCAACGTCTACTTTAGCCAGAAGAAATGTATTTTTACATACCCGTTTTAGTAAAAATAAAGGCCTGAACTTACGGGCTCTAACAAAATTTTGTTAATACAGTTTTGCTAACTGCATTCCATATTTTCTCATTCCTTCTCCCACTAACATCACAAATTGTTAAACTTAACTTAGTTTCTTATACCAAGCCTATAATTGAAGAAAATTAATCAGTATTTTCACTATGAGGTTAAAAAAAACACAATGTCCGTTTGAAAAAAATTAAAATTATATACTGATCAATTTTGTATATGATCACAAGTAATACTCTAAACATCTCGGTTTAAGAAAGATGTGAATTAGACCACTTGGGCTTAAGGAATTCGTACATAAAAGAAAAAAAGAAGGAAAAATTATCTTCGTCCTACGCCTCGCCCTTACAAGGCATGTCCACGTTCTAGTGAGATAGTAACCACAATTGGTCTTTAAGGTAAATATGATGTATATGGGTGCAATTACGAACACTTAAATGAAAAATATTATTAAGTGTGAAAAATAATTTCGAATATGCGTTTCAACCTGATTTGAGCCCATGTTTGCAAATTTCTGTCAAAAATGAAGTACTCTAATATTAATTAGTAATCAAATAATTTACTACAACCATATTATTGGAGGATATTCTTTTTTCTCTTTTCTACATGTATGGAATTCTCAGAAACATATCAATATATTATAAAAATATTACCTTTAAACAGAGTTTCAAATTTTAATTTGATGGCAAAGAGGCAGGAAGTTTGGTGGATAAACATATTTTAAATAATAATAAAACCATTCAAAAATATATTTATTTTTGTTAACTAGCATTCATACAAAAGTAAATACATTAAAAAACTGAAAATGTACGACCTTCTTTAGGGAAAACCAATCGCTTGCTTAAGAAAAATATGAATAAGTGAGCATTTTCTTTCACTTTATTTTCGTCATAATATCTCATCTCTTTTCAACATAATGAAAGAGATCCAATATGAAACCTCACTTTCTTGTCACCATATTTTTCATTAGTACTTCTCATAATATTTAATAATACTCTCATTCTCAAGGAGTCTTCGTAGTTTTGTTTACTGGACGATTTTATTAAGACTCTTCCAACTTCTCATTTATTAAAATTTAAATAACGACCTTAAATACTGGAGTAAAAATGAAATTCTGATGAAATCTTGTCTTACACGAAGCATTTAAGTACTAGATAAGTTGAAAAAGGCGAGAATAGTAAGAAGACAACAGTGTTTGAATATACCTGCATTAATATAAGATGTCTCTACAGACTTCAAACCAGTTTCAGTGGAAATTATTTAAAATATTCTTATTGAGATCCTTCTTTCTTCTGAGTTCCGCAATTATAATTAGCAGAAAACTGATATGAAATAACTTTCTCATTTAAAATATTTTTCAATTTCAAGTCTTAACGCTATTGCTATAGCATTAAAGAACAATTTCAGTATTACGATTTAAATAGAAATATTTTGAAGCAAATACAATTATTACACAAGATACATTTTAAAAACTGAAAACCTGTAGTTGTCGTTAGTAGTAGTAACATTTTGAAAAAATGTCACTCTGATGTGATGAATAGTTTGTAAGAAATTTATGCATTTAAGCGAATAATTTCAGGTTTTAGAAAGCTCAATTTTTGAATTTCAACATACCTCAGTGCATACTTGTAGAGTGTCATAAAATCGTAACAATAATATTAAATAGACATTTTGCCACCGAACAAGTTTTTTCAAAACGTCCATGTGTCTATCCGTCCGTCCGTCCGTCCGTCCGTCCGTCCGTCAGTCTGTCAGTCTGTCAGTCTGTCAGTCTGTCAGTCTGTCAGTCTGTCAGTCTGTCAGTCTGTCAGTCTGTCAGTCTGTCAGTCTGTCAGTCTGTCAGTCTGTCAGTCTGTCAGTCTGTCAGTCTGTCAGTCTGTCAGTCTGTCAGTCTGTCAGTCTGTCAGTCAGTCTGTCTGTCTGTCCGTCTGTCCGTCTGTCCGTCTGTCCGTCTGTCCGTCTGTCCGTCTGTCCGTCTGTCCGTCTGTCCGTCAGTCCGTCTTCCGTCAGTCCGTCTGTCCGTCTGTCAGTCTGCAAACACCATTAGCACCTAAACCATACCTAGGATATTTTTCCAAAATTGATATTCCCGGACGATCTGACTCTCCCGGAGGCTCTGCGATTTTGAAAAACTTTCTTCCAAATTTCGAGGTCCTTTACATGAATCTCCCTGGACAGTTTCAAAATATTCTCAAAATCGGCTACAAAGTTTTTCTTTAAATTTCTTGTAAGAATAGACACTTATATACGTGGCATAGGTCCGATTTTAATGGTTAACTCTGAATTTTAGAAAATTGCAAAGGTTTCGGCGTCTTCCTACATCTACAAAATTGATAGATTTTTTCCGTCAAGTAAAATATGATCATACTTCTTGCATTAAGGTCATGTACATTTTTGAAATATTTAGCAGTTTTTGTTTAATATTGCGTGTAATATTTGCAATTTTAAAAATTACAAAAACAAGATTTTCACAAAAACGGCTCCAAATGTTTTCTTTAAACTTTTGGTACGGATAGTGCTAGATGCACTCTATAAGAGGACATAAACGCCATGACGTTCTAACCTTTTATTTTTTTCAAAAATTACAAATTATATTACTTGTCTATCACGTCCTTAAATGGTTCAAAATTTTAAATTTACTATATATTCACCGCAATGAACTGATAAAACAAACTTTTTACTGGTGAAAGGTGCAATTTCCAACACCGCTTGTAAATAAACAGACGGATGGCACAGCGTACATCATAAACGTGTGTTCGTATCTGTACTTGTGTAATTTACAACTACTCCCTTTGTGATGTTAATATAATGTCGCTTACTGAAAACAATTACCAACCTATTTTTTTTTCTTAAAATACGAAAAATTGCGTTATACCTCATATGCTTTAAGGGGCTAATTTAAAGAATAACTTGAAACATATTATTAATATTGTGATATATAACATGAACTGGCAACTTTTGGGACTAAACGTGGTTCAGAGGGGATAGAATATCATCTGGCAATTCGAAAGTCACATATCTGTGCATTAAGAAAATTCTGTAATTTTCTCATGTCCCATTGAAAATTCACCATAGAATCAAAACAGTTTTGGAAATATATTAGTAAAAAGTAGAACATATTCAAAATTGATTATTTTTAACCAAGGGATCTATTAATGCAAAATATGACAACAGCTCATTAATACAAATATTTTAAGAAATCTCTATTAAATATATTCACATCCGAAAGAAAACCACTGTAGCAATGAGATTGCAATATTATCATATCTGCATTAATGGAGTACATGCCGTTAGTAAGATTGAATTAACTAGTAAATAAATCAATGCTTGATAGAAATGAAGACTTTATTCTCTTCAATAAAGTAGAAGAAAAACATTGAGTTACATTGCATACTACATTTTTCATGATATTCATTTTCAATGCTTTAAATAATTGGATATTGCGTTACCATTCAAAATATATGGCATAGTATTTATCCTCATCTGATCTGAAAACAGTTCCCTTCAAAAAAGCAAGTTTTAGTATATATACCGACAATGCAAAATTTCGTAAAATATTCTCGTTCAATTCAGTTTTCTTCCCATTACCCAACTACTAAATTTATTCTGAGAATTATATTATTATTCATATCAAGTTTTTTTCTGACGGTCGTTTTTTACACAATCATAAAATATATTTATACCTCCTGGTACCCTTAGACAAATGCTGAAAAATATTTCTCAAGAGTGGTAATTTATGTAACGAAAATAGGCTTTCGTCATCAGTCACAAAGTTTTTTAGATACTCTTCCATCTTCTAGATTTTTTTATAATTATAATTTGAAGCACCCGGTCTGTGCACAGACTTAGGGAAAAAATGTCATGACATATTTCATTTCCCATACCCCTCATGAAACATTAATACCGTGCGTTCTGTATTCCATTCCCGGATTCTCATTTCACTGCCGCTCTTTTCTCAAAGATTGGTGCCAGCGGCGATTCAGGCGACCTCGATATTCCCCCTTCTCCTCGCCAGACGACGACGCCTTCATTGGCACCACGGGCGAGAGGCGATACACAAGGCAGCGCCCCCCCCCCCCAACGCAGGCGCCGGCAGGTCACCTTCAAACGGCCTCGCAGGAACGGCAGCACACACCCAACTCCACCGCCCAGCCCCGCCCTCGCTTCCGCCGAGGCCCGCATCACCCTCGCCCCTGCCACCAACGCCTCCACACCACCGCCCTCACCGTCCCCATCACTCCCGTCATCAACACCCCCACTATCACCATCGCTCCACACATTACCACCTCCTGTAACATCACCTCCGGTTCCGCCATCACTACCACCCGCGTTATCACCACCCAGCTATCGCCACCATGACACCCGTTCCATCCACGCCACCGCCGCACCTGCATGACACCCGCCAGCAACACCCCAGCCCAACCATCGTCCCCGCTACCACCACAGTCTCCGTCATCACCACCTCCAACATCACCGCTCTCACCACCACAACTGCCCGCGTCATCACCACCACCGCCACGATCGCGGCATCATTCCGCCCTCGGATCCGCCTCACCACCATCGGACCCGTCAGCAACACGTTAACCTCACCAACCCCACAGTCTCCGTCATCATCACCGTACCACCCATAACCAACACCCTGCCGGCACAGGCCCCATACGATTCATTCACCTCTTCTCAACCGTCCCAACAACTCCCCTACTCCAACCTTTTCCCCATCTCTCTTCCCCACTCTTCACATTCATTCCATTGTGAGCCCGAAGGCCGACTGAATCCATTGCCTGTTCCTCATTCGTCGCGTCGTCCAGTTTGCCACCCGCTAAGACCCCCACTCCACTTCCCACTGACTTCGCGCCATTTCTAGCTCTCGCTACCCCTTTCATCGCTCCTTGCTCTGCCTCTACACACTCCGCTTATACCCGCTCCGCAACTCTCCGCTCCGCTCCGCTCCCCTCCGCTCCGAAACCCACCACTCCGCTCCGCAACTCCCCACTCCGCTCCGCAACTTCTCGCTCCGCTTTACAACCCCCCACTCAGCTCCGCACCTGCCCGATCCGCTACGCAACTCCCCGCTCCGCAACTCTCACTTTGCTCCGTAACTCCCTGCTCCGCAACTCCCCGCTCCGCTCCGTAACTCTCCGCTCCGCTCCACAAACCCCCGCTCCGCTCCGCAACTCCCCGCACCGCTCCATAACTCCTCGCTCCGCTCCACAACCCCCCACTCCGCTCCGCAAATCCCCACTCAGCTCCGTAACTCCCCACTCCGCAAATCCCCACTCCGTTTCGCAACTCCTCTCTCCGCTCTGCAACTCCCCACTCCGCTCCGCAACTCCCTGCTCCGCAACTCTCCCGCTCCGTAACACCTCGCTCCGCTCCACAACCCCCTACTCCGCTCCGCACCTGCCCGATCCGCTACGCAACTCCCCGTTCCGCTCCGCAACTCCCCGTTCCGCTCCGCAACTCCCCGTTCCGCTCCGCAACTCCCACTTTGCTCCGCAACCCCATACTCCGCTCCGCCATTCCCCTCTCCGCTCCGCAACTCCCCGTCCCGCTCCGCAACCCCCCCCCCACTCCTCTCCGCAACATCACGCTCCGCTCCGCAACTCCCAGCTACACTCCGCTTCGCTCCGTAACGCCCCGCTCCACTCCACTTTGCTCCGCAACTTTCCGCTCTACTCCCCTCCACTCCGCAATTCCCCGCTCCGCCCCGCCTTTTTCCACCCCGCTCCGCCTCTTCCCGCTCCACCTCTTCCCGCTCCACCTCTTCCCGCTCCACCTCTTCCCGCTCCACCTCTTCCCGCTCCACCTCTTCCCGCTCCACCTCTTCCCGCTCCACCTCTTCCCGCTCCACCTCTTCCCGCTCCACCTCTTCCCGCTCCACCTCTTCCCGCTCCGCTACTGCTCGCTCCTCACCGAAACTCCGCTCTGCTACGCCTCTTCCCTCTTTGTTTCTAACACGCACAGTTACTTCCCGCACCGCCTCTTCCTTCTCCGCCTCGCCCCGCTCTACCCTACCACACTCCACGTTCCTCCTCTCACCGCCTCGCCTCGGCGCGCGCTTCCCTCTCCATCCGACTCCTTGAAGCTTTGGCTGCTCTTTACCTCCGCTTTGCCACGCGCTGCCAGCCAGGCGGCACAGATATCTCCATAGGCGGAAGCCAAATCGCTGCAGGCGATCGACTAACGCAACTTCATCCACTAACGCCGCTCCGTTGGGCGGCGCCCACGTCGCCCGTCACCCCGGCGACCTACGCGATTCAAGCGCCAAGTCAGCCCACGTTAGCGCCTCAGCGGATATAGCTTGAACCGCTTTACTGCATTTCACACGGTATTTACTGACCCATTCTCATTCTCATACCACATGAATAGTCCACAGATCGGGATCTATGGATCACGGGAACACTCGGAACACTCTGGGTACTTACTATAAAACTGAGGTGCGAGGGGAATTGGCGAATTGGTAGCTACGCTAGACATAATTTGATAATGATGATAATAATAATAATAATTATAATAATGTAATACTACTACTACTACTACTACTACTACTAATAATAATAATAATAATAATAATAATAATAATATAAAACAAGTCAATCCTCCTGTTTTTAAATAAATCATTGCCCTTGAACTAAGAAGTATCTTCCGAAAAGCTAGAATAAAACGAAAAGTAGCCAACTTCAAATGCTTGGATAAAAATGGAAGAATTCTGGTGACAAGGAAGAAAATGGTTTAGTGGTCAACATTGAATCATCAAGCGACCTACAAAAACTATTAGAAGATATGCATTACTAAGGTAACCATTTGCATCAAAACTCTCTGAAACGATTATGGACTGGATAAATTACAGGATACATGATGAACAAATTTACTTCGTCTATAAAAACCTATCGCAATGAAATTCCCACAACAAATATTGAAAAATATGTAACAAAAATAGGTTATATATAATACATATTAACATTCGGTTATAAAATATTTCGAAGAAATGTAAATGATTCTAAAACAATCTTTCTTCCATATTGCCTGTCTGTGAGAAGTATGTTTCACAGAAACAGATGTCAATATCTTTCATCTATCTATTAAACGGTTTTTTTTGTAGCCTTAGCCGTTTTCTGTGTTTTTCATGTTTCCATTGTTTTACGTGTGCGAGAGGAATAACCTAAGAGATATTTTCACTGTTCAGATCCACTAGTATGCGATTAACTTCAGCCGCTAGACTGTCCAACATGGCCGCTTCTAACGAAGTTTCTCTTCCTTTCAACGGCACACGTCACAATGTCTGATGAACGTTACACGTTACACGTTCGCACCTTTCTCGATCGTTAGAGTACCATTTTTCTCTCACATTTGTGATGACCCTCTCCTTGGGATAAGGTCTCGCATTTACCGTTTCCCTCGTTTTCTTAGGATTGACCAATAGCGATTTTCTATTTCTTTATTCTAATTTCAGGGATGGTCAACGCGGTGCTCGACTGATAAATTTATTCCACGCCGAGCGACAGCGTTATCACTCGCGCCCCGGTTTCAAACAGGAACACACGCAAACACGTTTTTTCTTGACTTGAAACCTGGACATGAGTTCGATAAATCCGTATAAATCGATGGAGGTGCCCTCTTCAACCCCTCGTTACGTAGCAGTGACGCCCAGGCTGGATACCCGTGGGGTACCCGCACCCGGTAGTAAGACGCCGTGAGAGATAGTCGTTGGCAAGAAGCCCGGTGGGGCAGAGCGTGTCAAGAAGCCAGGCAGGGCAATTGGGCAATTGTGGAAAAGGAACGTGCAGTGGAGGAAGCCCTTTCCGAAGCGCTCACGTGCTCGAAGAGAGGTGTGAGAGCTGGAACACTAGTGGGGGCGGCTAGGTAAATAGATTCCCCATCGACGCCAGTTCGAGACGGGCCTTCCACCCGCCGAAATCCGCCAACGGCAGTGGTTTTCCGCGGAGCCCTTTGTCTGGCGCAGCAGAAATTGGATTACATTTGCGCGCGGCGATGGTGTAACGGTTAGCGTACCGGACTGTTGTATCCAAGTTGGCGGGATCAAAGCCGTGGACTTTTAAGGGCGAAAAAATCCTTCGTACGCCTTCCTTCGCTGGGGAAGTGAAGCCGGCTGTCCCATGTTAGTAGATTTACATGTATGTAAAAGCTCCTCATGCCTAAATGACGCCTCTGAGCTAAATTGAAATCGCCTGTTTCTCGCCCAAGAAATACCTCCTTTCTCTGCTAGTTGGTGAAAGGGGCGTAGCGAAATTTGCGTGCTCAGTTGGAAAAGCAGGCCTAATGGCCTGAGTCTCGCCACAAAAAAAAAGGCATTAATTCAATTCAATTCAATACATTGTACTATTTCTCTTCAGAGGCTGCTGACGATGAGGATTCTCTCCAAATATTCCTAAGGCACCTCGACAGCAAGGTACTTGTGCTGTAGATGACACCAATCTGAAGATATTTTGATACACTTTTCAGTTTTACCTTTGAATAATATGCATTGACAAAGTGAACTTCTGACTATTTTCAGTTATTAAATGTGGTTTGAGAGTAAAGTCTTAAGAATTAAGTACTAACTGTAAAATTAATTGAAAGTTTAGATAGAACAAGAAGATGAGCAATTAATTTAATGGTTAATGTAGATTGCTGTTGATTGTGGTCAGGAATGCATGGAGAACACAACACGGCTATCAACCTATCATGTTTGCTGTACTTTACTATGTTATGACTAAGGTTAGTTTATCAGTATTATTTTGCTTTTTATTTTGTTTTTGTACTTTATTAAATGCTTATTTCCTTTTTACCTCATTAAATTAGAAAATGAATGTGTTCTTGGTTTGAATTCCTTATTGAGGAATCGACAACGGAGATTTCGAAATCGGAGCCCGGAAATTACTAAACCCACTTATCAATCTCGAGAGACTCGTGTCTACGCGATCCTAATTTATGCACTGCCTGACTACCAACGATCTTTCCTCGGCCGGCATTGGTGCCGCCGTAAGCCACACGCTCTGTGCGTTGCTCCATGAATTTTACCATTTTCAGTTCATACGTGGTAATGGTAAACTTTCTATATAACAATGCATTCTGAAACATGATTCTAAAGCTAATACTAATCATGAACATGTAAGTGTTGTTACACATTTCTTTTGTGCAACATAATATCCGCTTGCGCGGCATTTAAAGTGACATTGCGTACCTGTTGGTCATGATTTGTGACATGCTTGAACTTGTGTTGTTCCGCGACTGTGAATAGCTGCCACATAATGCGGGGTGGTTCTAGTCAAGTATTCATGCTGAGACAGGGTCCCTGCCAGTACAATTCCTAACTGCGATCAGTAAAGAATGTTAATCTAACTACTGCACCGTCATGTGGTATGTGCGACAGTGCTTGGCATCTATTGAATGTTCCGGCATCGGAAATATGCTACTATCTGGTATTATAAATCGCAGAAACCATAAGACGGTTGCTGCTAGTGATTGTCTGCACGCCACAGCCAAGCGCACCCCTGCTAAAAGTTAATTGCAACTCTTTCAGTTAGTCTTTACCTTCATATGCCTTCAGATATTACAATTATTTAAATGTTTTCAAGAGAAAATGCTCTTTGAATGAAACGAATGAAACTCTTTGGCATAGTTGCAACTAGATGAATTTTTGGTAGTTTCCGCAGAAATATTGCGGAACTCCATAATTGTAATACAACGGGAGGAAAAAGAAATGATATTCCACAAACAGAACGTATGAACAAACTATTCGTCAGTTACAGCATTACACAGACAAACATGTTTGAGGTATTTTACCTCATATTCAGTGTCTGCAACAGGATATTAAGGAAAACTCAGTAACATGGTCAACATGATTCGTGGTGTTTTTCTAACACGGTGCCATTTTGTGCGTTGCAGAATGCATAAAATGGTACCGTTGCAGAATGCATCATTGGCTCCTAGTAACAGAAAACACGATTTTGACGGAATCAATCAAATGTGTCAGTCAAAACAGTAGAAAAGGTTTCAAACACTGAAATTAACATTAAGGAAAGACGAATGAAACTCTTTGGCCATCTTAACAGATTATCAGAAAATTGATTGACAAAAAAATATGTTATGTAACCCCACTTAAAACCACAACACTATGTCTGAACGAAATTTGAAAAGACCTCAGAAATGCTAATATAAGATCAAATGGCTTTGTAGAAAGAGATACAAAGTGGATAAGTGGGAAGTTTCACCAGAGCAACCAAAACAAAATAATACAGACCAAATTGGTCAGAAGAACGTAAACAAACTTTCGCCGAAAGAATAAAAGCATTTTAGAAAAACAAGACGAACACAAATACTCCATCCATGGGGAGAATTCGCCAATTATAATATAATATTAATAATAATAATAATAATAATAATAATAATAATAATAATAATAATAATAATAATAATAATAATAATAATAATAATAATAATAATAATAATAATAATTGTTAGAGGTTCAGCGCTTAATTTAGGATCACTCCAATGATGAAACACGATTTCAAGTTGAACAATGCTTTATTCGACAAATCACAAACTCAAACATCCCGACACGATGTGCACCGATCGACTGATCGAGCCAGACTGAATAAAAACACAGCAACTGCGCAGAACGTTCTAGTTGAGACAAAACACTCTCGGTTATAGATGGCGACACATTCGTCATGCAACTCGTACCAAATACATAAAACAGTTAACACCAAATGTAATAAGTTGAATACTTCCCCTCGAGTTGTAGGGCGATCAAAAAGAAAATCAAAAAAGAAACACAAAAGAAAAATAATACAGCTATTCTCAGTTAGCAATCAATCGACTTCAGTCCAGTCTTTTCTGTACACCATTGATATTTCTTTTTCGTGAGTCCTTTGGTGAGAAAGTCTGCTATCTGATTTTCAGTAGATACATATTTCAGTGACAGTATTTTATTCTTCAGCAAATCTCGTACAAAATGGTGACGAATCGCAATGTGCTTGCTCCGATTGTGGAAAGTCGGATTTTCTGCCAAGCAAAGTGCACTCTTGTTGTCGCAGTATATAACTATCTCGGCGAGATCCTTGAACCCTAGCTCTCTGACGAATTTTTGCAAGTACACAGCCTCTTTAGCACACTCGGATGCAGCCATGTACTCGGCCTCCGTGGTGGATAATTCCACTGTTTTCTACTTCCTTGAATCCCACGAAATGTCACTTCCACCCAATGAAAATAAATAGCCTGAGTATGATTTTCGGTCTTCGATGTTGTTTCCCCAATCTGCATCAACAAATCCTTCGAGATTTCCGCTTTTAGACTTGTAAACGAGTCCCAGATTGCTAGTTCCTTTCAGGTACTTTAGTATCCGTTTGGCGCCTTTCCAGTGTTCAGTACTATAGCAGTTATTAAATTGACTCAAATTTCTTACTGCAAATGCGATATCGGGGCGGGTCATCGTGGACAGGTAGGTGAGTGCACCGACTAACTCGCGATAAGGGAGCTGTTGATCTTCTTCTTTGACACCTGATGTTTTTACCAATTTAGTTCCAGAGTCCATCGGTGTGGTAACGGGTTTACATTCCATCATGTTGAACCTCTGTAATAACTCCTGGATGTATCCACGCTGAGAAAGTGCGATCTCGTCCCGAGTTCTGATGAATTCCACTCCCAGGCAATATGACACGTCGCCAAGATCCTGGACCTCGAACTCCTTGGCCAATTGTCTCCCGAACTTTGTGATTTCATTCTCGTTTCTCGATACGACCAGAATGTCATCCACGTAGACTGCTATCAACATGACATCTTTCCCGGAACCGATTTTAAACAAGTAAGGATACGAAATCGTAGGAGAGGCACCAAGTTTCTTCAACACCTCGCTCAATTTGATGTACCAACTTCTTCCTGCCTGTCGTAATCCGTACAGAGCCTTTTTAAGGAGACAAACTTGATTTCCCTTTCGAAAGGTACGTAACATGGCTTTAGCTTGTTTGCCGATGCTGTTAGAACCCTCGGATCTAATCACGTTCTGTAGGATTTCCTCGTAAAACTTGGGTGGTTCCATCAAGATGACTTCATCCAATTCGCCATTTAAATATGCCGTTGTTATGTCAAATTGTTTCACTTTCATATCGTTTCAAATGGCCAAGGACATCATCAAGCGGATAGAGCCGAACCTCGCAACGGGCGCGAAGGTTTCTTGAACCCCTGGTTGCTGGCTAAACCCTTGAGCGACTAATCTTGCTTTCCTTTTCTCTATCTCGCCGACAGGTCCTACTTTATTGCGCAATACCATGCGGGAACCGATGATCTTCCCCTGTTTTGGGCGGTCAACAAGTGTCCATGTTCCGTTCCTGATAATTGATTTCATTTCCGTAGCTATGGCCTGGTGCCATTCACTTGCTTCAGGGCTCTTTAATGCATCTTCCAACGGAATTTCTGATATAAACGAACTTTCAGCAAAATCTACTTCTCCGGTTGAGCCAGGTTGATACAGTTTTCTGGGTCTTCCCCTCTGTCCGGTTCGTAGAATCGTTGGACGACCTCGTCCTCGTGATGTAGCGGGTGTATCCCGTAATGCTACTTCATCTTCTTCTTCAACTGGTTGTAAAACCTCGTCTTCACGAATGTGTTGTGGAAGAACTTCCTCTTCGTCGTTGTAATCTTCATCCTCATCAGTTAATGGGGGAACATCGAAACCGTGAAAATCACTACCCAATGAGTTATCCAAATCTGACTCTGGGATTTCATCTTCCATCATTTCATTTGGACCGTGATCGAAATCGACGAAACGTTGTCCTACTCTTCCGTTGGTCATTTCCGAGGAAATCTCAATTCTCCCGCTGTGTTTTTCTTCGAATTTAACTGCAACTTCATGAAACTTCACACCTCGACTCACAATAACCTTTTTCTTTTCGGTCTACCAGATTCGAAAAGCTTTAGATTCTTCTGCGTAGCCAAGAAAAATTCCTTCTTTCCCGCGCTGATCGAATTTTCCTTGTCCTGGATCTCGGTCGAGATACGTCACTGCACTGCCGAATATCTTCAAATACGATAAGTTGGGCGCTCTGCCGGTCCAAGCTTCATACGGCGTTCGTCCATTTAGGCTTGACGTGGGCGAACGGTTCCGCAAATAATTTGCAGTGCTCACTGCTTCAGCCCAGAACATGAGTGGTAATCCCGAGTCCAGGAGTAGACATCTAGCCGCTTCGATGAGTGTCCGATTCTTTCTCTCCGCTATACCGTTTTGTTCAGGGTTGTGCGGCAAGTTGAGTCTTCTGGTGATGCCGTGTTTCTTTAAAAATTCGTCGAATACTTGGTTCAAATATTCACGTCCATTGTCTGACTGCAATGTTTTAACATTCTTACCCTTTTGTTTTTCGACTAAAGCGATGTACTCCGTCGTTGCCTTGAACACATCCGCTTTGGACTTCAGAAAGCGAACCTCGCACCATCTGGTGGCGTCGTCGATAAACTCAACGTAATACTTGGCTCCTCCCAAAGATTCCTTCCGCATACATACATCCGTATGTATTAATTCCAGCAACTCGGTCTTTCGTGATGATGCCTTCGGGAATGGCGTCCTGGTGAATTTTCCTTTCAGACATGTGTCACAGTCCAACTTTGCCGTCGGGTCCTTGAGAAGTAATCCGGTAATCGCGTCAGCACGTATTGCGTTCGAAATGTCTTTTGCGTTTAAATGTCCAAGTCGTTTGTGTAACAGTTCGAGTGAAATTACTTCGCGTTTATTCTCGGATGAAACGGCACTCGCGACCTCTGTCTGCTCGTGTACGAAATAAAGGTCCCCGATTCTGTTCGCGTATAACTCGATACGACCATCTGCGCCCATCACATACGCACCACTCTTTTTGAAGAGAACTTCGAAATTGTGATCTGTGATTTTTGCCACTGAGAGAAGATTCGTCCTCAGATCGGGAACACAGGAGGTGTCGTTGAGAGAGATACCTTTCCTATTTCCTGCCACATTCGTCGAAAAATGTACTGTTCCTTTTCCTTTTATTTCTGTTGATGAGTCTGTCGCTAGATTCAGCGTGCCGCGCTTTGATGTGTCCATGTTTGCGAACCTTTGTTCGTCATTACACAAATGTGTTGTTGCACCACTATCGAGGCACCATTTCGAGATCGTGGAATCAGACGCGGCATGTGCCGTAGCATCGGTTGTATAAAAGCCGACGTTTTCAGACAATTTTGCAGATGGTTTATTTTTATTATTGTACCAACAGTCTGCCTTTTTGTGTCCTAACCTCTTGCACAAGTTGCACCGAATTTTTGCGTGATTTTCCCTTTTAATTTTTGTTTCGTCCGACTTATCTTTATCGTTGTCAGTATGTTTTCGGTCGCTCCTGGCATTTTTCGGTTGATTTCGTGAATAACTTTTGCGAGCAAACATGGCGTTCGGCGCGTCTCGAATGGTGTCGTTTTTTCGTGCTACACTTTCCTCGATAATTTTTGCACGCAATGCCTCGGGTGTAGGCAAAGTATCTCGTGACTCGATGGCGCATCGAAAGTTTTCGAAACTTACTGGTAAACTATATAAAAGCATAATAGCTTGTTGATCAGGGTGTACTTCGATGTCCATGTCTGCTAGCTTATCTACGGTGTCGAAGAACTCGTTCATGTGGTCTCGGATGTCGCCGCCGTCCGTCATTTTGTGTAGAGTTAATCTCTTCAGAAGCGTGGCTTTCCTGGCCGGTCCTTGTGACTGGTAGGTTTCCTGCAGCTTCGTCCACATGTCTTTGGATGTTACACAGTTCTTTACCTGTTTCAGCTCGTTCGGTGAGATGGACAAAATAATGTCCGATCTCGCTTTTGAATCACCTTTTTTTCCAGGCTTGTATAGCGGCATCATTTCCTTCACCTGGTTCGGGCTTTACGTTTGCGCCGGAAACAAATTCCCACAAATCGTTTTTGATTAGGACAGCCTGCATTTGCAATTTCCAGGTGTCGAAATTATTTTTGTTGAGTAGCTCGATCCACGAAATATTGCCTGCGCTCATCATGGCGTCTCACACTCGACTACGCGTGCACGTCTCGACTTGATATCTTTGTTTTCACTCGGCGTCGCTGGGCTTCATAACCTGTTAGAGGTTCAGCGCTTAATTTAGGATCACTCCAATGATGAAACACGATTTCAAGTTGAACAATGCTTTATTCGACAAATCACAAACTCAAACATCCTGACACGATGTGCACCGATCGACTGATAGAGCCAGACTGAATAAAAACACAGCAACTGCGCAGAACGTTCTAGTTGAGACAAAACACTCTCGGTTATAGATGGCGACACATTCGTCATGCAACTCGTACCAAATACATAAAACAGTTAACACCAAATGTAATAAGTCGAACAATAATAATAATAATGATAATAATAAAAATAATGGCCGATCAGATGGCCGAGATCGCTAAGGCAGTAGTGCCGGAGTGGTTTCGGACCAGAAGATCGCGGGTTCGAGTCCCGCCTCGGGCATGGGCGTATTTGTGTTTGTGTATGTCTGTATGTGTTGTCCTTTCACCCCCATTATCATCATCATTTCATCTTCCATACCCCCAGGGCTAACAACCGTGGGGGATAAAAATCGGATCCAGCTAAAAATGCTGGTCCCCCCAAAAAGTTGTTGCAAGCACCTGCCACCGCGATAATAAATAACAACTGAGCCACGGTAAATGCAGGATGCTTGCATGCGTGGTCCTAGTCGGCCGTATAAAAATAGTAGTCGGCCCCGTGGCGCAGACGGTTGCGGCAGCCGTCGTCTGTGCCGAGGAGGCTGCAGGTTCGAGTCCTGCGTAGACAGGGTCATTTTTGTGATTGTCCCTTCACCTATCATCATCATCCTTTCATCCCATAATTCACACTTCAAGGCGTAACAACCTTGTTGTAATCCAAGGATACAGCTGAAAAGCTGATCCTGGAAGAATTACACACGTTAATCGAGTAGCGAGGTCAGAAATGGCCTATACGCTAATATTAATAATAATAATAATAATAATAATAATAATAATATCAACAACAACATATTCTAGATATCATTCGGCGATTTTCGTAAATCATTTTACATGAAAAGAGTACAATTTTTTATACGATTCTTGGTAGCATGATGGAGAATCATCTTAAGGATATATCGATTTGTAAGACTTCTAAACACGTGAAAATGAAGAAACATTACATGAAAATAAGCACTCTATTTCTCGTCCATTCTAATCCGTTCTCAAACCGGAACCCTCCATCGTCTCTCGAACTCACATTCCTTCTCTCATAGCAGACCCATCTACATACAGCTCTCAAATTATAGACTTCTTTCCCTGTCTCTTGCTTCCAACGCTGATTCTTTTCCCACTGTTCTCCAATGCTCCATTGCCGTCCGCAATCGATATTTCTTCTAAATGTAAAAGTGGAATCGCTCTTTCGTCGTACGCTCCCTTCTCCGTTCTCGAAATCATATCGCATCTCAATCCAGTATACTAGTTCCCATAAGATTTGGCTGATACTTTTATTTCCTTTCGAATCTGTTCATAATAAGTTGAAACACTTTATAATCATCTAGAAAATAACTATCCAATCAAAATTCCACACTCTTGTCGACGACATGTGTTAGTTCTCAGTGGTTGAAAGGAAATCTCAGGCAATGTCACTACATAGACCTGCGATGAAAAAACGGTTTTGAAAATTTTAATTGTCTCTTATGTTTTTTGTACGCTGAAATCGACAACGTAACTAGAAATTCTTCTTCACGCTCAGTTTTTCACAAATAGATTTTAATTGTGCAGTAGGCCACTGGCAGCTTTCTGTTTTTAGCGTACAGTTTAGTGACGTCCTCTATGAACTGGTGGTAGAATTTGCAGTTTTCCTTCAGGCGGCAATATGTACCATTTCACTCACATCTATAAACTGGTGATATAATTTCGGTGGTTTTCCCTCCACATGGGAGTACGTTCCTGTTTGTGGTATGAGCTGAAGGTTTAAATCACGGACGTCCAAAATAGATGAACAAAGGAATTTAATGACTGACGACTTTTCATGGATTCATAAAGAAAGTTTAAAATCAGTGCTATTACAAAACGGCAACGAGTAAGCTTCAATACCTATGGGGCATTTAGTTTACCTCAACGAAACTTAGGAAGATCTTGCCCTGATCCTTACTAAAATACAGTACAACAATCCTGGCTGGGTGATACGTAGTGACCTGCAGATTGTATACGTTCTTCTTGAGCAACAGTCTGCGTATTCAGAGTTTCCTCGTTTCCTCTGTGAAGGAAATAGCCGTGCGAAAGTGAACCTCTGGGACCAATCGGAATGGTCCCCAACAACTACTTCCCAAACACGAAGTAAGAATAATTTAAGGAAAGGTCTTATTGATACAAAGAAAATACTGCTACCACCTGTGCATATGAAATTAGGACTCATTAAATAGTTAACTATAGCTCTGCCAAGAAATGAAACGTGTTTCACGCATCTTTGTGATAAGTTCCCACATCTCTGAGAAGCCAAGATAAAGGAAAGAATTTTCGTTGGACCAGACATGAGAACACTTATGTTAGATGAATTTACCACCTCGATCACAGATGCTGAAAAAAGAGCGTGGATTTCCTTTGAAATAGTGGTTAAGAACTTCTATGAAACAAGACCCGAATTATGCAATCATAATTAAAATATGTCCAAGAACTTTAAATATTTGGGATGTTGTATAAGGTTCAATATTCACTCCCTGCATGCACATTTGGATTTTTTTACTGAAAATCATGGTGCGATGAGAGAGTAGCAAGGAGAAAATTTTCACCAGGATATCAAGAAGATGAAAAAGAGGTATCAGGGTCGATAACAATGTCGATAACAGAACCTAAACATGCTGGGCGACTACTGCTGGATGCTCTACCGGGATATGTCACGGGACATACTTATTTTTTTTTTAATTTATTTTCCTGCCTGTTCGGCATAGTATGCCTTTCAGGGGTTTTAATCTACAGTTTATAATTACAGAATTTTTTGGCCATTCGGCTGACAGTATATGAGGGGGACCACACGGTTACCTCGTCAACAAAGTCTGCAGAGCAGTAATTCAAAGAAATTTATTAATTTATTTATTTATTTTAATTAATGTATTTATTTAATTTTTCAGCAGCGGAATTGATTAATGGGAGGGGATGGAAATTATTCTAATTTAAGGTGGTTTAAGAGAGTCTTTGGGGTATCGAGAGATAATGCGGGTTGGGATGGAAGCATTTTTGCCTAGATCAAATATTTGTGCACTTGTACACGACGGAAGAAGGGTGAAAAATCTGTTACTCATCCGTTGAATGTATTCGCTAATGGAAGGAATGTTAAGCTCTCTGTGAATTTGCATATTTGGAATAAACCAAGGGGCTTGCACGGCTTTTCTTAGGTACTTGTTTTGAATGATTTGTAGTTTCTTTAGATGTGTGTTTGCTATATTGTTCCAAATTTGACAGGCGTATGTTAATGAGGGACGTATTATCGTTTTAAAAATTGATAATGCGCAGTCCAGACTAAGCGATGATTTGTTGTTAATTATTGGGTAAAGTTTGTTCATTTTTGCGTAGGTTTTGTTCGTTATTTCTTGGATGTGGTTTTTCCAAGTTAATTTTTGATCCAGTAATACACCCAGATATTTTACGGGCGTTTCATTATTAAGCCAAGGAATTGCAGAATTATTAATTTTGATTTGTAGTGGTTTATGTATTTTTCTTAGTGAGAATATTTTAGGCTGTGATTTGGTAGGGTTTATGGCAATTCTCCATTTCAATGTCCATTCGACAAATTCATTTAAGTCCGACTGGAGATCTTTGCAAGCGTTGGTAATGTTTGAATTTGCATTGAATAATACTGTATCATCTGCATAGAGTGCTATTTCTGAGTAAGTCATTTGTGGATAGTCAGCTATATATATGTTGAACAATAAGGGAGAAAGTGGGGAACCTTGCGGCACGCCGGCTTTGATGATATGTGCTCTTGATTTATTGTTGTTTATACTAACTTTGAAATCCCTCTCTGACAGGAAACTTTTAATGATGTTTTGGAGATAATCGGGGGTTCCCAAGGTTTGCAACTTGTAAAGTAGCCCATGATGCCACACTTTATCAAAGGCATGTGCGATGTCGAGAAAAATTGCAGCTGTGTACTTTCGGTTGTGAAATGCTTCAGCAATGTACTCTGTTACTCTTAATAGTTGATGACTTGTGGAGTGGTTTGGACGGAATCCGAACTGCGTATTTGGAAGTGCATTGGTTTCGGTGAAAAATTTAGATAGTCGGGATTTTATAAGTTTTTCAAATATTTTGGCAAAGGTCGGTAACAAACTAATTGGTCTATAGCTAAGAGGGTCTTGTGGATTTTTGTTCGGCTTGCATACTGGTGTTATAATGGCAGTTTTCCAGGTCTTTGGATAATATCCTAATCTTAAACAAGCGTTATAGAGCGCTGTTAATGCTGCAATTGCATTGCGAGGTAATTCTTTCATCATTTTATTATTTAATAAGTCATGTCCTGCTGATTTTCTCGGTTTTAAAGCCTTGATTATTTGATATGTCTCAGACGGGGCTATAAACTTAGTTTTTGTTGGGACGGAATATCGCGGTATTGACAAGTTTGTTTCCACTTTTAGTTGGAAATCAAAGTCGGTTACCGGGTTATTTGTAAATATTTTCTCAAAATGTTCCGCTAAAGTTTCAGCTTTTTCGAAATCCGTCGTTGCTAGACCTGAGTTAGAGGATAACTGCGGGATGAAAGATTTTTCCTTTGTAATCATTTTAATTGTGTTCCACATTGTCCTGGAGTTTGGAGGGATGCTGCCTAAAAAATTTTGGAAATGTGTACACCTCACTTTATGTAGTTCTTGTTTAATTTTAACCGATATGCTGTTTAATTTTTGTTTCACTATTTTATTGCGTGAATATTGCCACAATCTACGAAGGTTATGTTTTTCTTTAATTAAATTTAGAAGTGGTTTAGGAAGCGGAATATAATTTTTGGTGAAATTCCTAACTTTAGTAGATGACCTTTTAATAGTATTTTTAATAATGTTTTCGAGAGAGTTGATACAACTGTCGATATCAGATGATGTTTTAAGATTCTCAGGAAACTGACATTCGTTTATTAGTATGTTTCTATACATGTCCCAATTTACTTTACCCTCTATAATTTTTTCGTTTTGATAAGTCTGAAGTTCGGCTTTGAAAGAAATTATTACTGGATTGTGGTCTGAGTCTAATTCTGGTTTTACATTTTGGTAAATCGGAATGTTTAAATTTTGTGTAATAAGTATATCTAGAATATCAGGAACTACATTTGGGTTATAAGGGTAGTATGTGGGCTCTGGAGGAGCTAGTATATTAAGATTTCTTTGCAATGCGAATTTATGAAGAAGTTTTCCATTATATGAAGTAGAATTACAGTTCCAAATTTGGTTTTTACAATTTAGGTCTCCTGCTAATATTATTTGTGACCTGCCATCAAACAATGCTTTCAAGAAACTTGACGGAAACTTTTTGTTGGGAGGTTTATATGCAGCAATCAAGGTTATGTTAGAAGAGATCAGTTCGATATTGATAATAATTGTTTCTATTTCATTTGAGGATGGGGATTGTATCAGTGTATGTTTAATTTTTCTATTAATGAGAATTGATACCCCACCTGATGCTATATGCGAAATTCGATCATTGCGGTATGCTAAATATTTTGGGATCGAAAATTTTTCTACCGGCTTTAAGTGTGTTTCTGAAATACACGCAATATCTATGTCGTGGACTTGTAGAAAGTATCTTAGTTCGTTTTCTTGGCGCTTTATGCCATTTGCATTCCAGTTGAGAATTTTGAAGTTTTCTATTTTATTTTGAGCCATTGAAATGAACAGAAATAAGTTTTTGAACCATTTGTTGTAACTGTGGAATGATTGCAGAAAGAATATTATTTATAATTGTTTGGATTAGGTTTTCATTTATTACGTTCATATTTTGGAGGACTGGGGGAGAATTCCTGTTATCTGGCCTCGGCGGCTGGCTAGCGCGATAAGCAAAAGAATGCAAGGGCGTTGAATTAAGCGGCAGAGGAGGAAACTCTTGCGGGGCATAGTGATAAGGTTGTGTGTTTTGGTTTAATTGGCGGTTTGAGAACTGCCTATTTGGCAGATTGTAAGCTGAAAATTTATGATTAGCCTGATTTAAATTATATTTTTTAACTGCTTCTTTGTAAGCTTTGCAGCCTTTGTAGTTAGCCGTGTGTTCCCCATTGCAGTTACAACACTTTGGTACATTATTATGTTTAGGTTTGTCACATTTCGAGTAATGATGGCTTTCTAAGCATCTCACACATCTAGGTCTCCTTCCGCAATTTGCCTGTGAATGACCGAAAGTCTGACAATTTTTGCACATTATTGGAGTTTTAGACTTTACGCGCATTTGAACTCTGACAATGCTATATATTAGCTGATTTATTTTTAAAATTGCTTTGTTATTTTCATTATCAGTTAGATCGACCGCAACGGTACTTAACGGTTTACGTTCTCTTCCGAACAGTCTAACAACTTTTAACACTTCAAAGTTTTTCGAAAGTTCATTAAATATTTCCTCTTCTGAATAGGTAATTGGCAGATCTTTTATGACAACTGAAAAATTTTTTTGGGTAGGATCCCTATATGTGTGATGCTCGATTTTCTCTTTTTCACAGAATTTTCGATATTCTCTATAGTCCTCTATTGAGTTGAATTTAATTTTTATAGTGTCTTTTTCTAATTTAGTAGAAAAATTGTTTTTTGTAATACTTTTTAGTTCACTGATAAATAGGGGATAATCGAGTACTTTATGGACATAAAAGGGGGGTATTTTAATGATGGATTCTTCACTTTCTTCCCTTTCGTTTGGCGAATTTTCTTCGGTCATATTTTGAAGACCTTGGTACCTATTTTTGACGGTCACGTTATACAGTATTCTTTTAGAAGCATTGTTTTCATCTGGTAAATCTACATGCATGCGTTTTAGATTTTTACTGTTTTCATTAAAACCACTGGTTGACTGTTGAATAACTGTTTGTTGCGGGGCAGCACCATACCTGTTATAATAAGCATCTTTAGTGCTTACTGACTGAAGGTTGGTCAGAGTCCCTTCCGGCTCTCCATCCAGCTGCAGGGCGGTCGGTTGTGATGTGTTGAACTGTTCCAAGGGTTGAATATTTTCCATTTGTGGTGGAAATGGAAGCACATCTCCATTCATTGCTGTGAACTGATCTGGTGTGCCACCATTTAAAACGTGGGCTGCAGACACCAATTGGCCCCGAAAAGCGGGGGCACTTGTTGCGAACATACAGCTTTCGCTGCACCACTACACTTTCACTTGATAACACAATATTTCGTTATTAGCAATAAACAATTCTATTGCACAAAAACAATCACTGTTAGAAATATGGGGATCCGCTGGTAGCGGCGCCCGTTTGTACTTGCACTAAACACGAGTTTGAGCGTAACACCGAAGCACAGCGATAAGCGGAGCGATGCTTACTCCACGCCGTCTAGAGCGAGACTCGGACATACTTATGAGGAAAAGTGATGCTCACAGTTTCACACAGAAAAAAAAGATATTTCAAGGCACTTAAGTAATGTTTTTAGAAAGAAAAAATATTAAATAGTTCGTATGATTAAAAATGTGTGTATTATTTGCTAGACAACGTGTTTAATTTTTCATATAACCTTAATAAACATTATAATGTAATATCAGTTAGTTAAAAAACTTCATAATGTGTTGAGAAAAATGGTGCGTGATAGGATAAAACTGAGCTCAGATATGAAATCAGCACCTCAAATAACTATATATTTCATATAAATTTAAAAAAGTTTTTATAGCCTTTAAATTTGCAGGCCTGTGTTATTAGTATAATTGAAGATAAAAGAAACAGGAGGAGATCAAAGAGTGATGAAAATAAAATTTTATTTTATTTGTGTAAAATTATATTTTATTTTCATCTTTATTCGATGCCAACATTATTAATTTTTGGGTAATAACCTTACAGTGTGCAAGTGTTGTGTAAAGACTCGGGATCTTGAACTCTTGTAAATTATTGGTTCTCAATGTTTGGAGAATTGAAATTAGTGTGAAAATTTCGTTACCGATGTTATAATGCCTCTGAAATGTCAGCGCTTTCCAGTCCCGACCATTCTATACACCCGTCAATACAACTGCACCTCTTCTTATACGGGTCCAGGTGTACGCACTCCTTATCTTGCTTTCGATACCGTCCAATGATACTGTCAATAGCCTTTGAGTACCGTGAGAACTATCCAATTGAGCACTAACTCACATCAAAACGCCACACACAGCTGTCCGTTGCTGTTCACCGGCCGAGTGTATGCGACTGTTATCGATTCCAACAATCTCAGCGCGGCCTGGAACCCTCCACCCACCAACGTTTCTCGTGGGCGACGCTTCAGGGCTTGTCAAGGCCATTTCATCTAGATTCCGAAGTAGATCGTTCTGATGTACAATACGATAAAAATAGTGACCAAAAACTTAGCATGTAATTGTAACCGTTGTTAGGCAGATGTACTTCTAAAAACAGGGAATTTTAGCGCATGTGTGAGGAAGAGGTAAATACCTTAAATCACGTGGCGGACCTTGAAATTTTCACGTCTTATCTTAAACCCAAGGCAGTGATGGCATGGTCTCCTACTCCTGGCAGAGGCACGCTTTGTAGCACCGGGGCGTGCTACGAGCTTCTGAGAATAATTATTGAAGGTCAAAGGTCACAAAAATCAGTTTTTTGCAAACATCTCGTTTTCTAGGGCTCAGAAGCTAATTAAGGTTCTTACAAGTTATAAAGTTTTTGTAATTATCTACAAAAATGGTTTTATTCATTTTTCCCGTACGACATACCGTTTTAACGTCTGTATATGTCGAATGCTCCATTCCATCTAGCTTTATCCGTTTGCGCACCACCATTTCGCACCACCACCACAAAAGGCGCATTTCTTTACATGATTTCCCTAGGAGATGATGATGATGTGATAGGCCTAGACGATATGGAGTTTAAACTATAAAAGTGTTATGCATTTAAAAAATTGTCATATTATTAAAAAACTGTTCCGTTCTCGTCTTCATGAATTTCTTGTATTTGTATTTGTAGTTCTAAGAAGTCTGCATCTTTATTATTGTATCTATCAACTTCACTCATATTTTATTGAAAGGTAAAATGAATAAATATCGTCATTGTCAGTAGAGAAGTTATCGAAAGAATCAACAGCAGAAGTTTCAGACATTGCAATAGAAACATGAGTGACCATGACTGTGGCCGTATATAATAGAGCAAGATACGCCAATTCTTCTTCATCCACAATTTCCACCGCATAATTTTTTACAATCACTAAAAATAGTATTGAGAATACTCTCTGGCGCTGGTCGTAAAAATGTTTTAATGGACTCCAAAAAATATTATTGAAGATCCAACCCCACTGTTGTGGATATATATATCTCTTCCCAGTCAGGTTTGGATCTGGTAATATACACAGTACAAGTATTGTTGAGCTGTTGCAGTTGTAGGTGGAAGTGATGGTAATTTTACAACAGAATTGAATCTTGTCAACTTCGCATAACGTCAATAGCGGTAATTATCAAGAGATATTTCCATATATTGCCATCAATTGTCAAATCCATTGTGAAATATAAGTTGTTGAAAACAGTTTTCTTTTTGAAAACTTTCAGCAGCTTGGTGTAAACAAGGACGATTTTACATTTTACATTACGATCAAACATTTTTATTGTATTAAGTTTCCGCTGTTGAATAGAGCAGAAGTGGTATCATATCCGGTTACTGCATGTAGCAATACAATGTGTTGTTTACATTGAGGATATTTGTGAAAGCTTGAAGAATTATAAAATTGTGATTTGACCTCTCCTTTACCTGGCTTCATAAGAAATAATTTTTGCTGTAAATGACTACGTCATATGAGAAGAACAAATATATCAATGTCCTCGTCTACTACGACAGTAGTGTTAGCGATTCATTCTTCCATTGCAGTTTCAGTCAATAACTCATCTGCATCATCACGAGTTTGTGTTGTTGCGATGTTGAAGTTTTTAAATGTGTCCATGAGCAATGCAATTAGTTTCCGCTTATTAGAGCGATTTGAGAGGAACTTATCTTAAGAAATTGGTACGTCCATATTTTCACGAAAACACACATTTCACATTTCACATTCACATTTCTCGAGAATAATTTCGAGAGATACAGAAATTGCGGGGGTTCTTTGAGATTTCTCCATTGGCTTCACGTTTTTTTATTGCCTTTATATCCATCGAACACAACAATTACGTTAGTTCCACAACAATCACATATTCTATGTATGAGTTACATGGAATGGAGCCTATACCTTGTACGGAAACCTCAACGCTTGTTTACGTTAAAACGATTTGTCATACGTGAAAATGAATAGAACGAATTTTGTAGATAATTACATAAACTTTCTTGCTTTTTATCACCTCAATTAATCTCCAATCCCTTGAAAACGTGATTTTTGCAAAAAAACAAACAAACTGAGTTTTGTGATCTTTGACCTTCAATATTTTTGGGGCCAGGCTGCTATCGTTGTCTATTTTTAATGTATTGTTTAAAACAACGAAATAAAGCGATTAAAAAATAAAGACTTTTATACCATTTTTTTAAAAACTGAAGACCTTTTCTGGGCTAAATTCGACTGGGTTATCAGTGCAATTAGCGTCGGGAGAGGAAACTATCATTAGTAGCCCCTACCGTTTCCCGATAGTGATGGCGTTGTCGAAACCTGCACCAGAGGGTACCAAGTATTTAAATTTTTTGATCCCGATTGGGAGGAATCGTTCCGTGTCTTAAATCACACACCCGACAATTAAATGCCAAGAATAAGGAATCATTTCCGTTTTTTAAACAAAATATTTACAGTCTGGGTTGGTAGCTCAAAGAGTCATTTGCGGAATATACAGTCTGCTTGGTTTCAAATGCTACTATATAATATTCAATTCATAAAATAGTGGTGTTACAGTGGCACTTTCTTTCTCGAGTTACTTTTTTATGTAAACGTAATATTATAAAATTCAATAAGTATCATTCGAATACTTCAATATTTCCTGGAAAGCTCTCTTCAACAAACGAAGCTTAAGAGATTCGAAAACATTTGGGCACAACCATAAGTTTTAATGAAGATGGCACGTATTCTATAAATATCTCTATATTGTGCTGTACTATTAATAAATTTTTAAGGAAACATTTTGGAGCCATATAGAAGAAAATCTTCCTTAAGGAATTGACAAAATTTGATTCAATCTTACACAAAAACTGCACATACGTAAAACATACATGAATAGATTTCAAGATTTATTTTTGACAAATAAAATGCATTAAAAAGAAATTTTTGTCTAAAATAATGACGATAACAGGATCGAATAAACGTTCAACTATTTTAATTTTCGAAATTTCAGAAGGTGTAATGAAAGACACACTTTTTCCATATTATTATGAGCATATTGCTTTTTTTAACAAAAAATTTAAAGACAATATTTATTTTAATCTTTTTCACTGCCACATATTTATTTTACATCCATTTAAATATATTTTTGTTTCCAATAAATAATCTCTGTGTTAATTACCATTCGTTATTTTCGTGTTTTTTTTCCTACAGGTATTTGACGCCTTGCAGGATGTGACGGAAATGCGATCCGAAATACATCCCTTTGCCGCTTTGTTTTGTTATCGATGTCATTGAACTAATTTGCCATAAGCTGTCATGCTTACTATATTCGCCGCTGGTGTTGATTCGGCTATCGCATCACGGTCTTCTCATTGGCGCTCGTTCGTGTATTCCCTACTCAGAAACACTTCATATCTTCTGGACCACTGAGCACTGCTCTTTCAGTACCGTCTGGGAATCCCAGCAGTCACGTGTCAACGACCGTGGCTCTGCAACGTGCTGCCAGGGGAAGAAGGCTTGACCTCGCTGCACAAAGACGTTGACATAGAAGGTAATGAGACGAGGGACAAAGAGCTCCTAAGACCCTCCCAGTAATAACAGTAGTCCCTGAATGCTCACGTGTGCGGTGTTTTGTTGCAAACGTGCCGAGTTTTTCTTTAAACTTCATTACATAACTTCATGATTTTACGAATATGTAAGATATGCGTATGCATGTAAGAAGAAAATCATAGTTTGATACTTTAAGACGATTATTATTATTATTATTATTATTATTATTATTATTATTATTATTGTTATTATTATTGCCCAATCAATTCCTTGGGGGGAAAGGCCTTCCGAAGATTCAGGGACACCAATAGATCGTTCGCCAGATCAGCTACTTCTGATGATGGAAGTTGAAAATATTTCATTAAGCACAGTTTACACACACATACACTTATGCACTTTTCACAGATTCTTTGACCTATCAAACGTCTTTACCAATTTCTGACTGATACAGGTAAGGTTATCCAACTATGTTTCATCCTATCACTAACCACAAACTACTAACCTTAAGCTTGACTCTAATTAACTATTTTCACTTACCGTTTTTTAATAACTATTGTAAATAACATAATATTTAGTCCCCATGACCAATTTTGTAGTTATAGTTCTTCTCCTTTCTTTTGCACCATAATCTATCTTGATATACTTTAATCTATTTAGACGCTACATCTCATTGCTCCATTTTGTCTTCTGTTTTCTCACACTTTTTTCCCGATTCGCAAAAGCCACGTGCTGTTCACTTCTTCCATCTAATTGTATCCATCCAGGCGACGTGACCCCCCCCCCACTTCCAGTTTAGTTTTTAGGGTGATACTGTAGCGTCAACTAATGTTATTTTTCTTATTATTTCGTTCCTCTTTTTTGTTTCATGTGCCTGTGTAATATTTTCCTTTCCATTTTTACTTTCTCGCACTAGTTTCGTAAGAATAGAAAGTTGCTGTCAACACTAGCGCCTGTTCAGCGAACTGTTCAGCCGATTTTCTCCAAGATTGATTTTCCCCGATTGATCTGAACGAAATATAGGTTCTGAGAGTTTCAGTTTTAGAGGTATTTTGATTTTTAAGGATACTTTACACGAAGTCTCAACATTTTCAAAATATTATCAAAAATGGCTTCAAATGTTTTGATTATACGTTGCCTTTGGATAGCGAACAAGGCGCTTAAAAAATGCAGTTCGTTGAAATCCTTGATTTTTTGAAAATTGCAAAAGTACACATTTTATTGGGCGTCTTGATACAACTACAACATTGAAGATAGAGAATTTTCCTAAATAAAATCAGTTCCGTATAGACAGATCTTGAAATTATTTCATATTCAATTGTTCAAAAATATGAGTGTAATTTCGTATTATTTTGGGTGAAATAAAGACAATTTTAATGTTTTTTAACTTTTAAATATTTTTTCTCAAAAATCGCTACAATTTTTGTTTCTTAAAATTTCAGCAGTGGCTTATTTTCTTACAAGGGGCCGGGAATAATGGTAACAACACTTATTGTGACATATAGAAAAGATTTTAAAGCCTATTGTTCGCTTCTATGTCAAAAACAGCGGTTATTGGACTATAAAATATAGAGGTACACATTTATATTATTCACTTTTCACATGAATGTTTCGTTTAATTATTTTTGTGACTATATGATATCATGTGACTATGTGATGTATATATATATATATATATATATATATATATATATATATTGAAACACGGAGCGTTTCTTTATGCAAATTAGAAACATTAAGCATAAGAATAATTATAGCTCATTTTGAACTGCGGGGTACATACGGCAGGCGCGACGAACGGCGGTGGGGGGGCCTACCGCCGCCGTCGCCACCGCGAGCACATCGTGGGAACGATCTCGGCCGTTACGAGCCGAGCGAGGAGTTGTAGGGAATTCAGCCGTTACGAGCGCGAGTCAGTTGAAGAGAATTCGCCGTTGACTGCGGACGTTGTTGCAAAGAGTTCGCCGCTGAGTACGGACAGGGAGAAACGTGGCCAGTGATGTAGGATATTAGCTAATGCAAGATTTATGGAAATGCTAGTTAGAGGTCGGGAAAATAGAATGCGGAAGAGGTTGGTGCGTAGAGAACTGTAAATCGCGCATGTGCCATCAGATACTGTGAAAACAATACAAAAACTGTGTGTAGTGAAACCGACGCTGGCGCGAGTAATGACCACGTGCTCCGCAGTTACATCAGAACAGTGAACAATAATAAGAGGGAATGTGCGGCGACATTATTCAAGCACATTACGGGAACGGGATGGACGTTGCCGAGAAGTTGTGAATACTTAGGTGGGACTGCAAGCTAAAATACCAGGGGCTGAAGCCAAGGAGTCCGCGTTGCCGCCGGCCTGTGGAGACCCCACACCACCAACCGCCGGGCGCGCCGAGCTGCATTGGAGGTCGACGACCCCTGCCGGCGCTAGCAATAATCCAGACAACAGAGGTATTTGTTGGGGCCCCAAGGTATGATAAAATCTTATGATAAACCAAATCTTGGTACCAAGACCAAAAGTATTAGTATATTCGATCATGTGTATAACAGATTGGTTTGTGAATAAATTATATTTGTGTTAGTACGAACTTATTACTTTAATTTACCAATGCTATATCGATTCCTTCAAGGGACCCATTCACGAGCAAGACACCCATCCTTTATAATTTATTTGCAGTGGAAAGTACCGACAATTAAGGTACGTCACAATATATATATATATATATATATATATATATATATATATATATATATATATATATATATATATATATATATATATATATATATATATTCCCTATTCCCTATATATATTCCCTATATTCCTTACTGCCTGCCATTCTAATGCTTTGCGTTTGCCTTTTACCTTTCTAATACAAAATGCACTTCCCTTCCAAAATCACAATACAATGCACTATACAACACTTCACTGTACACAGAAAAACACTTGCTGAAAAGAAAACACAGTACACAGCCTAGTAAATACCACAAAATGCTCGTTTATTGTGTCTAGGGTTCACCTTTGCTTGCTCGATTTCAATCGATCGCTGCCCCACGTTGGGCGCCAAAATATCTAACCGCCTTACCTATCGTACACACCTTGAACCTTCTTCAGCACACTCAGCATGCACTGTAAGCAAGTCGTTAAGATATTATGCTCGTGAAGCGAGCTTAGAATCTCAGGAAGCAGGATCTTTGGGGTACGAGAAAGGTCTGAACCCTTGACACAATAAAAGTCACACAAATCACACATAAACGAGCATATAATTCACTCAAAATTCTGTGGCATGAATTGATAACAACGAAAAACAAATCAAACATAAAATTACACTTCCAAAAATGATCAAATAAACACAAATAAGCAACTTTCACAGCCTATTCAACAAATGAACACTTAATTTTGTTCAGAACTAATTCTCTGAAGTGATTTCTCTGACCAGTACTGGGAATTCCCTTTGAAAATTCACTACGTCTAAATTTAAATTATTCTAATTACAATTGCATGTGAAACTAAACCTAATTTACAATCTCTTGCCTTTTCAAAATTTTACATACAATAATTAACCTGTGGGCAAGCGCACTACTCTCAATTTATCTTTAAATTATAAGTGCTGGTAACAGAATAATGACTGCTACAATAGAATGGTTAAGGGCAAGCAATTACGCATTAAATCTCCCACTCCCAAGCTACAAATTATTAACATCCGTGTCCTCAATTTTTAACACTTCTGAAACCGTTCTTTCCCTGCCGACGTGAACTTGACCTAATTTCAGTTCTACAGGTTACCTCGAAACTGTCCGTCTTTCAACCTTGAATCAGCGTGCTGCGTTCCGCACCGCGTTGCTCGATTCCGAAGTTCTGCGTTGCCTTCGATGTCCTCTTGCGTCCTTTTTCTCGGTCGTCGTCTTCTCCCGGTCGACCCGCGTATTCTTCCGTTTCCACTAATCGGTTTCTTCTCCTCCCACGGCTGCTACCGCCTTCGATTACGCCCAATTTGCAGAAAATGTCCCTTGCACTTCCCTAACTGCCAGTGCAAGTACTTCGTACTCCTAACTTTATTCTGTTAATCAAGAACTTTCAGAGCTTTCCTGAGAACGGGCACACTTTTACTTCCCGCATTAGTTAATAGAAGAATATTTCTCTAATTCCTGACTACTGCGCGGATGACTAGCTAGACGTTTCGCAACGCCGTACACTCCTATTCTAAACCGTCGTTGCGGCAATTTCTAACTAATCTAACGCTCTGATAAAATCTGCACACTTGCCAAGCGGTACCTTACAAGAAGAGTTGCTGACCCGACGCGTGCTAGCAGAAGAGATGTTAACTCCAGGCGAGATGGCGACAAAAGAGAGCTCTCGCTTCCGCGTTTGCGTATTTATTGGCGCAGGCTGGGGAAATTCGGCGTGGTGGGGATTATTTCTCCTACTTGTGCCTTCCACCAGCAAAAACGTGGCTTGATAGTTCGCGGCGACTAGTACGAGCAACGGATACCAGGCTGCGCGTTTTGCTACTATTGTTTTCGGCCGCTCTTCTCGCTGCTTGTAAACGTTTATGCCGGCGAAACTGTGGTGTTATGGGGTTGTATAATCCCATTTCGCCACAATATATATATCACAATATAATGCATTGTAGTAATAGTATTATATCAAATAGAAAAGACACCTTGAATATTTTGTAAAACCCGTAATGACATTATCAAATCCCCATGTCCACGCTCACGAGAACCCATTGTCAGAATCATATGTCGTACAAACGGCAGAATATAAATGCACTTACGCACACGATAACCAGAATATTATTATAAAAACAAGTGTGCTTTATTAGATATTCACGAACACAAAACTGTGCATTCGTTTCTCATGCAAACTTGATAAAGTTGTTCTTTTCACTTGGTTCTAATCTTGGTTCGATTTTTGTTCAACCCATTTATTAAACAATACACTCCTGATGAATTTGTTTGTCTTTCGGCGTTTACTAATTCACTATATGCTAATTCACTATATGCTAATTCATGACATTAAATTACACAATCAGCGTGCTTCAGATATGTTTTTCTGATCACCCACAACAAAATGAAGGTTAGCTTGTCGTGGCACGAGAAGACTGGAAGTATTTAGTAGGACAGACATAAATAGCATGAAAGACATATGTAATACACACTTTCATTTGATCTGCATTATAATCAGCAGGACTCAAGTTACATCAAAACACGCTTGATACGATAATTATGACAAGATTTGCACGGATAAATATGACATTATTGACGAATAATGTATTGTTTGTCTGTTTCATACCAAAATTTACTTTCAGTGGCACATCCCTATCCCCGACCACTAATCTCTCATTTCTGTACAGAAAATTACATTTACCCCTTTCAAAAAGGCTATAATGTTACAATATTCACAAATATGCAATATTTTATGGTATGGAATGGAACATTTTATGGTAATGTGACGTTTATAATAAATTTTCTCTCAGGATGTACCTGATTGCAATTAGTTGCCGAGAAACTCCTTTTCTTACTTCTTGACTTTTTCTGTAAAAATAGATTGGAGACATTGCGAAGTTCCCTTGTTAGTCGCCAGTCTCTCATCTCCTTCAGCAGCCACGTGGACTCTTGTCAGAAGCCTCCCAAGTGCGTCATCTGCCTCATTAAACGCCGCCTCCTGCAGCCGTCCTACACCGTCGCCCACATTCCATCCCCCGCACGACTCAGCCCCGTGCTCACGATGCTGTGGCAACCTTTTGGGCTCACGTGGCTGAGAATTTGACTACAGCGCCGCGATAGCTATGGTTGTGGGTTCTTCTTTCTTTGTTTTTTTCATCTTCTTTTTCTTTCTTATTTCCTTCTTCATTCTTTCTTCTTTCTATCTTTTTTCCTCCCTTCTTTCCTTCTTTCCTTCCTTTGTTCCTTCCTTCTTTCCTTCCTTTTTTCTTTCCTTTTTCCTTCCTTCTTTTCTGTTTCTTTTTTCTCTTTCCTTCTTTTCTCCTTCCTTCTTTTTTTTTTCTTTTCTCTTTTCCTTCTTTTTTTTCTTTCCTTCTTTTCTACTTTCCTTCTTTTCTACTATTCTTTTTCATTATTTGTTTCTTTCTTTGTCTTTTATGGCTCAACCTCACTTACAATTTTCCCTTAGCCTATTCCCGATTCTAGAAAGCCTTTTTTTGGATCAGAGGATGATGGTTCATTCGATATTGGGTAATCAGCCCATCGCTTCGTCCTGAGGATGGCGAATGGAGACAAAATAGAAATGCAAGGATCGGGCGTGGCCTACTTTTCCGTGATTTTTCTACGATCCACAGCAGGCGAATGCTGAAGCAGGACTCTAATAAACGGTCCACGGACCGCGCGCGATCTTTCCTTCCTCGTCCTATCTTCACCCCTTACATACACACACAAACATCCACTACATTACCACACATGTCATGAGACCAGTCGGGGGTTTAGAGTTTGTCCCGACTGAGGCGGTGCATTGCTGGTGGGAGATATCTCGTTGTGTAATACTCCACAAGTAGACCATCCAGCAGGGGAAGATCACCGTCACATTCCGTGATAAATCATGCTTAATTATGATGATATATGATGTACTTTTTGGATCAATGAACTTAGCAGTTGACGCACCCGAAAACACTAATCAATCAATCATTGACCCCAAAACGTGTATTTCCGTTGAAATCTCGAAATCAATTTTCCGCAGCATTACATAACTTTCCCTATACTACATATATTACTCCGTATATACGTGCGTATACGGGAAGGTAAAAACTGAAGTGCAGAAGCAATTGATTGAAGTAATTACCGTTAACTAGTGTAACTTCAATAAGACATGTGCTAACACGTAATAGACAATTTTGGCGCCACACTCCAGTAACGTCACGCCAGGACGAGAGTTAACTCGCAACTATTGGCTTCGAGAGCGGCAGAGGCGTTAGCGGTTGGGTGCCGACTGCCTGAACTGTCCAATAGGTTTTGAATATTTTAAGAAACGAATTGCAAAGAGAATACACACATTTTGATTTAAATAAAATGGTAAGGCATACCAACATCATGGAACAGGATGTATTTGGATGTACGGTGTGTAATGTATTTAATATTTATCTTAAAAATAAAGATTGGCTTGTAAGAACAGAAGAAATGAATAAATAAAGAAATGAAGAAAGAAATAATAAAGAAAGGAAGAAGCGAAACCATCAGTAAATTCATCAATAAATACATTAATAAATACTTCAATCAATACAACACTAAATATATAAATAAAAGAAGAGTCAGTTCACGACAGAGTGTTAACCCTGTGGCATTTCGCGCCAAATTTACAACACGATCATGGGGCGCGGCTGCGTTGGCCTCTCTCACTCGATACCTCTTGAGGTAGCCACAATTACCTCCGCGCGTTAATGCTACTACAGATTGACAATATTACCGCGTATCTCGCAAACGGATGTTGCTGCCCCGTGTCTCAATGCCTCCAACCGGACGTTCGCCAAACCCCTAACGGGAAATACGCGTGTATGCAACATTTCAAAATGCCCATCATTCTCCGCCGCCACCCGTGTGCAGCCCAGTCCACGGAGTGTTTCAGGCGTACTAACATGTCCATCGTGCCCTGCCCTCTCCTATTGCTTCCGTTGAATACTTGCACAGAACGCGCTCCACAGTCAGTTTCAAGAAACGTCGCGTCCTTTGCCGTTTGTTTCTTGAACTCGTAGATCTCGTTTACGCGCTCCCATTTGACGAACGATTGTAGGGTTTTAGCGAATGCACGAGTGCCATGGGTTGTTTTGGGGGCTCTAAAACTCACATTTACATACCCTTTTTTGAAAATAACTTAGCGAACTTGTTTGCGTGCAGTGTAATTTTTATGGTCCCCGAAGCCATATTTTCACACTCGATTTTGAGGAACGATTCCGGAGTTTTATCGAACGTGTCCGTACGTAGAGTCTTTTCTGAGGCTCCGGAAACCACATATACGCGCTTTCTTTTGACAAAAGATTCTTGAGTATTAGCGAACGTGCTGACATGCAGTGTCGTTTCAGGGTTGCAGAAGCCGTATTTACACGCTCCATTTTGACGAACGATTCTGGAGTTTTAGCGAACGCAGGCATGTCCAGTGTTGTTTCTTAGGTTCCAAACGCCTACAGATGCCGTGAGGTGCAATTGATGGTTGTTCTTCGGTTCACTGTAATGCAGGTTTTTCTTGTCCAGCTTCAATGGTTCGGCTTCATTGCAACTTATAAACTGAGAATGTTACTATAAGCGTATAATATTTTGAAGCTCTAAAATGCCCTGTAATTCGAAGGATATTCGTCATCTTCATAACTCAATCTTTCTCGAGGATATCATTGAGGGGCACATGAAATATAGGGAACAAATACTTTCTAATACAAAAAAATGGAGATGTTTATTTTTGTGAAATACAGACCAAATACAGAATCGGAACGTTCGTAGAAAGTGACATACACAAAAAAGACATTAGAATAATTGCACGCTGCTATTTGCGCTAATGCTTGCCTATCTACTTCACTTGCCTTTGAGTAAGTGGGTTTTGACACAAACCATTGATTCCTAAATGAATACGCAAATCAATTGTAGTATTCCAAGCTAAATGAAGACAAGTTTGAAGAACTTCAGTATTTAATATCATCTCCCAGTGATTTCTGGCGCTACTTGATGAGTCACTCCACACACTTACTTTTTAAGTTTAGAATAAGTTACCAATCATCTGTAGAGTTGAAAGACTGAACGATGGAAATTCGTACAAAAATAAAAGAATTGATATACAAAAAGAGGCTTGAAGTAATCACGTGGGTGATATTTACTTATTACTCTTATAACTTTTTTCTATAATCTAAAAGTTGAGGTACTATAGAATGTGTTTCCTCAGAAAAATATGTCTTATCTTAGGCAAGAAAGAACTTTAACTGCCGATTTAATCCAAGAGATTCTGTGGTGGTCAGTGTTGCACTCGGTTTACGATTACATTAGTGCAATAATGGCGAATGCAGAATAGACCATAAATTATATTAAAAGGGAATCACGCACATCCATCCATTCCTTTCCTTTGTTTGCGGTTGTTTGTTGCGTCAATGCTTATGGTACGCATGCTTAAGATAAATTTTGTTTCCTTAGAATGTCTAATAGAGGTAAAAACGAAGATATACGAAGAAATTAGCGAATGAGTATGAGAAAATGTAGAACTAGATATGAGAGTTACCTTTCAACATGCGCAGGAAACCCTATTGTTAGCTTATAAAATTTTAAGTTTTGTTGTTTTAGTAATATGTGAATCGGGATCTGAGCGCAACGATTCCGATAATGAAGAGTCTCCCGCAGTAGTTCTAGCATTGTTGACGTTAGTTGCGAAGCAGATGATACTCGGAGTAAGAGAAACAAGTGCACAATGAACAGATGTGGAAACGGAATACTGGGAAAGAAATGCGAGCCAAGGTTGAAGAAAATTAATGTAGACCTGAAAGGTAATTTAGTGTCAAATAAGATTCCCAAGATTGGATCGTGTCCGTGTAACAGTGTATTAAAAGAAAATTTTAGATTAGCATGATCAGAAACTATTTGAATGTTTCTTCTATGGTTAATTATTTTTTCTATGGTGAAATTTATTTTTAAGCTGCGCTCATATGCCCACACTGGAGATACGAGACGAGAAAAAACACTGATGTTTATTACACAATGAGGATGGCATGCAAGTAAAAGTGTATAAAACATGTTTTAAGAATATTTTGCAAATTTCTAAAGATAGAGTTTCAAGAGTTCTTCAAAGTAAAAAATTTGAAGTCTCCACCTATTGATAGGATTGGAAGTTTACTTGCAAAAACGGAACGGGTATAGAAAAATATAATGATGTTGAGAACTTCATAAAACTGTTTTCAATCATATCAGTCGCATTATTCATGAAAAAATATCATGTAACGGAAATATCTGTCCCCTGACCTTAGCCTGGGAATGTTATATCGATTTTACGAGAAGGAACGTTGTGACCTAGTCTCGTACTTCATATATTCCAGATCTTTTAACACTATATTTTCTCTTTTTCCCATGTAAGTGATTCCTGTCGAAAATGTGATTTGTAAGTAAAATTTAAAATCCAGTGATTACATTAACGAACTTATGAAATAAAACTCTGAAAAGAAAACTCATCTAAAATAGCAGAAAAAGCAATATTAGTATGAGGGATGCAGATCAAGCAAAATACACAGAAGACATTTTTGATTTGATGAAGACCTTCGCAACCCCAGTACTGGCAACAGGAATCTGCTACTGTAAAAGACTGCTGTCGACTGTCAAGGAGTTCATGACTTGTTTTTCAATCAAGCCACTATGTGTGAGTGGAATGAAGGCTTCACGAAATTGTGTCATGCTTGCTTCATTTCATTAAGAATTATATCAAAACCAAGCAATTAATTCTGTCCACACATCAGTGTGGGGGTCAAAATAATACAATTAAAATGAATCTTATGCTTCAGATAATGACTGCTCATACATATTTTATACCAGATGAAATCCGCCACACATTTTTAGTCAGTAGTCATTCAAAACATGGCCTGTGACAAAGACTTCGGTCTAATTGAAAAATGTCCATCCAAATATGTACTCTTTTTTTCATTTGTTGCGTCTATTTATAGACTCAACGTGTCTCCTAATTCCTTAAAGAGCGTTGAGTGCCCCGTCGAGTAATCCTCCTTTATAAAACATCCAGCACTCTGTAGGGGCCGCTGGGTTGTCAAGTCACGTCAGTCGCAGTCAAGTCAGGGAATCGCCGATAGGTCGCGTCTTCGTGCTCGCGTCTCGCACGCGCCGTGCGTCATCTCCCCATCGGCCAGAATTAGGAAGGAATAAAGATAGGGGTAAGATTTAGAACGCTTCATAAGGTTTGGACTAGCCCCTGTGAAGCAGAAAACTCGTTTTGTCGGGATTAATTTCACATGAGGTTCTACGGGAATTTTAGGGAAATCGACTCCGGAATTTTAGTGGTGAAAAGCATACGATTTCGCCACTGAGTCACGAGAGCAGTGTGTCTCACCTCCGTCAAGCTGCAACCCCCACTTGTTCGAAATTCAAAATTAACTAGCCTATAATTTTGTACTAATTATGTACTAATTTTCTACCACAATTAAAAATTTTGTACTCAACTATAAACAATAAAAAAACCACATCCAAAAGTGGGGGTGCTAGCTTGACGTTAAGTTAGCACCCCCACTTCTCATATATTCAAAATCAACTAGCCTAACATTATCTACTAATTATGTACTAATTTTCTACCACAATTAAAAATTTTGTACTCAACTATAAACAATTAAAAACCGGGTGCCAATGAAGCACTTTTCACGCATATTTTCTGATTTTTTAAAACATATTTAGAGTAAAATTTTTAAGTTGAAATCAATAATGCAGATTAACATCATAATGAACTTTTACATGTAATAATTTCAAAATTTTATCTAGTCCCGCAACTGAGATACTATAGTCTAAAAACACGAAAAATTGCAAGCGGCTCTAAACAAAAGTGTCCGCCACTGCATCCCCCTTCGCAGAAATTTCAATTTAACTAATCTATATTCTTCTAATATATATGTACTATTACTACAACAAAATAAATAATTTCGTACTCAACTATAAACAACTGAAATACCGGTGCCAATAAAGCACTTCTCACGTGAATTTCACGATTTTTTAAAACACGTTTTAAGTCAAATTTCAAAGTTGAAATTCATAACACAGTTTAACAATATAGTGAACGTTTACATAAAATAATTTCAAGATTTAGTCTAGTCCCGCAACTGAGATATTACAGTCTAAAAACACGAAAAATTGCGAGCGGCTCTAAACAAAAGTGTCCGCCACTGCATCCCCCTTCGCAGAAATTTCAATTTAACTAATCTATATTCTTCTAATATATATGTACTATTACTACAACAAAATAAATAATTTCGTACTCAACTATAAACAACTGAAAAACCGGTGCCAATAAAGCACTTTATGCGTTAATTTCTCATTTTTTTAAACTCGTTTTCAGACAAAATTCAATGTTGAAATTTAGACTGCACTTCGGTACTATGGTTGTGTTTTAGGTATAATAATTTAATATTAATTTTTTATTATAAATAAAAAATTGCAATTTTTCATTTTATTATGAGTGAAATCTCAAATAGATATGCTATGAACACCTGTTATTTAACCTAAAGTTTCTGCAATGTCATATGTTTATGGTTAGCAAAAATTAAGGATGCAACTTTATTTGTTCTTCAGCAATTACTCTAATATAAAAGAAAATTCTCCATTCACCTACAATACACTTTTCCTCAAATATTTTATGTATAAAAACTTTCAAGGTCGACAATGATTCCTTTGATTTATTGGACTGAGGTAAACATATCCAGTGCTGTTTTGTTTAAAAATCTACGCCAATTTTAAAGTAAAGTATTAGTAAAGCAGAGTATTAATAGCGGGCTACTGGCAATCCCGTCGCTGCTATGATCAACCCGGCTACTTCCTATGCTAAAGAGAAATTATAATATTCTGATTGCTATTCAGGAAAAGTGTTTCATTGTTCCTCCAAAAACGATTTTCCTTTTCCCAGGTACTCAAATGGAATATCAAGTGAAAGCATGTAGTATTAGTAGGCTTCTTCCTGCAATTCTGTCACTGCAAATATCTGTCGGGCTACTTCCTATAAAGAAAAAATATTATATTATGATATTGTGAATACTATTTTTTATATGTGTGTTCTCGTTTCGAAAGATATATTTTCTTTTGAAAAGGCACAGAAATGGAATTACAAGCCAAAGCGTGTATTAATAGGCGGCTCTTTGCAATGTAGTCGATGCATGGATCTATCGGGCTACTTCCTATGAAGAAGGAAAAATTATGATATTGTGAATACTAGTCGTTAAAAATGTGTTTTTGATTGCTTCAAAAGGAATTTCATTTGTCCAGGCACAGAAATAAATTTACAAGCCAAAGAGTGTATGCGTATGTGTTTGTACTCATGGCGACGTTGCAATGATAGTTCAGGCCGATTTTTGAGCTGAAGGAAAAATATTATATTGTCAACAATATATTGGGAAAGTGTTCCTGATACTCGTACACACATGGTTTGGTCTTGCCCGGTGTGTTTTTAGGTGTTCCCTGTTCTGCAAATGTAGGAATGACGTTCGGGTACCTGCTTCGCTGCAGTAAAGATTTTGATACTATTGTTAATATTAGGTAAGTATGAGCCATTTATTGTTCACATCCAAATTTTATATGCATGTCCATTTCAGTCTCTACAGAAATGGATGTACAAAATGAAATCTTTTTTGCTAGGATGTATAGAAGCTGAGCATTTGCATTTGTGTGCTGCTTCAATTATTACTTCCCCATACCATATACGATTTATTATTATTATTTTTTGTATCAACCTGTTCTTTACGATAATACTATTTTATTACATGGAAATTACTCTTCTAGTAAAATTGTATCTATGCCAGTCACTCAGGCAGTTTGAAGTGATTGCAGGAATGTTAAAATCACGTAAGTCGCAATATTTGAAACCATTTTTCAACATACGCAAACGCATTTTCTTGGCTGGAAAAAACGGAGTGTTCGATATGCCGCCCCATGCCTGTTACTTATCGTGATTCAGAAACTTTTCATTAGAAAAAGACATATTTACGAGATTCCTCGGTAAGGTCATTTATTCTATTTGAATCAAATCGTTGTTCAGAAAAAGAAGCAAGACAAGATGGTAACTTACGGATGTCATCATCTTACCTGCGCCAGACATCGGCTCAAAGGAGAGATGAAAGCCTCCACTCCAGAAGTCTTGTACAAGATTGTTTGTTAACAGATATTAAGGTAAGTTTTCAAGAGTATTTTCTTGTGAATAGAGATGCCTTTTTGAACGAGATCAAAACGCCGCGTACGTGGTACCGTCTCATTGTAGTCTCTACACAGGGTCTCTGTTTGGGGCGTGTGTTCAATCTTTTTTTGCTTATCACAATGTTGCGCTCAAAAGCTTCAACCTTAAGTTATATGATAAGAAGTAAGAAATGTGCGATGTTTATTTCAGTGCGGGTTGTTTCGTACGAAATGTATATGTTCACGTACGAATTAAAATTATCAATAAAAGACATTTGTAATAAGAAACAGAAATTTGACAGTCCTAATTTTGAGGCAGTGAGTATGTATGAGTTACATGTTACTTTTAATGCTGTTGTAAGATAAACTCTAAAATACATAATAATGTTGTTCTGATCTTGACAAGTGACATCTTAAAAATTTCAATGTAACCATTTTCTTTTCATATACTTGTCAAAGGTTTCTCGCATATTTAAGTAATTTAGTTTTCTCAAATTTTAATTCGAAATTTTGTATACACCGTTTTCCCCAATTTTAACCATCTTTTAAGTCTTTTGACTAAGTCATACAACGCAGAGAATTAAAAATCGATAGTGTGACTTAGAAGTGAGTAGCACCCACACCTTTTCAGAAGAAAGTGTTTCTATGTACATCTTGATACCTATAATATTATGTTTTACAACTTATACTTTTTTCAAATGCAGTGTAGACTTGATAAATATCGAAACAGTTAATACATACTTACCGTACGCGATTACGCAATATACGCGATTACTGTACGAACTCTCGGGAGGGAAACCGACTTCGCGAATACAATTTTTTTATCGCACTTTCTACACAAGAAGACCAAGTATTGTTCTTCATTCATACATCAAAAACCCAAACCGTTTTATCCGGATTTGATTGTGGTGAATTGAAACAAATTGCATGAAGTGAATACTGGCTCTTTATTATATGTAGAGTTGTTTAAATGCGTCTACAGGACTTCCTATTTTTTAGGTACTGTTCAAGCTATACTCTTGTATCCCTCAGAATAATTAATAAATGAGTTTTGTAAGTATTTTCAAGTTTATTACGTCTTCAGTTCGTTTTATTATTTTCTTTTGAACTCCAGGCAATTTTATAATCCTACGATGATGCGATTCTTAAGATGTGTGTCAAGCTGGCACAACCCATACAAGCACAATCACATCAAACCAATTGGAGAATTTAGTGCCGAGTTTTTCCCCAAAATTAAATATATTTTTCGTTTAGCTAACCTAATATGCTCATTATTTTCATGAAAAATCGTTGGTTATCACTATGCTTAAGGCATACGTGCAATTAAAACTTTACCGTGAAATAAAAAGTCCAGAACAGCCAGTGAGAACTCAGAGACCTTTTTGAAATCGTATCCAGTATTTTTAATTTCATTATGTTCTTCCCACTTTTTATTATACGTGTTAGTGTGATTGGCATGGTAGAAAAATCCTCAAGCCGCTATGATAACTTTTTTCTCCGTAGAAGACATAAACTGTAACAGTAATAAATGTAATTTTGGAGAAATAAATTAGTACGTGCGTACTAAGTTTCTCCAATTGCACCGTAGTTACAAGTAGTACTGACATAATGCTCAGACGGTATAGCGGGAGGGATAGCGAAAACTCGATTGACGGCAAATCGTATGTCTGCCCGTCTGTCTGTGAACAATGCTGGCGGTTAAACCCTTCAATCGATTTTCTCCAAAATTCATATTCCCCAATCCATGTAGCTTGTGTCTCGGAGTCTTAAATTTAAAAGCGGTAGTTTGATTTCGGGAAGTAACTTACATAAAGCCCTTGGGACATTTTCAAAATTTTCCAAAAAATGGCTCCATTGTTGTTGGGTTTTTTTTTACAATTTATCGCTGCTGGCATTCTGTGTTGAACGATTTTCCGATGCGAAGGCCGCCCACGCGCCAAATGCCACCCATGCAGTTCACAAAAAGACTTGGGGGCGTTGTGTTGTAAAACCCAGACTCACCCCTTGCCCCCCTTCGTCCCGCCCGCCATACCGAGCCTGCCGGCCCGCCAGTCGTCGCTGCCGCCGCCCCCGCCGCAACCACAGGCGGGCCGCCGCCGTCCCAGAAGGAGCCCAGGGTCCCAGGATGTCGCGGCCAGGGTGGCGAAATCTCTCCCACCTCCAGGTCACTGACCGCACCCCCACACGCGGCGGAGAGCCGCCCTGGTCCCCCGGCAGCCAACGCGGGCGGCCCCCACCCCTCGTAACAAAGGCGGTGAGATCACTGAAGGTGGCAAACCGTCCCTGTCAACAACCGCCGTCGACGGACGCGCCCATTCACGCTCACATTCGGTCAGTTGTGCCCTCAAGAGGAGTTTATCAAAAACGCCTCATTGAAGACATATAATAAAGTTGAAAAAATTGCGAAATTTGACGCGCCGTAGATCCCAAACTATTAGAGATACAGCCGTGAGATTTGCACACGAAATTATAAGTACAATATTCTTCGATTTGAATATAATACGAAATCTCTAAGTACTAAGGAACATGTTCAACATAAAAAAGTTTACATTAAATATTTCATACAAATCACCTTCGTTTCGAACGATTTCGAGAATTCCGGAAAAACTGAGCATCTGATGGGAAAATTATTATCACCAGTGTATTCTCCATTATATTTCGTGCTAGGATTCTGCTTTCTGGAAAAATCCGGCGCATGTCGAAATTCGCAAAATTTGACAGGTCAAGGGTCGTTAAATCTTTACATCTTTCTAGACAAAAATAACTGCCCTTATCTAAAAAACTATGCACAGTATTTCAATTTTTGTACTTTAAACTCGTTCAAAATTTCATAGAGTTTGAGAAAATGCCGTTATTTGCCATATTCGGATGTAAAATATGCCCTCTAGAGGAGTTTATAAAATAAAACGTCGTTTGAAGAGATATCAAAAATGTTGAATATTATATGTTGAATTTGAAATGTTGAATCATATTTAAATGTTCTGCATCGGTTCAAAATGTTTAAATTTCAGTATCAAATAGTTCTTAATTAGAACACGATTTTGGTATATATAGATTTTTGTTTCTTGCGTCTTTATTGCGTGCTAATTGAACATTAAGTTAGCATACCCACTTTAGTGTTGAATATTTTGATGTTGTGCATCGGTAGAAAATTTTTAAATTTGAGTATAAATTAGTCCTTAATTAGAACACAATTCTGGAATGCTGTTTTTCAATTTTGTGATAAGTGGGTATGCTAACGTTACGGACATGCGAACAAACTGTCGATAGAGTTTGCTTCCCTTTTTACTTTCCCGTATACATACGTATATATGGAGTAATATACGTAGTATAGGAGGAGCTATGTAATGCGGCGCGATAAAAAAAATTCATTGCCGGGCTATAATAACGAAAAAATGGATAAATCCAGTTGCTAAATTAAGAAAAAAAGTCCCTAATATTTTGTGTAGCCAGAATCAAAACGGGTTCTTGATATCGAAAAACCAATTGACGGCACAACGGCCGTCTGTCCCTCCCACAGTCTGTCCATCTGTGAACATCACTATCGGCTAAAATATACGTAGGGATTTTTCCAAATTGAAGAATCCCCTCCCCACCTGGCTCGATTCGAAACTTTGAGATTTTGAAAAACATTTTTTAAAATTTAGGGTACATTATATAAAGCCCCCTGAATATTTTCATAATTTTCTCAAAAACAAATCAATTTTCCCCTTTAAATTTCTAGTAAGCATAGAGTAAAATACTCTTATAAAGGTGGCATAGGTAAAATTTTCACGTTTTACTCAGAATTTTCAAAAATTGCAAAATTTTGAATTTTTTGGCGTCTTCCTACGACTACAAAATTGAAGATAGAGGTTCATGTTTCAAATAAAATTTGTTTTCCATAGCGAGTTCTTTCATTAAGGTCTTGCAAATTTTTTAAAACACTTTTTAGTAGTTTTCGCGCATTATTGCGTGCAACTTGTGCAATTTAAAAAATAACAAAAACAAGATTTTCTCAAAAACGGTTCCAATTTATTTCTTTAAATTTTTGGTAAGGATACTGCTACAAGTACTCTATGAGATGACGTAAACGGAAATATAAATTTTTTGGCTTTCCAAAATTACAAAAATGTAATTTTTGACGTGTCTCTCACGTTATTAAAATTTATACTAGCGACTATTTGTTCATATTATTATATTTATGAGTTCATGTGCTTTAAATAATATCGGACAAAGTTTCTCGAAAACTCAAACGTTACAAAAATATTCGCTCAAAATTCCTCACTTTCAGAAACGCTCAAACGCCATTTTCTCAAAAAACGACATTAGTTATTTTTTCTCATTTTTATCGTACTGATAGTGCATTTTGAACTGTTTATGATGACATATAATTCATTTTGCTGTGCTTTTTTGTTAAAAAAATACAAAATGTAATTTTTTAAATTATCTCTCACTACGTTAATATGCTCATTTCCAGAAAAATGTAGACACTATTGTATTTGTGCGTAGTTGTGCTTCAAATGACTTATATCGAAGATTTTGAAAAAAAAAACTGTAAAAAAAGAGATTCAAATTTTCATTTTAAGTAGCTTTTAAACGCCATTTCCTTTACACGCCTCCAAAAATTTCAGAGAAAATCCTATTTAGGACGGGGTATTCAGTTCTTTACTATTCTTAAAGTAACATTTCCGTTCTACTATTACAAAACCAAAAAATAAGAAAATGTCCCCAAAAAATTTACTTTGGGCGGAGATGGCAGCTGGCATGGGTGTGTGTCCGAATAGCTAACCGAGTACAAAGGAATAAGAAAACTAATACGGGAAAGTCTGTACAATTCTGTAGCACCTCTAGTTCTATTCTGATCGCCAAACAAATATCGCGGAAATAGATGTCAGTGGCTTATCCAAAGGTTGGGAGACCACGAGCCATGTAGCTTGGTGGTGGTTTAGTGATTGGCTTATATACAATTTTACTAGAAGAGTAATTTCCATGTAATAAAATTGTATTATCGTAAAGGACAGGTTGATACAAAAAATAATTAATAATAATAAATCGTATATGGTATGGGGAAGTAATAATTGAAGCAGCACACAAATACAAATGCTCAACTTCTATACATCCTAGCAAAAAAGATTTCATTTTGTACATCCATTTCTGTAGACTGAAATGGACATGCATATAAAATTTGGATGTGAACAATAAATGGCTCATACTTACCTAATATTAACAATAGTATCAAAATCCTTACTGCAGCGAAGCAGGTACCCGAACGTCATTCCTACATTTGCAGAACAGGGAACACCTAAAAACACACCGGGCAAGACCAAACCATGTGTGTACGAGTATCAGGAACACTTTCCCAATATATTGTTGACAATATAATATTTTTCCTTCAGCTCATAAATCAGCCTGAACTATCATTGCAGCGTTCGCCATGAGTACAAACACATACGTATACACTCTTCGGCTTGTAAATCTATTTCTGTGCCTGGACAAATGAAATTCCTTTTGAAGCAATCAAAAACACATTTTTAACGACTAGTATTCACAATATCATAATTTTTCCTTCTTCATAGGAAGTAGCCCGATAGATCCATGCATCGACTACATTGCAAAGAGCCGCCTATTAATACACGCTTTGGCTTGTAATTCCATTTCTGTGCCTTTTCAAAAGAAAATATATCTTTCGAAACGAGAACACACATATAAAAAATAGTATTCACAATATCATAATATAATATTTTTTCTTTATAGGAAGTAGCCCGACAGATATTTGCAGTGACAGAATTGCAGGAAGAAGCCTACTAATACTATATGCTTTCACTTGATATTCCATTTGAGTACCTGGGAAAAGGAAAATCGTTTTTGGAGGAACAATGACACACTTTTCCTGAATAGCAATCAGAATATTATAATTTCTCTTTAGCATAGGAAGTAGCCAGGTTGATCATAGCAGCGACGGGATTGCCTGGAGCCCGCTATTAATACTCTGCTTTACTAATACTTTGCCTTAAAATTTGCATAGTTTTTTAAACAAAACAGCACTGGATATGTTTACCTCAGTCCAATAAATCAAAGGAATCATTGCCGACCTTGAAAGTTTTTATACATAAAATATTTGAGGAAAAGTGTATTGTAGGTGAATGGAGAATTTTCTTTTATATTAGAATAATTGCTGAAGAACAAATAAAGTTGCATCCTTAATTTTTGCTAACCATAAACATATGACATTGCAGATACTTTAGGTTAAATAACAGGTGTTCATAGCATATCTATTTGAGATTTCACTCATAATAAAATGAAAAATTGCAATTTTTTATTTATAATAAAAAAATAATATTAAATTATTATACCTAAAACACAACCATAGTACCAAAGTGCAGTCTAAATTTCAACATTGAATTTTGTCTGAAAACGAGTTTTAAAAAATGAGAAATTAACGCATAAAGTGCTTTATTGGCACCGGTTTTTCAGTTGTTTATAGTTGAGTACGAAATTATTTATTTTGTTGTAGTAATAGTACATATATATTAGAAGAATATAGATTAGTTAAATTGAAATTTCTGCGAAGGGGGATGCAGTGGCGGACACTTTTGTTTAGAGCCGCTTGCAATTTTTCGTGTTTTTAGACTGTAATATCTCAGTTGCGGGACTAGATAAAATTTTGAAATTATTACATGTAAAAGTTCATTATGATGTTAATCTGCATTATTGATTTCAACTTAAAAATTTTACTCTAAAAATGTTTTAAAAAATCAGAAAATATGCGTGAAAAGTGCTTCATTGTCACCCGGTTTTTAATTGTTTATAGTTGAGTACAAAATTTTTAATTGTAGTTGAAAATTAGTACATAATTAGTATATAATGTTAGGCAAGTTGATTTTGAATTTATGAGAAGTGGGGGTGCTAACTTAACGTCAAGCTAGCACCCCCACTTTTGGATGTGGTTTTTTTATTGCTTATAGTTGAGTACAAAATTTTTAATTGTGGTAGAAAATTAGTACATAATTAGTACAAAATTATAGGCTAGTTAATTTTGAATTTCGGACAAGTGGGGGTTGCAGCTTGACGGAGGTGTGTGTCTCGGTGCTTCAGAGACTCATCGGCTGATTGAACTGTCATTGATTACTGCAGGAAAAATAAACAAATTACATGTGATAACGGGGTAATGATAATTTTGTATCAACAAAACAATTGGAAGGGAATACAACCAACAGAAAGATATCCCTGAGAAATACACATGTCGAGTAGTTAAAAATACAGTGGATAAAATTCCGAAACCTTTTTGCCTATTCATTATTTAAAGTATTCGAATATTAAAGATGATGCTGTCAGTGAAGATAATATTGCAAAACGTGGCTCGAAGGAAACTACTTTTCTTAATTTACTAAATACCAATGAACTTGCAATAACTGTAGAAAAGAAAAGATAATGACATTAATGAATTTTGTATCATCTATTATATGTAATTTTAAAAACATCTGTAGACGAAAGTGCACAAACGCTGCCTGATAATGAATTTTTTGGATAAAATGAAACGTGCAATGGAGAAAATTGCAATGGAGATATACTTCTGAATAAATATCTGATTGCAATAATGACCTAACTGTCCTTTATTCCCTTTGTAAAATTGGCAAATGCTGTAATGGTCTAACCCACACAAACACTTGTATTTTTCATATTTGTTTATTGCCACTGTTATGAATAGTAAAGAACAACAATGAAGTAATTATTTATTAAAATTCCTCCATTTATAGCACAATAAAATACAAATGAATGTTTTTATTTTCTCGTAAACGTACGTATGTACACAGTTATTATGCGTAGTATAGCGAAAGTTATGTATTGCTGTGGAATATTGATTTCGAGACTTCAATGAAAATACACGATTAGAGGTCCCCTGATACATTTTTTTAACGTCCGCCCGCCCGCCCGTCCGTCCGTCCGTCCGTCCGTCCGTCCGTTCGTCCGTTCGTCCGTTCGTTTGTTAGTTCGTTCGTCCGTCCATCTAACCGTCCGTCCGTCCGTCCGTCGGTGAACGCCACTAGCGCCTAATCGATACGTAAGATTTGTTTCAAAATGGTCGATCTGGCTCGAGTCGAGTTTTGAGATTTTGAAAAACATTCTTTAAAACTCGGAAGTACTTTAGATGAAGCCCCAGGGACATTTTCGATTTTTTCCAAAAACGGCCCTAAAATTGTTCTTCAAATTTCCTGTAAGAATAGAGTATAATATACTTATAAAGGTAGTATAAGTCCAATTTTTACGGTTAATTCGGAATTTTCGAAAATTGAAAAGTTTGTTGTTTTTTTTTGAGGAATTCCTACAACTTTAAAATTGAAGATATAAATTTTGCCCTCAAATGAAATTTGTTCTCTATAATTAGTTCTTTCATTAAGACCCTGAACATGTTTTGAAAAGTTTAGTAGTTTTCGCACAACATTGCGTGCAATTTATACAGTCTTAAAAATAACAGAAACGAGATATACTAAAAAAAGGCTCCAAATTTTTTTCTTCAAACTTTTGGTAGGGATAATGCTAAGGGTACTCTATTAAATGACATAAACGTCAGTTTTCTACATTCTTCCATTTTATCACAATTTACAAATATGTATTGTTTTTCTATCCTCACACGTCCATAATATTTACATTAGCGGCAATTTGTCCACATTATTGAATTTAAAAGTTTAAGTGCTTTAAATAATGTCATATGAAATTTCTCGTGAACTCAAAAGTTTTCTATGAAAACAAGCTAAAAATTTCGTATCTGCAGAAATGCTCAAACGCCATTTTTTAAAAAACGGTTCCAATTTTTTCTTTGGACTTTTTGTATTCATTTTGCAAACATTTTTTGCTTTTAAAAAATACACAAATCTGTTTTTTAAATATTTTTCATGCCCTTAAAATGCACATTTCCAGCAATTTGCATATATTATTGTATTTGTGAATGGAAGTGATTCAAATTACTTCAACTGAAATTTTTTGAAAAATCAAAATATTCCTGTGAAAAAGAGCTTTAAATTTCGCATTTACACCAGAGTTTAAACATTTTTTCTTAAAAACTGTTTAAACTGTTGTAGATTTTGCAATGACAATTTCCATATAGGACGAGACTTCTTTGTTATTAGAAAATAATTATTTCGAATCTACCATTACAAAACCGAAAAATTGAGAAAATTTTAAAATACACACTTTGGGCGGCGATAGATGGCAGCTGGCAAGAGATTGGTGCAAGGCCGCAAAAATAGCCCGCACCAAATAAATTAGAAAACTGTATAGTACAAGAAAGTCTGTGCAATTTTGTAGCACCATTAGTTAATATTGCCAATAATTTCATCAGCAATTTTCTCCAAACAAAAGATCTGAGCATAGGGCACTATTGCGCCAATACCCTCATTTGATTATTAACTAATATTTTAGGTTCCAACCAGAACCAGCTTGTAGTCCTTGGGCGTACTGGACAAGGGAAAATAATTTAATAAATATTTTTTTTTGTAAATAGTTTGCATTATTGCAATAGTTTGCAGTATGTTTGCACATTTGATTAAGTGTAAATAAAGGACTATTAAAAAACTCATTTGTAAATAATGTTCTGATATTTTGGTTATTTTTTGGGAGAAATTAGGGTTCATCATAGTTTTTTTACCGCAACATTGTCCGGTGAGATGCTTCACTAGTTACTTACTATATTGTTTAGTAGTAAATAAATAAATAACATTTATATCTTTTTTGTCAAACATTTCAACTCTTAAAATCTCGCGTAACACACTAGTGAATAATCTAAACATCAAGTGTATTACTAAGGTTTCATTCTGTTTTTTATGTACATGTGTATTTCTTGTTATAGATCAGTCACTATTCTAGATATTTTGTAATTGTTTATTTACTGAGAAACTCTTCTACAACCCTGGGCCCATTAGGGACCCATTTGTGAGTTTGCAAACCAATAAAAGTAATATACAAATAAATAAGTATTATTCATTGTGAGAATGGTCAATTATACTGGATTGAGAAAGTTGTTTCCAAAATACCTGCAACAAGCTATATGATGGGTGACTGAATTTGAAATAATTCTGAATGTATAACACAATGAACTTATTTTATTGGTTCAATTCACTTATTCAGTTTGAATTTTGACTGAATCTGGAGGCGAAATAGTAATACCAGGTTTAAACCAATTCATTAGACATTCCTCATTTTTCCACGATCGTTGACATTAAATTTCGTTTGTGATTATTTACGTGAATTTGAAAACTGCATCAAAACAGTTTTACTTCACTTGCTTGACTGCTCTGAATAGTTTGGTGCACAAATCAAATCAACTCATTGCATTATTATGCATGTAAATATGGAGAAATTATTAGCATGCTTGTCCTTGTGGCAAAATTGAACGTTATAGAAACAGTTTTAAAAAACCGATTATAGAATATTACCTCTTCCTCATTTAAATATTTTTGTGTTTATTGATGATAAATAAATCCACTAATCTGTGGACGTACGAACTAGGAAATGACCATTTCACACAAATGTCAAAAGGTCTGCTCATTTCTGATGCAGCTAGAAAGTTTTTACACTTTTGTTACGGCGTTCATAAAGTATTATTATCATTTCCTCTATGTATCACGTTTCTTGAAATTTCATTGAAAAATGTCCGCTTTCATTTTTTTCCTCGTCGCTGCATCGTTAATCTCTACCCATTCGTACACAGCTATTGCCAGTGCAGAGATACCATAGCGCCCGTACTCGCCGCCAGTATTTCCATCAACGCTCACCCCAGTCGTTTTGTTTTTAGCGAAAATACATCTTAATTACACTGGATGCTTAATCACTTCCCACCACCAGATGCCGCCGCCGCCAATATTACATTTCCGTCCTGCCGCCCCCCCCCCACCTCCACCGCCACCGCACACAGACACCCACAATGTGGAGCGCTACGCGTGTTCGCTCTTGTGTATTCACGGCGCTGGCCACCGCCCACCGCTGTCCCGTTTGAGGTCGTTTGCCCCGAACGCTCTTGCTCGCCGGCCAGGTACATACACGCCGACGCCCGGCGCCGCGGCCGGGGCAGGGGCAGGGGAAGGGGAAGGGGCCGACGACGTGTGCACCCCGCCTACTTCCACCGCAGCGCAGTAATCTCGTCGGCGACATCGCATCCCTCTGCCTGGCGCCGGGGACACAGAGCCGCCCCTGTCGTGCTGCCACCTACCGACATTTGTCGCCACTGTCCGCGGCTCGCCATGCACACACGCGCTCACGTGGCACCCGCTCGCCCTTCCCGGAACGAGCCGCCGAGCAGCTTTTCTTCTATTGATGTCGTCGCCAGCAGCTGCAAACCAGTTGTGACAGCTCGGTTGTTACCTCAGATCGTTGCCTCTGTAGCGTCTGTTACCGATAAGTCCTTCAGTTCGACTCCCGACGGCGGGGAATTTAAGATATTAAGTTCAGAGGCACTGTAGTGACATTAATTGATGCCCTGAGCCACCTCGTGCGGTGGAAGTACTTAGAGTGATAAAACTCCTGTAAGTCATGGTGCATGTTCTGCAGCACGTTTCAGCGGCGGACAAACATCGCTACCTCCTGAGATGTAACATGCACTTACGGGACTAATGACTAAAGTAGTTGTCGCCCGGAATCAATACTCGCTCCACCTCCACCCCCCACCCCACTCACAAACGTATCAGTCGCTTTGCTTGTACTGATATCATAGCCACCTGTCGCCGTTTGCTGCTGCCTCACCAGGGGGACGTCTTCAATCTCTGGTCGCCATCAGAGACCACCCGGTCGACCGCGTCGCTTGGTCACCGACTGCTTGCTTATCTTCCTGCTGCCGCCGGCAGCTAGTTTCCAATAGCGGTCACTTGCAAGCTCTATCCCGAGCACAGTGCTGTCCTTAGTCTCCATTTAAAGGCTGGTCCAAACTGGGCCACGGACGCAACAATTGTTTGTAATTTTACTCGATTAATTAAATAACCACATATTGATCGCATCGCATCACATTCCGCAATACAATACAGTATCTTCAGCACGCCTGTGTGCAGAACACTTCAAGAATTTGAACTCTGGGATAGTGTAATTTTGTATGGCAATTTCTTTTTGTGGGGGGGAGTAAGATGACAAATGATAAATTGACCTCCTCCTTTACAATATTTGCTCAATCCGTTCCCGCGTGTGGGTCTCTTACATACAAAATGATACACATTTTAAAAGAACTATTCAAGAAGATTAATTAATTATCATGAAAAAATAATATGAACTTCTAAATAATCGTGTTTTAGGATACACTTCTAAATACATTAGCTGTGTTCAAAACCATCAACCATCATATCTTTATTATGAACATCATGTTATTTTCTTCATGAATATGCGCCACGTTTAAAATTTAAATTTTTAATCCTTCATCGTGTCAATTGCAATGAAAATATAAACTCAAAAATCTTTATTAATGAGGCAAGTAAATGAAAACACATAAAAGTATATGAAATTTACCATAAAAATTCAATAACAAATATTCAGATATTTAAACATTAACCATAAATTTAGTAAACTTTCCTATCGTCTCCACAGAGTATTAGTCAGGCAGCATTGAGAATTAGTCAGGCTCTGAATAACGAAAATTTGTTCAAACCCCAACGGTTCTAGGCAGGGGGTAGGGGAAGGTATAGAAAGTTTGGAAGGCCTTAGTTAAAAAGATTATAAATTTCAAATAAATGAATAATGGAGTATGAATTTATTACAAAAGATTTGTGGAACAATCAATCACTTTTTTCTTTTTCAAAGTGATATTATCATACTCATTTGTAAATGTATTTCTTTCATATATTGAATCTATCGTACATTGAAATTTCATATTTAATGTCTCAGAGATGAACTTTTATAATTTTTTTTTATTTTGCTGGTCTGAGATTCGTACAATATCACAATCAATCCAATAGCGGAACTCGATTACGTGTGCTCTCAATTGGAAACCAGCAGACTAAAATACAAACTAAACTCACAAGCTGCAGTGCTAAAATAAGGGATTCGTGTAAAAAATTATTAAATTACTGAAAGAAATCAACCTGTACAGTCTAAAATAAAGATTTTCTGAAACTGTGTTGAGTAGGATCGAAATCTGGTATTCGCTTCAGATGACCTACGGAAGAGGAATGTACAGCGCACGTGAAAAGAGCAATATTAAACGGAAACGCTGTTTCTGCCGAGGCCAATCAGTCAAGTACAAAGAGGAATGGTGCATTGTATAAAACGATATAACTAGGGGGAAGATTTTGATGACTTAAAACAATGGCAAAAATGATCAATAAAATGCTCTTAAAATGTTTCTAAAATGCCCTAAAAGCAAAAATGACATAAAAAATTGATCAAAACAAGAACAAATGAACAACTCAAGCTGTTAGATATGTTACTGATATAATCGAGGCTTCTTTCTTTCGTTCACGTGAACTCAGTTGCAAACTTTTGGTTTGGACTGCTCTTTACAAATAAATTTTTCTTTATTTCTTGCACAATTGGTCGGACTGACAAGCCGCTGGAAGGCGTCACAGAAATCATAGATTACGTAGTAATCGCAACGGCTGACATTACAATAAATGAGAGAAGAAATCGAATAGGCTGTTCATGAATTCTGTGGAAAACATTTTTTGCATCTCATAATATGACTTGAAGCAAGTACCATGAAAAGTTTTTATGGTATTTAAATCGATTAAATATGCAAAAAATGCTTTAAAATGACAGGAAAAGGTTAAAAAGGACTTATTAGTCAAAACCGACGAAAAATCGAAGAACATGCAATATAAAAATGGGTCATTTCATTTTGTCATAACAAATATAATGTCTATTCTAAAAGGTGTTGTCCTAAAGTTAAAAGAAAAATTGACCTTTCATTAAAATACGCCTCTATCCCGTTTAAACCATGTGATTGAAAAATTTAAATGTTACCAAAGAAACTGAAGGAATGCTAGGTTTCATCTAAGAGCAGGAGAAACGGCGGGTCATTCAGATATGTTATTCCAATGGAATGAATATCGGCATAATATATCTTGGCCGATATGAATTATACGAGAAATTATGTGCAGTGGTAGCTTCACTAGATTTTTAATATTAAAAGTTCTTAAAAGAGTACATTAAACTATTTTCTTCTTCCTAACAGTTAATGGGGCTTCTCACAAGTGAAAAACACCGAAACCACCAGACAACTACGCACACAACACGCCCCGCCGATACTGCAGAGAACGGGAGCTGCTGATAACTCCCACGTATGTTACCTACGTATAGTTTTCACACGGAACGTTCATACCCTGAGAGTCTGCGAGCCAGCGAGCAAGCCAGGCAAAACTATCTGCATTACAATGTGTATTGTTCGGTTCTACTGGCTTCACTACGTTCGAATTTCCAATTTACTTAAGTATACATGTGGCTTTGTCAAGTGAACCCTACTACAATCGTTAGATGAATACCTCCTCTCCATGATGCACTCGAAATTTCGTACTAATACGATCACTCAGTTACGGCCGAGAAACGGGAGGCTCCGCCCACGTTCATCATACGTGTAATCTGGTTCCTGAGAACGTCTCCCAATGCCGCCGTCAGCCCCCGGCCCTGGTACATTCTCTCTGTTTACTTGTGCATGCACTAGACCGCAACGGGGGTCCCAGCACAGGCTGCTCACCGGCGCTTGCGCACTTGAAGCCCCGCCCACGGACCGGGCACTGACATCGACGTGCGTGACTCCGCTCGCAGTCCAGTCACCCGTACGGGATTCCCCCCGTCCCCGACACGCCTGCTCGGTACTTCGACCTCCATCCCGTCGCTGGAAAGGCTTTTGGCGGCGGTGCAGCCGCTCCCTGTATACTCCGAGCTAAACATAGTGCCCCTCCAGGCTCACGAGATGGAAGGAGTGTGGGACGCTGTCATTTAATCGAGAGCTTGACCATGAAGAGACACTATGTTTAAATCGGAAGATCAACTTCAGGGCCTGAGCCCTTATATTGCCATCGCTCAACCACTACCTCCCCGCATAGGCTTTTCGAGATTTCTATGATAAAAAGTCAATGAATCACTCTCACCTATGAGGTATGCTCCTCTGACCACTACATTGGTGTGTGTGTCCCCATTATAATCATTGGTACTTACGTTTTCCCCGGCGCCACTAAACTTGGTGTCTCCACGTTTCAGTATCGATAAGATTTGGTGCTATACACTAACTTGAAGATATTTTCAACAACCCATTTGTAGCAAAAAATATGTCGGTAAAGTTGGCACATCCATTTTCTCAAAACGAAAGAAAAGTTTGCAATAACTGTTACCCAATTGCACACCCAAAATAATTTTGGACTATATCCCAACTCCCCGAAATTAAGATTTCAAAATGGGGCTTCCAAAGGTAACATCCCAGTTCCTCAAAACTCAAATTTTTAATCCATTGAAACAAAAGAATTTTGGGCCACTTTGCGCCGCTGTTCACAATACCACTAGCTAAAAAACACAATTGCAATCGAAACCAACGTTCCCAAACTCAAATATTCTTGCGTCATACTTTTGGGCTATTTTTTAACTAATCAGGGACAACAAAAAATGTTACTGCTTCTCAACAACCTCCTAAATTAAAGTTTCAAAAAGGGGCTGGCAAAGCTATCTCTCTCACTTCAACACTAAAATATGATTATACCATCGAAACAAGCGAATTTTTCGCCACATTGTGATCCTGTTCAAAATTGCAGCACTAAGTCTCAACATAATAAAAGTTTTTTTTACTTCAAAAACCGAAATTTTGCGATTTTATTCTTCTACAAATCCTAATCTGCAAGAATTTAATTAATAGCCCATGTATATTTTTTGTACATATAAGGGATTTTGGTAACGTAATACAATTATTTTGACATCCATTTATACAATTCCAAAAATCGCAATAAATAAAGCCCTTCATTGATTTTCCATATTACAAATCAATATTCACGGGCATAAAAGCAAATGATTAAACGTTTAATATAAACACATGTAGAGAAGTCATAATGATATACTAATGTAAGAATTTGGCATTTTAGAGTTGAAATAAACCAAATTGTGCCAGGCAAGCGGTGTTCCCAGGTCTGGGTCATTTTTTTAAATGCACGCCGGGTGTATGGGAGTCAATGGCAAGCGTAATGTATTCCCACCACCGTATCTAGCATAACTGGCGTGCCTGAGATTTTCATTTGGCACATCGCAATGTAAAGTGAGACGTCTGTATTAGAAAGCTACGTCTCTATTTTTGCTCCAACCGGGAATCGAACCCTGGTCGCACCAAGCACGCTGTACATGAACCACCTGAGGGTGTATGATATATAAATATTATCATAAATAGGAAATGAAATTTCATTTCATGTTCTTAAATTACCATTTAAAACTTTCAATCTACACGGCAGATGTTGAAAAAAGTTGTGTTTATTATTAATCACGTTTAATTGAACTCGATTACGTATTAAAATAATAGTGGTATCGTTTGCTTTTTTTGGAAATATCAGGATGGACTCGTCCCAATATTATCAGATTTGCCTCATACTGCAGTAATACCATATACGAGTGAATATATATATATATATATATATATATATATATATATATATATATATATATATATATATATATATATGATGAAACACATTGTGTTTCCTTATACTAATTAGAACATTAGCATAAGTAATTAGAATCTATTTTGGACTGCGTGGTACGCACGACCAGCGCGACGGACAGCGGTGAGGAGGGCCAGCCGCCGCCGCCGCCACCGTTGCCGCTGCGAGGCGTCCGTGGGAACGTAATCGACGGTTGAGAACCGAGCACGGAGCGACAGGGAATTTTGTCCGTTACGAGTCAGATGGGTCGAGTCGGCCGTCGCCGAAGGACGTGGCCGGCGTGCTGCCGGCCGGCGAAAGTTGCGGAGAAGTCGTCGTGAGCCGCGGACGTGTGTTATAGAATTTAGCCCACGCAAGAACAATAGGCGTGTTAGGTTGATATCGTGAGAGTGATCAATATAAAAGATCAATGCTAGAAAACAGTAAATTGCGCTTATGCTATTTGTCGCGGTGTGTACAATACCGGAACTGTGTGGTGTGAAACTGAGGCCAGCACGTGCAGTGGCCGCGTGTTAAGAAATTAAATCAAGCGACGGAAGATAATTAGAGAGAGGTGCGACACCGAGGTACCAGGAGCTGAATCAGGAAGAATTCAAGAAACCACCAGCCGAGGCGACCGCCACACCATCAGCCGCCGACTACGCCCAGCTGCTGCGAAGGTCGACGACCCCTACCGATGCGAACCGTGATCCAAGCATCGAAGGTATTGGTTGGGGCCCCAAAGGTATGATAAAACTTGTATTACACCTGATCTTGGTACCAAGGCAAAGTGTATAATTGTTGTTAAATCATGTAATTAACAAATTTGGTTTGTGAATAAATACTGTTCATGATTGTACTTCATTTACTAATTAAATTTCCTAATGTTATACCGACTTCACGTAGGGACCCTTTCACGAAAAAGATACCCTCCTTTAGTAATTTCTTGCAGTGAAAGTACCGGCATCACCAGGTACGTCACAGCTGGCGCCCGAACAGTCTGGAAATCGTGTAATTAAGAAATGTGGCCCTAGGAAAGTCGATAAAACAGGGGAAATTACCGTGCATGGAATAGAAGGGAGAATATGTATGTCAATGCATGTGAAATGTAATATGCAGACAGTGAAAGAATTTAGTATTTTGGAAGGAACAAAAGTAACAGTATATGTACTGACAAAATACATGTAAAAATTTGTGAGAGTATAGGATTTCTGGGTAATTACAAAAAAATTTTTTTAATTAATAGTGGGCATGCACGTGGAATTATTTGGAAAAGTATCCAGTATAAATTTCTTACTATAGTTACTGGACTCATGAAAGCTAGTAATGCACATATTGTAACTGATAAAAAGCAGTATAGTTTCCAAGTTTTTGTAAGACAAGTTAATAAGGATTTAAGTGGCTAGTATTTTTCATAACATGGTAGCTAAAGAATTTGTGAAGTAGTAATAATTTTTGTGGAAGCATAAAGGTATTTGATTGTTATATAAATTCTGCACATTATTTGCTTGGAATTTACATTCAGTAGTGCATTGTTCATCGTTAGTGGTGAAAAACTGTAAAATTTATTGGAAAAGATATCATATTGTGAGGTGTAGTAGCATGGTAAATGCATATTTTCAACATTCATGTAGTATTACTGAGGGAATTTTACTGAGAAGGCATGACATTTAACTGTGTGTAATTGTTGTAAATATAATAGAGCAGCAGTTGTGATGAGAAGTAATTCAAAAGCAAACAGTGGATTTACTAAATCTGGGAGCGATTGTAATAATTTTAATGAGTGTATTAGTAGCATATGTATTTAAGTGGTAGTAGTATTACTTATTGTGAAGGATATGTTTATGTATTGGTATGTGAGTGAGAATTTATGTGATTACTGAATTACTGTTATTGTGTTTTGGGGTGAGTGAGGATTTGTTCTTCATCAATCAGCATCGGAGATATTAGTGCATTAAAACAGTCACGAAGAGTATATAGCGCAGTGGGTGGTATAGGAAATTAAGAGGGTATCTGTTGCATTGCTATTAATAGAGGCAAATGGGAAATTCGTACGAGCATTTTAGTGCAGCTGGGGTTGAACGTGAGGTTCAAGGCAACGAAATGGTGGCGCAAAACATAGTGCTGGACTCGGAGGGGAAGGTGGATCAGGTAAGGGAGACAGATGAAGGAATTGGTAGCAGCACTTTATCGGAAAGCAGGGATAGTGGAATTGGAAGCAGATTGGACGATACGTCAGGGGACAGTTTCAATAAAGAAGTAGAAATTACGTCAACGCCAATGAACCAGGCAGTAGGAAATCCAACTTGGGGGGGTGGGGAAAATACCCATATTGACCCCATACAGATAATGATGAAGTTGTTCGAAGAACAGGATAGGAAAGCAGAGGAACGGAGCAGGAAGTTGGCTGAAGAACAGAATAGGAAGATTGTGGAAGAACTGAATAGGAAAGAAGAAGAACGGCATAGGAGGTTGATGGAAGATCTGAACAGAATATGGGAAAAACCGTATCGGAAAGCGGATGAACAGAGCAGGAGATTAGATGAACGGAAAACACTCGAGGAGAAACAGAAAAAGGAAGTAGAATCCCAAGTAATTAGTTTGGGTGGGGAATTGGAGAACAAGCTATACCATCAAGTGGATGCTAGGGTTACTGCAGAGGATAAAAGCGAGGGGATGACGAACCAAATTCATGAAGAAGTCAAGACAGCGGAGGGCAAAACGGTGGAGGTCCAAATCGAGGCCGAGGAGGATGTTTGTAAAGTGGAGGTGGAAATGGAAGAATTGAAGCAAATAATGGAAGAAGAAGTGGAAATGAAAACGGAAGAAATGGAGCGTATAATAGATGAAGAAATCGAAGAAAATATACAGGGATGCGAGGAGATAGTATTAATACAAGATGAATTTGAACAGGAAGAAGTAGGGAAAATGTCACAGAGTGTCAAGAATGGGGTGACGCCAGTTATGCCTCCAAAGTCGCTGAAATATTCGGAAGATGGTAAGGAAAACCCTGACGCAATTATGCGAGCAGCAGAACAGCATCTAGCACTAATTAACACCGTGGAAGGACACAGGATCCAGTTCTCATACCCAACTTTAGAAGGAAACGCCAGGACATGGACAGGAATTTTTAATGTATTTCCTAAATTCTTGAAGAAATTTAACGACAAAATTTTCATACGAGATTGGAACGAAGAAACCCGGACAAACGGTAAGATAAACCTGAGGAACAATCATCACAACCACGTCGTGGAAAGTATTAGTGAATACACAACGAAGAATATTATGAGGCCAAAAATATCATTTATTCCTAGGAACTACCAAGCAATAATTTGCGTAGTAACGCGACAGCTTTCCATCACTACGCAGAACCTATTGGGCAAAGCAAGTCATGCCGAGTTAGGAAGGTATCAGAAGGCAGTGGTAGAGTATGACTGCACATTCGCAGATACTCCAAAGAAGAAGATAGAAATACTGAATGTACAACAGAGAGAGCAGTGGTCGCAGTTGTTGACAGAAAATAAACAAGAACCACCGAAGACGAAGGAGAAGATATACCAAGCATTGGTAAAATCAGGAAAGGAAAAGAAGGAGAAACCGAAGAAGAAGACTCACCAGTTTAGTGAGGGACAATCGGTACTGCTACGGGTTCCCAGAGTATCGAACCCAAACCTAAAATTATACCCAAAATTCTTCCTGTTATATGAGGGGCCGTATTTTATAGACAAAGTAACGGATAAAATGTGGCCAAACTGTTAAATAACAGACAAGAAGTGATAGGACACTATAATGTTAACAGTTTGAGACCGTGTCCAATAAACGAGGACAACAGTGAAGTGTAAATACAGTATATTATTAGTATTAGTTCCAACAATCATGTGTAGAACCAGATTTTAGAGAAATAAGTGTACATAATGTTTCATGTAGTGATTAAGATGGCGCCACTAGCGGCAGAGACGATGGTGATGAAGTGAATTTTTCTTAGTGAAGAAAAATCCGAAAAAGGGAAGGAGGGGGTGATGAAACACATTGTGTTTCCTTATACTAATTAGAACATTAGCATAAGTAATTAGAATCTATTTTGGACTGCGTGGTACGCACGACCAGCGCGACGGACAGCGGTGAGGAGGGCCAGCCGCCGCCGCCGCCACCGTTGCCGCTGCGAGGCGTCCGTAGGAACGTAATCGACGGTTGAGAACCGAGCACGGAGCGACAGGGAATTTTGTCCGTTACGAGTCAGTTGGGTCGAGTCGGCCGTCGCCGAAGGACGTGGCCGGCGTGCTGCCGGCCGGCGAAAGTTGCGGAGAAGTCGTCGTGAGCCGCGGACGTGTGTTATAGAATTTAGCCCACGCAAGAACAATAGGCGTGTTAGGTTGATATCGTGAGAGTGATCAATATAAAAGATCAATGCTAGAAAACAGTAAATTGCGCTTATGCTATTTGTCGCGGTGTGTACAATACCGGAACTGTGTGGTGTGAAACTGAGGCCAGCACGTGCAGTGGCCGCGTGTTAAGAAATTAAATCAAGCGACGGAAGATAATTAGAGAGAGGTGCGACACCGAGGTACCAGGAGCTGAATCAGGAAGAATTCAAGAAACCACCAGCCGAGGCGACCGCCACACCATCAGCCGCCGACTACGCCCAGCTGCTGCGAAGGTCGACGACCCCTACCGATGCGAACCGTGATCCAAGCATCGAAGGTATTGGTTGGGGCCCCAAAGGTATGATAAAACTTGTATTACACCTGATCTTGGTACCAAGGCAAAGTGTATAATTGTTGTTAAATCATGTAATTAACAAATTTGGTTTGTGAATAAATACTGTTCATGATTGTACTTCATTTACTAATTAAATTTCCTAATGTTATACCGACTTCTCGTAGGGACCCTTTCACGAAAAAGATACCCTCCTTTAGTAATTTCTTGCAGTGAAAGTACCGGCATCACCAGGCACGTCACAATATATATATATATATATATATATATATATATATATATATATATATATATATAATGTGGCGAGATGGGATTATACAACCCCATAACGCCACCGTTTCGTCGGCATAAACGTTCACAGGCAGCGAGAAGAGCGGCCGAAAACCAGAGTAGCAAAACGCGCAGCCTGGTATCCGTTGCTCGTACTAGTCACCACGAACTATCAAGCAGCGTTCTTACTGGTGAAGGGTTGAAGGAGGAGAAATCATCCCCCCCGCTACCGAGAATTTCCCCAGGCAACGCCAATAAATAGGCGAGCGCACAAGCGGAAGCCCCCTTTTTCCTATCAGCGTTCGCCGAAGAAGCAGCTCTCCTGGTAATCACCGCTCGGCAAGTAAGCAGATTTTCGTCAACGCTCGTCAGGTTAGATAGTGTTCGCCGCCGTAACGACTTTTTAGATAGGAGTTTCCGGCGTTGCAAAGACGTCTAGTTAGTCGTCCGCGCAGTAGTGAGGAATAATAAAGTATTCTTTTATTAACGAGTACGGGAAGTGAAAAGTTGCCCGTTGTGAGGAAAGCTCTGAAGTTCTTGATTAACAGAGTAAAGGTTAGGAACGAGCGAGGCACTTGCACCAACATTCAGGGTAGTGCAAGGGACAATTTTCTACAACGTGGGCGTAATTGAAGGCGCTGGTAGTAGCCGACGGAGGAGAAGAGGACGATTAGTGGAGTCGGAAGAAGACGCGAGTCGACCGGGTAGAAGACGCCGGGGAGAAGACGACGACTGAAAAAAAAGACGCAAGAGGACAGCGCAGGCAACGCAGAACTTCGGAATCGAGCAACGCGGTGCGGAACCCAGCACGCGACTTCAAGGTTGAAAAGTGGACAGTTTCGAGGTAACCTGTAGAACTACGAAATTAGGTCAAGTTCACGTCGGCAGGGAAAAGACTAGTTCCAGAAGTATTAGAAAATTGAGGACACGGGTGGTAATAATTTGCAGCTTTGCAGTGGGAGATTTGGATGCGTAATTACTTGCCTTAAACCATTCTATTGATGCAGTCATTATTCTGTTATTAGCAGTTATAATCAAAAGATAAATTGAGAGTAGTGCACTTGCCCACACATTATTCATTGTATGTTATATTTTTAAAGAAAGGCAAGAGATTGTAAATTAAGTTTAATTTCACGTGCAATTGTAACTAGTGTAATTTAAATTTAGGCGTATTGAGTTTTCAAAGGGAATTCCCAGTACTGGTTAGAGAAATTGTTTCAGAGAAATAGTTCTGAAGAAAATTAAGAGACTATTCATTAAATAGGCTGTAAAGATTTCTTTTGTGTTTATTTGAACATTTTTGAAAAGTGTGATTCTGTTTTTGATTTGTTTTTCTTTGTTATCAACTTACGCCACAGAATTTTGAGTGAATTATATGCTCGTTTATGTGTGATTTGTGTGTCTTTTATTGTGTCGAGGGTTCAGACCTTTCTCGTACCCGAAAGATCCTGCTTCCTGAGATTCTAAGCTCGCTTCACGAGCATAATATCTTAACAGCCCGCTTACAGTGCATGCGGCTGAGTGTGCAGAAGGTATACAAGTTCGTGTGAGACGTGGGCATGTTAGAATATATTGAAACGCGGAGCGTTTCTCTACGTAATTAGAGACACTGAGTGCAATAGTATAATTACGACCAGTTTTGAACTGCGCGGTATTAGCGGCAGGTGCGGCGATCGGCAGTGGGGGGACTAGAGAACGAGACCGCCGCCGGGGGCCGGCGAGAGCGGGCGAGAAATCGGCCGTTAGCAGTTGGAAGTTGACCGTTGGCAGAGTAGAGTGTGAGACGGTATTCGCGACGAAGAAGATTAAATTCAGTGAACTGCTCATAGAAATACGGACAGGAAGCAGGTGAATGTAATGTTGGTAGATGTCGGAATGCATAAGCTATAGATTGTGTCCGTGATATCAGACATAGTGAAAATATAAGTAAAACTGTGAATCGCAGAACTGATGCCGGTACGATTGGCGTCCACGTGCTCCGTAGTGACAATGAGGAGAGTGGAAGAGAACTGACGAAAGGTGTTGCGACATAACAAGAAGTACATCGCTAGGGCAAAGTGGACATAATCCAGAGGCCGAGAATGCGTAAGCGGAACTGCACGCACAACAACCAGCGTCGAAGCAGAGGGATTCGCGTTGCCGCCGCTGCGGGCCGACCAGGCAGGAGCCCGCCCCATCAACCGCCCGGAGCGCCGGACTGCGGTGAAGGTCATCGGCCGCTGCTGCCGTTGGCGATAGTCAGTGAACAAACGAGGTATTCATGGGGCCCTGGTATGATGAAATCTAGTTGTATACCGAATCTTGGTACCAAGACGGGGAGTAATCATATGTGTGATGATGTACAGAACGTGTTATTTTAAGAATAAATTGTATTTGTGTTCAGACGAATTTCTTACTTTGATTTTCCAATGTAATGCCGATTCCTTTAAGAGACCTATTCACGAGTAAGACACCCGTCCGTTACAAATTTTATTGCAGTGGAAAGTACCGCCAACCAGGTACGTCACAATATATATATATATATATATATATATATATATATATATATATATATATAGTGACGTAACTTCAATTCGGTGCGATCCAATATATTTATTTTTAGAAGGGACAGGTGTCTTGGTTCGTGAATGGGTCTCTGAAGGTTTGACGGAAACATTGGAAAAACTTAATCATTTTTTTAAACAAACAAACACTTTATTACCAAAATCACAAATTTCGTACATCAACTCCGGTTTGACCAATCCCCGTTTTGGTACCAAAACTATACCTATGAGCTCAGATTACACAATACCTTGAATGCAATAAACCATTAGTGTCTTCTCAGATGCTCCCCAGCGGCCACGTCGATCCGCGGCCTTCATAGCGACTCGGCGCCCTTCGGACGGTTGACCTTCGCTGGGAAACCAGGGGCCCCAGCCTTCCACAACGGTCACACGACACCTCTGTTTCGACCCCGACCGTCGTGAATGTATTTCGGGTCAGGCATGCACTAACACCGATATTACTGTCCACGTATCCTTCGTTGGTCATATCAGTTCGCCCTTGCCGCACAACCTACCAGTTCTACTTTGTGTACCTTCTCACATTCACGTATACACGTGGCAACTTTTCACTGTCGTTACCAGCCATGCGGTCTATGGGTCTTTTACCTTGTCACAACTGTCCTCGAAACCTATTCCCGATCTTGAGGCTTTCACTACTTATTAACTGCCACAATCACACTTAATTCACTCCCCAATAGCTTCTCTTCTGTTATTTAACTTCACTTATTTTCCTTTACTCGCCGCGCATCATCACCGGCTCCGCTCTCCTTCGTGTCCTGTTACTCACTAACTGCCGTCGTCCCGGCCGGTCTCGCCGCCTTCTCGAGCCTGTTCTCGTTCACTGATTTCGTCAGCTACTCTCCGCCATTATCGCGCATTTCAAAATACATGTATTTGAAGAAACGCACTGCGTTTCAATGTGTGTGTGTATATATATTCGCTAAATTGCTCTAAACATTAGTCGTATAATGTAGGATGTATTGGATGATGAATATGACGAAATGTCAAGATATCTTCTTTTGTATCTACTAATTATTTTTTTCGTTTATAAGCATCTAATTTTGTGTCCATTAAAATGAATTCAACACATAATTAAGTTCATTATGCCACGCATTCAAAATTCTTTCAAATTTAGGGGGCCTTCATACTTCCCGTTGTATATATTTCCCGAAAGTTCATTCCCACCTGATAGATGGCATAATATTCCGGGGAAATACATCTTATAGCTTCTAATGTTTATATTACAAAAAAGAATTGTACAAATAATAAGCAAATCCCACCCACGTGATTCTTGTGAGCCTCACTTTATTAATCTAGGAATTTTACTATTACCTTGTCTCTTGATTTAAGAATCTGCTTTTTTTTCAAAAATGACATATTTCAGGATGGGAATATGTTTTCTGAAAAATGTCGATGTGTACAACTACCACACTCGACGTTGTAATCATATTCCTTTTGTGACTGCATCAACTCAACAAAAAAATCACATGCAGTACAACTACATTATTTGACAATACTTTGTTCGATGACATTACATAATTAAAATCGATACAAAAGGTGACGACCCAAGTGATATATTTTCTGCCGCATAACTGTTTCTATACAATTATAGACAATACTGACCACGAAAAAGAAAACTAATATTAATTTTCACAATGACATTTAATGTTGTGTTTACCATTTGGACTATATAATTCTAAACAACTTGTAACAATATTGTATCTTAGCTTCTCGGTCAATTACCCCCATCTCGATCAGACTCTTCGTCCAGTTTCTCTGTTCCCTTGAGCAATTCTTGCTTTGCTTCTGGACATAAAATGAGAAATATAATTATTTAAATTATCTTTCTTTATGTTGTCGCGGAAGAAGTATATTCCTTTACGAAGTACATGATGAAGAATAAAAATCCAATCTATAGGTGATTTGCCTTTGAAAATAGCTTTTATTATATCGAAGCCATTAATAATTAATATATTAACAATTCTTATAAAAAGACTAATTTCTTTGTGAATTCAGAATTCAACTTGTCTCTGGTTTAGGGTAGGGATACCAAAATTAGAAAAACATGCTCAGAATACTATTCTGCCAGTAGCACGACACTCTTTTTGTCGTAACATAAACAAAAAATATAGACGAACTCGAGTTCCTGCGAGTTTGAAAACGTTAATGCGACTCTTTGGGTATTTTACACGAATCCTATACATATTTCCAATTTTTTCTCAAACATTGCTCCAAATGTTTTCATAAACTTTTTCATCAAATAGCATAATGGGCGGTGAAAAATGTAGCATGGCTCATTTTAGTTAAAAGACTCATAATTTGCGAAAATTGCAATAGTTCAATATTTTTCCGGTGTCTTCCTACAACTAGAATATTGAAGATAGATATTTGATTCTGTAAACAAAACCTGTTGTTCAAAGACGAAAAATTGCAAAAAGTAACACTGAAGAAGTACAATATTATTTATGGAGATTTTCTTGAATGATATTTAAGGAAGATATGAACAACTTTTTGAAAAATGTGGTTTGGGAATAAATTTCACTTAAAATTAATGGTTTAAAAAATTATTATTTTTAAAAACAGCTTCGATTCTTTTCTTTTTTCTCACGGATTGACAAAATGTCGCTTAAAAAATTAGTGCAGGTCTTATTTTTTTCCGTCACTATATTTTCGTAAATCGGAAACTAAAATTAACTTTCAAAAACTGCAATTTGATGATATCAATTTTTCCCTTAATTAAATACGTTCTTTATTACTAGAACTTGAAATAACGTAAAAGTAAGCCTTTGACTTTATCTCTGAATTTTTCAAACACGTAAATGCGAATGATAAATTTCCAAAAGCCGGGACGTTTGAGTTCTGTTGGTGGAGTAGATGATATGTGTCTGGCGTGTGAAGGTCCTGAGTTTGCATCTCGACGTGGAGAAACACATTTTTTTCTTGTTTGGAAGCAGTATTTTAGATTGATGTCGTATTAAAATATTGCGAAGCCGTTACAAATATTGCGAGAAAGTGGGTGCTGTTGAGGCACCATTAGTTTACATCGTAACAAATCATTTGGAAATCTCTATATCAATTTATTCTGTGTATCATGAAGTGTACTATATTTCATGACTTTATTGTAACCACCGACTCACCCGATTACCTGATTCCTTCGGCGATTCAGCTTTGCCCGGCTGCTTCGTCGGCAGACTCCCTAGAGGGAGGCATGCATGATTGCCTAACTACTAGAGAGAAAGACTTAGGCATTTTCATAATACTACTTTAATCACTTTAGAATTCGGTGTGGGTGAAGCCCAGTGACATGGACAAATTTACAACTAACTTATAAGTAATCTTAACTTAGTCAAGGCCGGTATGGCCAGAGTTCATCTTAGCTCCGGTGTCTTCGCCCTCCCGGGCGGTCGTGATCCAGCTCACAGGTGCGACGTTCGGGCATCGCAGCGCCCGGCAGGTCTGGCGGCGGGCAGCTACGGTCAGCTTGCCCCAGGTCCCTTTGTGACTGCCCCTCGGCGGTCACGTTGGCGGTTCCGGATTAGGCCAGCGGCGATCGTCGACCGGCGGCTCCTCAGCGATGCTTGGCGCGGGCGGCGGCGGGAACGAGCCCGGGCGATGACGGGTCGCTTCGCGATATTGTTTTTCACGCCCCCGGCTCGTACTCACATGGTCTTTTCGGTCAGGCACTCACTCGTAGTGTCCCGTCCCATCGTCCGGCTGTCGTCACACGAGTCGGGCTGCGATGTGGCGAGGCGGCGTGGCATTCTGGGCGACCAGGCACGAATTAAGTGGCCTCGCTACTGCCTCAAAAGCAAGTGTCCTCGCGGCTAACTCACAAACAAGTCATGTCGCGGCTGCCTCCGACCCAGGTGTCCTCCTCGCTACCTCCGACACAAGTCATCGATCCTCTCATCCGCGGTCCCTCAGGAAGGCTCGTGATTCCTCGTGATTCCTCCCCCGCATCGTCTATTTTTATTGGTCGTCGCGCTACCCGTAGATACTTCCGCCTATCACGGCGCCAGCGGCAAAGCCGCCCCCAGCAACTTCCCCCGAAGTAACCTACGTCACATAAATTCTCAGAAATAGGCGCGGGTAATTCCGTTGCTCGGTTTTGAGGTGTGGGTGGCGTATTTCCCCCTACGTCACGACGGGTGCGTCCGGCTTGGGTTCGGCTGAACAGAGGAGGCGCTTTTCCTCCTTTCCCTCGGCGCGCTAATCGGCTCTCCCAGGTACAGCAGGAAACGGCATTTCCGGCTGCTCTTAACGGCGGCGTTGTTCTTAATTAAATAAAATATATTTCGTTCGTGTCGTCATCTGCGATGTGCGACCGTCCCATTACATTATGTACAACGAACTGAATTTTGGGTTGGAACCTCAATAACTAGATCGGTATTACATTTCCCCAAAATATTTAGGTGACGCCTCGCGGCTAACTCACAAACAAGCAAGAAAGCTTAGAAAAGCAAAGTTAGAAAAGCAAACTGATAGCAAAATTTTAAGAAAAAATAATCAAGATAAACTCGATTATTTTTTCTTACAATTGTGCTATCAATTTGCTTTTTTTCATGTTGGGGTAGTGAGAGTGTATATGTCAATGCGATAATGTCCATAATTTATTCAAAGTTGCATTATTGAATACAAATTATGACATCAATCAATTCAATTATTTTGAATTACACCTCCTTCACCAGCATTGTCTATATTTTATTTCATGGCACATCATGTTCTTCAATTTGTTTTACAAAATCCACTGTATAATTCCAGCAATCTAGAAATATTAAATGAGTCATTACGATGCAAATAATATAGCAAGTCGGCATTGAGTGACAGATCTACTTTATAATCCATTTGCTCCTTATTTGATAAAGATATCAACTTTGCAATTTGCAGTTCTTATAAGAAAGTATTAAAACATTGGCTATGAACTAACCGGCGACTATGAACATAACTTTTATTTTGATGAAAAGTTATGTTCATACTCGTAGTCGCCGCAAAACAGACGGGTTCAGCGTAATTAAACTGGACACAGAATTTGTTTACAAGGAAAGTGCTTTTAAGCGTATGTGGCAGCCAAAAGCCCGACATTGGAGAACCTTCTTTTTCAGTATACTTGTACAGAACGAGTGAATTAAGTACAAATAAATGGGGTCATTGGCAGATGCTAATTTCTTACAAACAATTACATACCTCGAGAACGAAATATGAGTTTTGTACAAAGCTAGCTACAACATCAAAGCTTGATAACTGATTTGTTTAACCTTTACATTTTATTTATTACAATATAAAAAACTTTGAATTTAAAAAAAATAGCTAAATTTAGTATCTTCAGAATTCCACATGTCCTTTAATGACCCTCGTGATCAATGAGTACGTACTCATAATGTCTGACTTTTGAACAGAGATGATAATACTCTTGTCCATACCTAGCTTGTCTAACGATCTGCTAAACGTTTTGATACGACTCCGGTTGCTGATAGGACAAATGGAATGGATGTAGCTGGTATTGACTACTACAAAATCGACAAACCAAATTTTTTTCTCGCAGGTTTATCTCAGAGCGTAACATTGTGACAATTGTGCTGGGAGAACACTGCGATCCTAGTAAAACTTATGAGATTCGCCTTCAAGCAGTTTCTAGGTGATATTGGTACTACGGTGTATCAGTGCCTCCAGGATAGGTAGTTCTTAGCGCGCTTGTCATGGATGATCCGGCCCACAAGATCGGGTCTCGGTTTTGTTGCTTTCGTAGTCTGTTGGGGCTAGTGCACTGCAACCCGGGAGGATATGCTGGATGGTTTCATGATCTCGCCCACACATTAGGTATTCGTCACTATGTTTTTCTAGGTCTTTAATTATGTATTTAAGGTAGTTCTTTGTTGGGACAACCTGATCATGGATTGCAGCCATAAATCCTTACACTCAGGGTCTCATAAACTAAGCTCATCCATTTATACGACCTTTCCCCGTCGACATTTGGAATGGCAACTGCAGTAGGATATACATAGTAGAGGGCTTTCCGTTTACAGGAATCCATTTCTTGTTGAAAAGATGACCGTTGGATAGATATATTTTGTGGTTTTAGATTTAGGGGTGTATCGTTGTCATTTGCCTGTAATATATATATACGGATTGTTATTGTCAATTTATCTCCCAACTGTAACATACATTTTGGTATGAATTCTACCTGGCTTTTGATTTATAGTTCTCTTTATTTAAGGAATATTTACGTATTGATCAAGCGCAATTAAGGGATCTTAATATTGAAAATTCGTTTCATTTTTTAATACACTATATTAGAATAGCATTCAAAAATGTTCTTCCCTTTTTACTACTTTCTGCCTTCATAGGTACCATTTTGCGAATTCGTAGGATGGAGAATTCATAGGATTCTCTAGGCTGAGTCGCACCCATCTTACAAATGCAAGTCTTCTCACTGTATTAGTACCAGTTTTTGGTAATATTTTAGTAGCTGCGATTTCTACAGTTGATAGTAATATTGCATATTGCATCTGCATTTAGTCTTCTTCAAATTGTAACAACTGTTACGGGTTTTAATGTTGCCCGTATGTAAAATCAGTGCTTGTTGAGTGGGTATCACGCTCACAGATATTCTCATAACGACGTTGCCGTCGTGTTTTTTTCTTCAATATTAATCATTATTAGGGAGCAAATTTCTATGATTTGGCATATTTTTGTCCGTTGATTCAGGGCTTAGCTAAGACAAATTTCTTGACATTTGGTTAGTATTGGAAAATATGTAGACTAACATGTTAGTGCATATTTGTGCATATTTGGCCGATTGTTTCTGTTGGTGCATACTCGTGTAAGTACAGGAGCATATTTTGCAAAATACGTTAAAACATATACTTATATCTAAAACGTTTTTTCATAGAAACTACCTTTTATTTGTGAACATTCATTGATTAGAATGACCATGTCACAGTTTGCGTTTTTTCTCTTTTCTATAGATTATAAAATGCTTGTGCAAATATAGAATATTTCTTGATGTACATTTTAAACCAGGCAGACAAAATGCAAGACGATACAGAAAGAATGAAAGGTTTATACAGGAAATGAAATATTGTTAATTTTTATTGCATATTAAAGTGAATATTTCTTATTTCTATATCAAAAATGCATATTTTAATATGCATGTTTCAAAATTTTACCACATAAAAATCCTCTCTAATAATAATAATAATAATAATAATAATAATAATAATAATAATAATAATAATAATAATTCAAGCTAAATTGTTTATTCTGTGGTGGTAGTTGTTGAACATATATCAGAACAAAGAAGTTCAAGACCCTTATTTAAATACGCCCTCACTTGCTAATTATTATACAGCAGTTACACTATACACAATGTCTTTCCTGTGTAAAGCTACCTCTGAACATGCACTCAGGTAAACACAACGGAGCTCTGCGGATGACCTTTTGCTTCCACTTCTCAGCGAGAACTATTTAACAGTTTACACAGCATGTAACTTCCGAGGAGGAGATGTGCTACATTCACTGTGAGAAACAAAGAAGCTCTCAGCATTCCAATTCATCGCTGTTCTACGTCTCAACTTCATTTGCTGTCAGAACTTTCTGTTCTGTATCCTAATATCTATGCCTGCACCCTGCAGCATGCTTTAGGTAGACGAATGATAAACTTGATTAGAAAGTACCATCATGAGGTGTTTGACATTTAGTTCTACATGTTTATTCATTTATAAATTGCGCGTATGTTGCAAATGCTCGGCTTCCGTGTCAGTGGAAAGCTCTGAGGTTCATAGTGTAAATACATATTTAACACACAGGGTCGGGAGGAGCCCCTTTTAGATTTCCCTACCACTAGCTACGACGAAACTGGACCCTCAAAAACCAATCCAGGAGGCGAGAGCATCTGCAGGACGTGCTCTCCCTTGTCTTCGCACTACATCTTCCTTTACACTAACGACGTGGGTATTGACGAGAAACTGGGCAACTAGTCGGGAGATTCCGATCATTCGCCACGGCTTTGTAAGCGAGACAGAAATCCCTATACTTGTTGTAAGGAGATAGATGATAGGAGATAGTCTGGAGATAGGTATGTAGAATAATTATTTTATATTGCCTGACGAAAAAAAGTGTTGCATTCAGAGGGGTGATTCAATATTATCCAATTTCGGTATGTATTCATACCATTCATTCATGTGTCAGTAAATGATTAGACTTACACGTATTTATATGGAATATAACGCCCACCAGAATACATTCGTTATGTCACCGCCCTGTTGTTGCTCAGTTGTTATCAGTCAATTCTAAGTCAGACATTGAAAAAACGTTTACGTATACTACGTTTGTTTGTTTGTTTGATTTATTTATTTATTTATTTATTTATTTATTTATTTATTTATTTATTTATTTATTTATTTATTTATTTATTTATTTATTTATTTATTTATTTATTTATTTATTTATTTATTTATTTATTTATTTATTTATTTATTTATTTATTTATTTATTTATTTGTTTGTTTGTTTGTTTGTTTATCGTATTCCGGGGAGACTGCCCTTAGGCAGTTGTTCCACAACTGAGCTTTTTCGGGCGATTCCCTTGCGGGCGATTCCCTAAATGCCCCTGGGATTGGACTCCCACTTTCTTCATCAGATTTCGGTTTCAGTTAACTACATCCGAACTTTTTGGTTAGGAAAAAGTGAGATCTCGTTGAGAAAGGATGTTGTCCGAGGGATTTAATTTTACCGGGAATACCAAGGTTCTTTTACATGCCACAAGTATGATATAGCAACAGAGAATTTTGCGCCCTTCGAAAATCCGGGCACCTCGCCGGGATCGAGCCCGCGCACTGGGGGTTCAGAGACCAGTAACCCCACGCCCACCGAGGCCCCCTACGTACACTACGAAGCACCTGCGCTGCCGCGCAGACGCATATCCACCACTTGACTGCATTTGGCAGAGGCCTATTGTGGGTCTTCATGAGACTGGTTGGTCGTATTGTGCAATTGCCAGGCATGTGGACCTTTCAAGTGTCACAGTGGTCCTATGTTGGAATCAGTGGCTACATGAAGGCACCCATGCACTAACAGGCTCGGTCGGTGTGCAGGCTCGGTCGAAAAATTATCACCACTCCCAGGGAGCAACATTCTGTGGCGCACAAATCAGTGCGGAAACCTATGACATCGTCATCCACCATCCGCGAGAACACGTTGGCGACTCTACAATAGCCTGAGTTTCCGTGCAGTGGATCGACGACTCGCTTACGCCGGATTAAGGTCCCATCGACCCATGCGACGCCAATGAATACCGACGTCGGCGTTTGGGTTGATGCCGCGCCCTGGATGCATGGACAGAGGACGAATGGCGTCGTGTCATGTGTAATAAGTCCCGTTTCCCCATAACCTCCGATGACCATCGTGTTAGTGTGTGCGACGATTGTAGAGGAACGTGCCTCTAGAAAGGACCCAAAGGTTCAAGCGAGGATCCATTACGAACCGCATTAGCGTATGCACGAAATCCGCATTCGCAGAAAGCTCCGACACTGTTGACTGACGAACAGACTGACTGACGGACAGACTGACTGACGGACAGACTGACTGACGGATAGACTGACTGACGGACAGACTGACTGACGGACAGACTGACAGACTGACAGACGGACAGACGGACAGACTGACTGACAGACAGACTGACTGACGGACAGACTGACTGACAGACAGACTGACTGACGGACAGACTGACTGACGGACAGACTGACTGACGGACTGACGGACTGACGGACTGACGGACTGACGGACTGACGGACTGACGGACTGACGGACTGACGGACTGACGGACTGACGGACTGACGGACTGACGGACTGACGGACTGACGGACTGACGGACGGACGGACGGTCGGACGGTCGGACGGTCGGACGGTCGGACGGTCGGACGGTCGGACGGTCGGACGGTCGGACGGTCGGACGGTCGGACGGTCGGACGGTCGGACGGTCGGACGGTCGGACGGTCGGACGGTCGGACGGTCGGACGGTCGGACGGTCGGACGGTCAGACGGTCGGACGGTCGAATGGTCGGACCAACTGACGGACGTCCTACAGACAGTCGTTTTGCATTCATTCGATTTTTCACTATCAATGACAAAACATCGAATTCTGACTACACCATCTATTATAGGTTTTTTCTCCCTTAATTTAGCAACTGAAATCATTCAATTTTTTGTTACTAGGGCCCTGGAATAAGAGTTTTCTGAGAAAAATTTGCCGTTGTTTCGCGCAGCATTACATTACTTTCTCTAGTCCGTAGAGCCTCACCTTGTGGTGATGGTTATTCCTCGCCTTAGGTACATGACGTATTTCAGACATTATATCTTATTAAAAAACATAAATGTCACATGAATCTGTTATACAACACGCATGTAAAAAGTTTACAAATTTAAAGGATAATTTCTCAAGGTCAAGATATCCCATCTGTTGGGAGCCGACAGAGGAGCCAGTGAGCCAGTGTTTATATTGCTCGGATGAGTTAGCAGCCAGCTCCTTCCAACTTACCTGGGCAGCCTTGGCAGTTATCAACTTGGAGAATCTCCGCATATAATATGACGTGGGCGCCTCACCTGTAAATGTTAGTATCTACAGAGAACGTCTGTATTACTTTGGGAGAATTCAGTAGGCATTTACTCATTGATGAGAAAACCATGTATTTAAAACTAAAATACACTTATTTACAATTATAATTACATGAAAGTTGAGACCATTTAAATCATTACAATTGCTGTACGCATGTGCTGTTCAAGACTGATTTAAATGGTTACAATTAACATTGAAAGATTGCAATGGCCGAGAGCGTTTATAGTTGAAGATTGTGTTGGTGGCAGGTAGCATAAAAGGGTAGCAATAGCCGTAGGCATTTATAGTCGAAGATACTGTTGGTTGCAGTTTGAACTTTACATGATTTTAGATATACAACAGCATAATACACTAAATGAAAACATGGTACATTGAATACAGACAGAATCATGATGACGCAGCATAGTCTTGAAGATTACATACGTACGCATGCGCGTGTTGTGAACCGCCTGCAGAGGAGATTGGGGCGACGGTTGGCAAACACTGGTGTCAACTAGAAGCCTAGGAATGCCGTGAATTATAGCTGGCAAGTGCAGATTACTTGAATGCCGCGAAAGGGATACTTGCGTTTCCCTTTTTGTCACAACACTGGCAAACTTTTCAAAAAGTTTACGCTTTGAGCTTATCATACGTGGTTTATCTTGCTTGCTCCCGGCCTAATAGGGTGGCTGTGAACATATTTCCATTCCGACGGTCTGCCCACTGATCTGACTGCCGCACCGCGCCACCCAGACGTCGCGTCGCTCCGCGCCGCACCTCGGGGGGTCGCCCACGTCATGGCTGTGTACGTTGGGGGCGGGGGCGGCGGCTGCGGCGGCGGCGGCGGCGGCGGCGGCGGCGGTGGCGACGGTGACGACGCGGCGTCTCATCCCGTTTACCTGCGTGTCAATATTCCAGCTCTGCGAGGAGTCTGGGATTATTTTTGTTAGCACAGTTGCCGTCTAGCTCTCACAATCTCGTTGCCATGTCTGCAGGAATATTACCAGTACATAGATATATCGTCAGGGTCGGATTTCATAACTCAGAGCCCCTAAGCAATCAATAGACTGAGACTCGTGCATTTTAGTAATTGAACAAAACAAAAAAGAAAACTGAAAGACGTAACATTATTTTATAAAATAACTATTATTCAGGATGAGTTTTTAAGCTCAGGTTTTGGTATATTTTTGTCAAATACATAATTGTATTTCTTGTTCATATTTTCAAGCCTCAAATTAACTCCCACTGTGTTGTAATATAATAACAACAACAGCAATAATAATAATAATATAATTTAACGGTATTAAATTGTGTTATTATTAACTCTCTCGTGCTGGCAATAAGGGGTAGAGAAAAGACAACCACTTTTTTTTACTTTAGTCAAAAGTAACTACACTTTATTGAAATGTCAAATAAGAGAAGAAATAACAGTTCAACATTCGAATAGATAATTCACTAAAACAAAAAATTATTTATAACATTGCATATTTATCAAGAATCTATAACATTATTTCCTTCGAAATTTTTTTTAAAGGTTTCCCAACTTTATCAAGATAAAAACTAGGATTTTTTGCACATATAACTGTTGGAGGCTGACTGAAGAGGCGCATAAACTGTTGACCGGATGAGCCACTCTTCCACCCTTACCTTGGTACCTTTGACAACAACTCGGAGGACCACCGTGTTTAATGTGACACTGACGCTTTTCTTTTAAATGTCTATATCTAGAGAGTCTATCACTATTTTGTCTATCACTATTTCTTTGGGTGAATTCAGTAGACATGTAGTGTTTAAAGAGAAAAAGCATATAATTAGGACTAAGAAAATTATACAATTAATGTCTGTAGATTCATTCCACGTCAAATCGCATAAATTTAAGGAAAATTTGACCTTGATGCCCCATATTTTGAAACTTTTTTTCTGTGAAGAGTATAAGCAAAAATATGATACATGTGCTTTTCATTTTTCCGAAATATTATTTTTCGATAATATATTAATTAAAAAAAATTTATACATTTTCGAAAAAATGCTTATGTGAATCATTTTCAACACATGTTGTAATTGTGACAAACATTTAATATTTTACGATATTAAAGAACAAAAGATGTTCCTTCATTTGAAGAATGTATTGAGTTCAATAAAATTTTTAATATTGGTTAAAAGCGTTAAAGTTTCGATTTTTCTAACTTTTAAAAACATTGCACTATGATTAATAAATCCATTCAATTAATAGAAATATATGGGGGAGCTATAAATCATTCTAACCACATACGTGTTATAAATCAAGCTAATACTTTATACATTCAGTAATCCCCTGTAGCATTTTTTTAAATTCATTTATTTTTCATAATTGCGATGTGTGACCCCAAAAAACTAGTTCACCATAGTTTCTGTGACTTACACCCATAAATGTGTCCGAAACTTGCCTTTAATTTCATATTACCTTCTTATTTACTAAACCAAGTATGCGTTTGACACTGAATCAAAAGTCACAAAATCTTAATTAAGGACAGACCAAAGTAGGAGTATATGTTACAGCAGTTTTGATTAAAATTGTAGCCGGTTTACGACCTTATGAACTGATATTTTTGTAAGTAATAGACAGCTTATATTCAAGGATTGTTAGAATTCACTGCATAATCAGCATCCTAGTTTTGCACATTCGGCTCGAGCTTCGGTTCAATTCACATTTTGAATGTTTGATATAATTCTTACGCTGGCCACATGGAGCCGCCACCTCCAGGGCCACAGCTGCTTATTTAATTCAGCTGAGACATAGCTGTCCGCGGCGAGACCGTGGGAACCTCGGCTCACTCACTTCCCAGCGACATCTGTAGGCCCGCTCCGCGCCGAACAGTGTAACGACTCAGATGCTCGCAGGCTGCCTGTCTGTATGGCTGCGCCCTGTGCCACTCTCAAACACGTGCAACAGAGCATTGTGCGTTTCCCTATAAAATTCACTAACAAGCACTTATTATGTTTCAATAGTGAATTTTCTATATAACAATGTACTGTAATATGAGTCGCGCTGCGTTCGTGTTAGTTATAATCACGTGCATTCTTCCACAGCTCCGCAACAATCTAGTTAATGTGGTCGTGATAAACTCTTTGTGCCACAATGTATTGAAACGCACATCATGCTGAACTCTCATAAGTGCATGCTCCTAGCATAAATTGTTATCTTAACATGTGCTACACGTGATCATATCATAAGCAGTAACAATCACATGCTTGTTGTGCAACGGTGTCCGCTTGCCAACTATAATTCACGGCATTCCTAGGCTTCTAGTTGCCACCAGTGTTCGCCAACCGTCGCCCTCATCTCCTCTGCAGGTGGTTCACAACACGAGTATGCGTACGTGTGCAATCTTCAAAACTACGCTGCATCATCGTGATTCTGATTGTATTCAATGTACCATGTTTTTCATTTCAGCACTAGTGTATTATGCTCTGCTGCATATCTGAACACATGTTAAGTTCTAACTGCAACCAGCAGAGTCTTCGAATGTAAACGATTGGTGTATAATAACTGCGGGATCTGTCAAGATAAGTTGGAAGGAGGTGGATGCTAACTCATCCGAGCCATATCAACAGCCCACTACCTTCTCACTCAGCTCCCAACAAGGATTTTCGATTTATGAAACTACAGAGGTATATTGTGGCGGTGTCTGCTGTTATATGAACATTGTCTCCTCCTGATCAATGTCTGCTCCTTATATGAACATTGCATGAGAGAAAGCCTTCGGAAGGAATTTTCCAATCTAGAACATTCTAAAATTGTCTGATGAAATTCTAATGCGCAATAGATTTAGTCCAATGAAAACTCAAAATTTCCAGAGCAAAGAGAACAAGGGATTTCAGAAGCTTCGATGAGAAGAAGAGGGGAGAAAATCAGTTGAGTTGAGGCCGCTCTTGAGGCGAGACCATTATCTTGGTCGAATCGACGGGTGCCAGTCGCATCCGAGCGAATTTTTTCTTTTACATGAGATCCGATCGCCGATTGCACGAGTCGCGTTCGGACATCCGCATTCTAGAGCTTTGATCGCAGGGTACATCATTTTGAATCGTAGCGAAGTTATTTAGTTATTGTGGGCGTGGATCGCTGGGCACGCGAAGTTTCTGCCGTTATTGTCAGAACTATTTGATCAGAAGGAGGTGCCGACACTTGTCGCAACCTGCCGCATACGATCAAGGACTGAGTGATGAGTTCACGTCTAAATTTGGCGTAACGAGTGGGCTGATCCGGAGACGACCGCCGTACTGCCTGCGGAGAGCGTCCGCCAGAAAAGGACTTCTAAAGGCCTATTATCCAAGGCCTGCTGTTGACGTTGTCTGAGGCCGACCGCCTGCCGAGTCGGCTACCGAAGTGGAAAGGGCTGGCAGGTCACCGACCTCCAAGAGTCGCCGCAACGAGAACAACTGGACATAATTACGATGAAGTTCTGTTTTAAATCCAGCAAAGGTTTAGAATTTGATATCTTCAAGCAATTATTAAAAAACAAGACTCTTGATTGCTCCTAAATTAACAAGAAATTTAAAAAAAATTGTGTACATTGGCGTGGTCGAGCTTTGGCATAATTTTGTAGTTTAATTCGTAACTTTAATTCTAATTTTTAGTTTTCTTCGAGGTAGTGAGCTCACCAAAATTTCTATGTTTTGTAATATTTCCTGTAAAATCATTAAGTTTTGTTCATAATTCAACAAAATAAGTGTTTCCATTCTAGCAACGCTCCCTCTTTCAACACACCGAAACGAGGTATCCCAAACGTCACTTGAGCTAGCCGGCGTCGCCTGGGCTAACCTCAAAACGACCACTTAAACGTGACAATATAAACAAAAACTTCACATTCCCTATCATGCAGTGTTTCTATCCCTTACGTCGCTGTCATTCTTATTCGATTTTCACACCAGAGAAATGTAGAGCAGAGTTAATTTTGAATGGGACTATTCATTGTTCGTAATAATTTTCTTAATATTCTGTTCAAGATAGTTATGGGCTTAAAACCAGTGTACTCATCGAGGCTGCAAATATTCTCGATATTTTGGGTGGAAACTTTTGTGCAAAAGTTCCATAACATATCAAAAATGCTCTCCCTGTCAGATATTTATAATACATAACGTATAAATAAATTGCTCATTATTTTTGCTTAAATCACGTTGGTAGTAGGGTTGAGCGTAAATTGAACAATCACATTGTTGATCTTTAAATAAAAGAAATAGCAAACTTGTTACAATGACGAAAACAAGCACAAATGTGTATGTCATTTCAACCCGGCGAAAACTCTTCTTTTGTGAGAAGTAAAGTCGGCTGTTGTGACAACATACAATGAAAGTGGCGTATGGGGCCTGCAGGTCTCGTCTGATGCTTCCTCCAGCCCACGCAGGGCCGGACTAATGTGTTCAGGGACGTTAAGTATGACCAATCTACAGGCCCTTAATAATTAAAAATTGAACGTATGAAACCAACCTCAATATGAAAATAAAAATAGAACCTTTTAATTTTCCAATTTATTATTTGTATAATAAGACAGTGTAGTTGACAGTGGCGTATAGTGGTTTTAAAATTACTTACCTATACAGGTCTGAAGAGCAAATATTTTCAAAAATGCACAATTTTTCTTTACAAAGTAAATTAATTTCATTATTTCATTGTTTGTGCATTGTAATAAAATATCAACGCAAATAATTTATAAATAAGTTCTAATAAACATAAAAAAGTATCATTAATGAACTAGAATATGTTTTAATTGAAAGATTTATTGGGGCCCCAAGCCAGCACGTCCTTAGTCTGCTTATGTTTTAATCCATCACTGCTCCCGTGCGGTCGACGCCCCCCCCCCTTCGGGGCGACGCCACCCATACCGCCCACGCCCACGGCACACGGACATCGACCCATTACTTTGTGGACACATTACATTGTCGCGTGTCATATTTTCCGTGATGTCAATTTTAAAACCACTGGAGGAATATGAAGTTATTTTTAGGTACGTTCCCGACATTTTTTCGACCTCTACTGTCCATTGGTTCTACATTCCATATTTGCATTTCTTTTGCATTAGTTGATGCAGGGAAAATATTTGCATCGGAATTTTAGCAATTATTTTTTATTTGTCTGGTAACAATTTATTTATTTTCGGGATTTTTGGCAGGTATAAACTACATATGTATGGCAAGATTTAACATCAAGACATTTCAAGTGAGGAGAGAAAAATAGAACTCATTTAAGCAATAAAAGATGTCAATGTAGATATACTTGGTTTAAGTGAATTAAGAAGAAACTGCAATGAAATAATAGAACTCGAAGATGGCAAACTGTTTAGTTACAGCGGAGGAGAAAAAGTTAAAATTGGAGTTGGCTTCATTTTCTCCCCTAAACTAAAACAATGTTATCGAAATAAAAGGTATTTCAGATAGAGTAATTGTTGCAAAACTTGATATTCAAGGAACAACGATTTCAGTATTGCAAGTTTATGCTTCAACATCTGAAAGAACAATATAATTTTAGAATATTTATGAATAAATAGACATGGTTCTTGAGAGCTACAAAATGTGAATGTGAATTTTTTTGGGGTGACTTAAATAGCATGGAAAATGAAGATGAAAACTGTATAGGGCCAATGGGTATAGAAATAGAAATTCAAGATATGAAAGGTTAATAAAATTCGCACAAAGTCAAAATCTACAAATAAGAAACACATATTTTCAAAAGAAAAGGGAAAATAAATGGACTGGGGTTAGTCCAGAAGGAAAATCAAAATTAAATAATTATATTATATATAATTATATAGAATGGTGAGGGCAATGATGAACTACAATCTACAAGTAAGAAGAAAAAAGCTTCATAAATTCAAAAGAATAAAACCAAATTACATTTACATAAAACAATATAAAGAGATCCTTAAAAAGAAAATCAATGAAAATTCTGAAACCAATGAAGAAAATAGCATTCAAAGTTTGTATAAAACCTGCAATACAAGAATCAAACACAACAAAGGAGTCAGACATTAACCATCAGAAACTAGGTAATAACACATTAGTCTTACTACAAAAACCACACGATATTCAAATAATGAGTGTAAGTAATCCCGCTTATCAAATGCAACAAAAAGAAATTAACAAACTAACAAAACGAGATATAAGAAAAGATCTAAGAAAACATTAAGAAAAGAAAATACTAGATATAATCAAAGAAGAAAGTAATGGAAGGAAATGGATCTAAGGCCTTAAGTCAAATAATAACAAAACAGTTATAGAACGAAAAGATATAACTGAAGATGCCACAAAATTTTATGAAAATCTCTACAAAACAACCAATCCTGATACACTGCTCGCAATTGCCACATTCTTAGCACTCAAATCTAATGTTCAAACGCGCAGCCTGGTATCCGTTGCCCGTACTAAAAAAAAGCGAACTAGCGAGCAATGTTTTCCTTGTGAAGGGTTAAGAGAGGGGAAGTAGCCCCACCACTGAGAATTTTCCCAGGCGTCGGACAATAAATACGCAAACCCGCAAGCGGAAGCCCTCTTTTTGATTGTCGCCGTCGTCGAGTAAGCAGCATTTAAATCACCGCTCGTTAACGTCAGCTCAGATATTGTTTGCCGCCGCAACGACTGCTAGGTAGGAGTTTTCGGCGTCGAACAGACGTTCTAGTTAGTCGTCCGCGAGATAGTGAAGATTTAGTAAAGTGTTTCTTCAATTAACAACACGGGAAGTAAAAGTTACCCGTTGTGAGAAAAGCATTGAAAGTTCTGGTTTAACAAAGTAGAAGTAGCAACGAACGAGGAACTTGCACGAGTATTCGGGGAAGTGCAAGGAACATTTTCACAACGTGGGCGTAGTCAGAGGCGCCGGTAGCAGTCGAGGGAGAAGAAGAGGCCGACTAGGAAGAACGGAAGAGGACGCAAGAAGACAGCGTAGAAGGCGGAGGCGAATCCCGTCTCTTACAACGCAGAAGCTGGGACCGAGCGACGTCGGTGCAGAGGCCAGCGCATGACCATCAAGGCCAAAAAGCGGGAGTTTTCGAGGTAACGCTTAGAACTGCGGAAAGTAGGTCAAGTTCACGTCGGCAGGGAAAAAGACTAGTATAGGAAATTGTTAGGAAATTGAGGACACAGGTGGCAACAAATTGCAGTATTGTAGGAGGAGACTTTTGATGCGCTATTGCCTGCCTAAAACATTCTATTTGGAATATTTATTATTCTGCTATTAGCAGTCACAGTTAAATTGTAAATGAGAGTAGTGCACTTGCATACATTTTGTTCTTCGCATGTAATATTTTTTGAAGCAGGAGATTGTAAATTGAAATTTGGTTTTATGTGCAATGTAATTAGAATAGCATAAATTTAGATATAATTAATTTTCAAGGGAATTCCCAGTGTAGATTAGAGTAATTATTTCAGAGAATCAATTTTGGAGTAAATTATGTGTTCATTCATTTAATGTGCTGTAAAGGTTTCTATTTGTGTTTTTGATCACTTTTTGTAAAAGTGTGATTCTATTCTTGGTTTTTTGTCATTAACTTATGCCACTAAAATTTATGGGTAAATTATACGCTCGTTTATGTGCAATTTGTGTGATTTTATTGTGTCAAGAGTTCAAACCTTTCTCGCACCCTGAAGATCCTGCTCCCTAGATTTTTAAGCTCGCTTCACGAGCAAAATCTTGTTAACCCGCTTACGGTTCATGCTGCTACTGTGAAGGTGGCAGTTGTGGGTAAAGGTGGGTTGGTTAGAATATATATATATATATATATATATATATATATATATATATATATATATATATATTAAAAGAATTAAAATAAATTGGAATAGAAGACAAATACATAAGCATACTATCAAAAATATGTATTACAAAAAACAAGAATCAAAACCGAAAATGTTGGAAGATAATTCAAAATAAAAGAAGTGTCACACAGGGTGAACCACTGTCTCCCAAGTTATTCATTTGTCAAATACAATACCTATTCCGTAAAATCAAAATCAAAAATGGGGTGACAATTGACGGACGCAAACTATCTAATCTGAGATTTTCTGATAATAGTCTTATTAGGAAACACAACAAAAATTCAAACTATATTTCAAGAAATAAATACACACAGCAAGAAAATTGGGTTAAAAATAAACAGAAATATTTACAAATAGAGATGAGAAAGAAATAACAATACAGAACAAAATCATATAATACGTTCAAAACTACATCTATCTTGGACAAACAATATCCTATATAACTATATCCAATAACAAGAAAATTATAAAGAAATTAATAGATGTGTTTTGCCGGCATGGAAAAAAGGCCTGCATGGAAAAATTCTTTAGCAAATAAACTTAGAAATGAAGAGAGAAGAACAAAAATAAGAGATGCAATGCTGACTGCTCATCAACTAAAATGGAAGTGGGGAGTTCACATCTCAAGACTCCAAGATGACAACTGGACATCCAGAACTACTTCCTGGGACCCAAGAATAGGGAAGAGGAATGTTGGTAGGCAACATTGTAGATGGACCGATGACTTTCGGGAACTTCTAGGTAATCAATGGTCAAGGGTTGCGAAAGACCGCAGAATGTAAAAATTGGAGAAAGTCGTTAAAAATAGTGTAAGTGTACGTGTAAAGACAAGAATAATGGAAAAGTGATACAACACAAGTGAATAAAAGTGGTATAAATAAAATTATAATAAATTATCAATATTGAATGTATTTATGTTAAATGGAATAGTTAGAAACATGTTTAGCAGTGTTTGCAATAAATTCATTAATTAAATGAGCTATCTATGTAAGGTCCCCGAAGTGGCTGCTAAAGGACTAACTTTATAATGTAAGCCTCCTTGCCCTGCACAAGAGGCCCTTGCCCTAATGGGGATTAAAAGGGCTAATAATAATAATAAAAGTAATGATAATAATAATAATAATAATAATAATAATAATAATAATAATAATAATAATAATAATAATAATAATAATAATAATAATAATAATAATAATAATAATAATAATAATAATAATAATAATAATAATAATAATAATAATAATAGAAGCCGATCAGATGGCCGAGATCGCTAAGGCAGTAGTGCCGGAATGGTTTCGGACCAGAAGATCGCGGGTTCGAGTTCCGCCTCGGGCATGGGCGTATTTGTGTTTGTGTATGTCTGTATGTGTTTTCCTTTCACCCCCATTATCATCATCATTTCATCTTCCATACCCTCAGGGCTAACAACCGTGGGGGATAAAAATCGGATCCAGCTAAAAATGCTGGTCCCCCCAAAGAGTTGTTGCAAGCACCTGCTACCGCGATAATAAATAAAAACTGAGCCACGGTAAATGCAGGATGCTTGCATGTGTGGTCCTAGTCGGCCGATTAGCGAGAAAAAAATAATAATAATAGACTACTGGAATACAGGTTGTCGCAGAATAAATAATTCAAACTCCTAGCTATGTAGACGGTTTGAAGAAGTTAACATTTCCTCAATGAACATACAGTGGGAAATACAATGGTGTTATATACATTTATACATGTGTTGTAGTTGTTGTTGTTTTCATTGACTCTTCGCACAGATATTTAACAGCTGAAAGAAATCGCCTACCCAACTTCCTCGACGTAACCCGCAAAACATCAGTGCAACGAAATTGCCTAAACATGAGAGGAAATGTCACATTTGTAACTCACTTGCATTAAATTTTTAACATGTTCACTGGCTAAAAGTAATCCAATTCCATCCCTTGCATGACATACGACAGTCGTGGCCCACAATTTATACCTCTGGGTCAGATTAGAAAGAAAACAGGATGGACGAAATTTCAAAATTAAAAAATATTAAATACGAAATAGGGTCGTTTAAGTAATCATTTTATTATGAAATTTGTTATTAATAAATATAATTTAATAATTTAGAATAATAAGTTAAAAAATGTAATGTTACATGTTGAGACGGTTTGCATCACTTATTATATTAAATATCTGTACTTGTATAAGTTATTCTTGACACAGCGTCCAAATGTAAATCATGCAATCTTGGTCTTGTACTTTTATTTAGATTCATTAAATAAAACTGTTTTTACCAATATAAATTGAACGATTACGAAATATGTCTTGGCAATGTTTTTTAATGACCATATTTTTCATTATAAAATTACTTATACAATTGCACAAACTTTCTCGCTGTTCTCTATAGTTCTCGTATAATAATTCATAAGATTGTAAATTAATTATCTCTAATTGTATATAAACAGGAACATCATATACAAGTTTAGAAAATGGGTTTCGGATAATACATAAAAATTTGATAACTTCTATCGTTAATTTGAAAAGGGATTAAGTCTTTGTTTAATAATTTTCAGAAAAAACAAGAAAAGGTTAATAACATTCACAGTTGGCGTCTAGAACAGTTATATTCTACATGATAAATGTATAACCAGTCATTAGTGATTCCTAGAGTTACTCAGTAACGTCAAATTTGCATTTCTGAGACGTTCGTAACCGTTTTTATACCCTGGACTTATTTTCTTTATAAAATAATTACGGTTTTAAAAAAGTTTCTTTCTTTAGGTACTTATGAAACAATATGATCAGACAATAAATCAATAATGAGGTGAATTAACATATTGTGCTACATGGACATGAATATCAGCATCTATTCATTTTCAATGTCCACTTCCGTCTGTAGCTATGTCTACCCTTTCTGGAAGAATTTGAGATATTTATGTGGAATGTATTTTTTAAACATCGGTTATTTTCTTTCTGTTGATTGTGATAAAAACTGTGCCGTAAACTATTATCAAATCTGTACATGCCTTCTCTTTTGTCAACCTGAATGACTTCTGGATAAGTCCAGGAATATACACGTGTGTCACGAGGTAACTATAACATTCTCTACTATACTTTGGCTGATTGTACTTGAAAAGAGTCGCACCAGCCTCACAAGGAGGACTGCCAGGACGAACAAAAGCGTTAGTTGTCATCTTGAAAAGATCGACCAACAGGTTGTGAAGTCTATGATGTCTATTATTGTCTGTTACTTTTGCCTTGGAGCCATTTAGACGTTTCCTAGCAGATAATATTAGTTCGTCTGTATGAGGATCAGTATTACCAACTCACACACAACTAGTAATTTATTATTAATCGCTGAACATGCAATGAATTCAGATTGTTTTCGGTGCCCGCTTTATGTAAAAAAGAGAAAGTAGCCCTGGAATTATTTCTGTTTTCCTATCATTTGTTTTCACTTTCTCAATACGGAGTAGAGAAACGGCGAATTTTCGGCAGAAAAAGTGGAATGACAGAAAAACGTTTGTCTGTCTGTCCGTCTGTGACCAACGCTAGCGGCTAAACTGTTCAGCCGATTTTCCAAAATTTATTTTCCCCTATCGACATGGTTGATGTCGATCGGCTGGCCTCTTGATTTTGAAACAGGTATTTTAATTTGGGGAGGTACTTTACATAAAGGCCTCGGGACATTTTCAAAATTAAAAAATATATCCATCGTTCTTATTAAATTTTATTGTTCAATAGTGTAAAGAACGTTTAAGAGAATGGTGCAGGACTCATGTTTGTTTAAATCCCTAATTTTTCGAAAATTGTTTCAGTTCAAATTGTTTTCGGAGTCTTCCTACTCCTAAAATATTAAAGATAAAGATTTTTTCCCTTAATGAAATCTGTTTCTTCAAGATAGATTTTTAAATAAGGTCATGTTCGAATTTTCGAAAATCTGAGCGCTTTACGCGTAATTTTGCGTGAAAATACTGGCGAGAAAGTTGGGGTACTAATTATTGTTGGCAATATAACATACTGTAAGCTGCACGTTTCGTTTTTCACTGACCTATAGCTTGAAGAATAACAAAGACAATGTATATCTCAACTTTATTTGCAGAAAAAGTAGACTTATTTCCATTTTAAAATCATCGATTTAATTGTCTTGAAGCCATCGAATCGCTGATGAAAAGTCATTAATGCAAGGATATTATTAATATATTAGTGAACCTTTTCTCTTGAAATATTTAAAGATACGATCTCTAACGTTTCAAAAGGTCAAATTTTAGTTTACTCTTTACTTTCTCCTTCCTGTTCTATCTTTACCCCTTACATACACTTACAACCACTATACAACTTCATGTCCAGAGACCCGTCAGAAGCTTAGGGCTTGTCCCGTCTGAGGCGGTATACCGCTGGTGGGAGATAATACCTGGATGGTGAAAACCCTGCTAGCCGACTAGCCCCGCTAGCCTAACGTGTAGGGCGGTAGTGGATCTCATTATCCAGAGAGAAAGAACACTGCCCCCTCCTATGATAAAATCATAGACTACATTTACAGAACTAAAGACTTTAGCAGTTGTCGCACCTGGCAACACGAAATAATCAAGAAACAGCAAGCCTTTCCGATGGCCTCCAAATAAACGCTGGGTCAAGGAACGTAATGTGGTTCCCCACTTGATCATCCTGCATCAAGATTCTCCTCACTGGGAAGGATATAAGGGGATATGAAGGTGAAACAGCCGTATGTGACTCACGTGCGCACAAACGGCAAAATGAACAATGCGCGAGACATCTGCAATTATGAGTTGCGAGAATCGACAAAGTGAGAATGTGTGGCATGTACAAAATCAAATCTCAGTAGCAATATGTGCGATCATCTCGGTCGACACGGGGCGTGAGATGAGGGTCTGACGTAAGCTGGTGGCTTAGTAATCCGGAAAAGTTTCTCACAGGCAAGTGAAACGTGGAGTCTACGCACGTAGAAGTATTTTTTTTTATTTCCAAACGAGTTTGGAGGAAATTATTATTATTATTATTATTATTATTATTATTATTATTATTATTATTATTACAGACAACTGATGTTAAGCTAAGAGTCCGATAATTTTTAACTCGTGCGTTACTCGTGTGAAAGTTAAACAATAGCTTTTTGCCAGGACATCGCGATGCACTAGATGCGGGTGATAGAATCGTTGCAGCGGTAATAGTCTTTACGAAAGCTTTTGATCTTGTCCCCCATGATAGACTACTTGAAAAAATTAGACAGAATAGGGCTAGGCACGAGAGTGATACTACGGATTAAGGATTTTCTAAATCACCGGTACCAGCATGTAAGGGTACAAAACAGCCTGTCGGAAAGAGTTAGTGTAACGTGTGGGGTTCCGCAGGGAAGTGTACTTGGACCTTTATTATATTTGGTGTATGTAAATGACATAGCACAGGGAATAGGCTCAAAACTGAACTTTTTGAGGACTGTCTTATTTACAGAAATATCGAAAACGTATCGGATGACGATAAATTACAACGTGACTTGCGATGTTTGGAGGAATAGACGGAAATCAATAGACTGAAGGTAAATCCGAATATATAGTTAGTTTTAACCGTAGCACAAATAACGGGACAACGAAGTATTTGCATCAGGAAAAGATAATTCCACAGGTAACTAGTTGTAAATATCAGTGGGTGATAATCAATGAACAGCTTGGATGGGGCGAGTACGTCAACTTAACTGTTGGGAAGGCGTGGAAATCTTAACACTAATGTAAGTGTTACGGAAGGGAAGTAGAAAATCAAGAGAACCAGCATATACAACCATTGTGCGTTCGATATTAGAATATGGAGTAACGTGTTGTGATCCATATAGAAAGGTCCAAATAAACTCCATCGAAAGAGTTAAGAAAGTAGCACTAAAATTTGTGAAAAGAAGAAATTCGTTAGGAAATATTTCCAGCAAAGTATCGACATGGGAATAATTGGCGAGCCGTAGGGAAAAAGCACAGTTGTTTATATTTTACAAAGCATTAGAAAAAATCCGGTGTGGAGGTAAATTCAGGAAAGAATGCATGAACCCATTTACTTAACACGTCACGACCATATTAGAAAACGACGTCCACGGAAACAGAGAACTGATGTTGGAAAATCCTCTTTAGTAAATAGGACTATCGGATCATGGAATAGCTTGCCTGCAGCACAGCTGCATAATTAGCATATCTCGACATGAAACGTTGGAGACTTTTCCACAAACATTAATTATTTTATGTTAAGATTAAATTCTAGTAATAGTGTTGTAAGCGATGAGATCATTAGTCTGTGAAGGGCCTCTACATTTAGTAGGCAAAACGTAAATAAAATGATATTATACTATGTACTAAATGTATTTTAGTGTTATCTGTGAATGCTATTCCTCTTCCTTTCCTCCTCAGCAGTATAGCTCTGAAGAAGGCCACGGCAAGACGGCCGAAACGTCAGTATAATTGACCGAATACAAATCATTGTTACGAAAAGTCATAAGGCAGGCTAAAATCATGATCAGAATATTTTAGACTCAAATAATAAAACAAAAGCAATATATAATATAGTAAAAAATTCGACCAAATCAATTATAAATCTTGTAGAGAATGTTGTTTTAAAAGATAACGATAGAAATGGGAACGATCCGGCAATAGTGGCTAGTCTCTTAAACCAAAACTTTTCGGGAATAGATGCCGATCTCACTAAGGTTCGTCAGCTACAAAATTCAGCATCAGACGTTTCCCCAAAAATTGTAGACACAATGTTTGTTCCCGAAACTTTTTCCCATGAAATTCTCAAAATAATCGGTAGACTAAAAAATAAATATTTGATTGATTTAGATGAATTTCCGGATGGTTTGTTAAAAACTTATTATCACCCATTAACTCAATTATACACCCATTAACGCACATATTTAAAGTATTCTTATGCACAGGAATTTTTCCATATATTTTTAAAACTACTAAGATTAAACCGCTTTTCAAAAACGGCAACAAAAATGAAATTCAAAATTATCGGTCGGTTTCTTTTTATCGTTTTTTTTTCAAAAATATTAAAGATACTTTTTTAAGAACTATTGGAAATCTTTTTTAGTAAACACGACGCGTATTCAGATTGCCAACATGGGTTTAGAAATTCAAAATCTACGGAAAAAGCAATATTTACTTTTCTTAAAAGTGTTGCATCATCCATGAATCAAAACGAAGCACCTATTGGAATACTATTAGATCTTTCAAAAGCTTCTGACGTCGTTGATCATAACAGTTTACTTTCAAAATTACCTTCGTATGGTATTGCTCTAGATTTGTAATGCCCGTAAGTTCATCTACAAAAATGTTAAATCGGAAGAATGGAACCAATGAAAACTAACCATATTGTTATTTTCTTCATTGCTAGGAAAATGCATGTTCCACCTCTAGTCGTAACTGCAGATGCAAATATGAATGTTTATCGGTGGGAATCAAAATTATAAGGAATAAATTTTACCCTTATTGCCTTAAAATGAATTTAAATAATAACTCTTAATCAACTAATGTCGAGCTGTTTCAGAATTTGAATTATTTTTAAGTAATCTTTAAGGGCGATTTTTGCGACATCATTTCAAAATCCATCATAATCTATTCTATAACGGGTTAAAGAGTTATATACATTAGGACCCTAATTTATATCATGTTTATGTCGTTGTTTAGAATTGTTTGGCCTTAGTTACAATTATAGCACTGTTTTTGTTAACCAAAGTAGACCCACATAAAATTTTTTTGTCTTTTTGTTTATCAATCTTATTGTTTTATAATAATAATTATAGTTAATGAAAAAAGAAAGACGGTTTTTTCCTTTACAGCCAGATTTTGAGTGTCTTGTATCAGATTCCACATCTTATAGCAGATTCCACAAGCATTAACACAATATCTATCTTTTTGTTTACAATGAGGTTGATAGAAATTTAATAATCGGTCAGACCATGTATTTTTCATATTGCTAGTGGTAATGATATAATTAATATTCTCATCGTCGTCATCAATTTTCAAACTTGGATTTAATAAATTCATTTTTCTCTCCAATGATTCTGCCTCAAAGATAAATATTTATATTTTTTAATTACAGATAAAATATACATATTTTGTCCAGAAGCAACACATGGCAATGCAAACAAAGAACAAGCAAAATCTTAGCATTTGCTATGCTCAATGACACATAAAAACCTGATCGCGGTGCTCTGGTCCCAAATTACAAGATTAGAGTAATATTCTTTTACATCATATAAATAGGAAATATTTATTTTAAAATATTTTAGGCTCCCTCAACTGCTGTGTCTCTGTCCGTGCAAAGATATTTGCATTGTATATGACACCTTAAAAATCCTACGGAAATTTAAAGACTTCTACTGGAAGATTTTTATGGAGGAAATTGCAATCATATATTAATATTAAGAACAATTCTAGAAGATAGTATTGTTTTTATGTTGGATAAGAGAGATGTCTATATTTTATGCGAAAACACTTTTGCTATAGATTTTAATTTCGTTCTTGAAAGGCAGCCTTATCATAAGAGAGGACGCCCATCAACTCCTCTTCAATATTTCACGATCCTGTGTGAAGGAAAATAATTCTTACAAACTTGAACAAGTTCAGAAAGAAAACTTAAATTCTAATAATGGAGAAACAAAGTGTTCTTGGTTCGATAAAATGCTGTAGAACTCATAGTGTACGACTGTTATATATATATATATATATAACAGTCACATATATATATATATATATATTTATATATATATATGTGTGTGTGTGTGTGTGTGTGTGTGTGTATGAGAGAGAGAGGGGAAGAATAAGAAAAGAAGAGGCGAGAGCAATTCAAAACCACATCGCCGATCCAGACACAAGATTATATTAATTTATTGTTACTACATGGTAACGAAAGCACGTAAACAGGCCAAAATCATGGTAAAACTTCCAAAGAACTTGTTGGATTTGCAAGTTGAATTTAGTATCCGAGTTCTCCATCCGTTGCAAGTATATTGTAGATTACCTGTTTTAAAACAACATAGAGAACTTTTTAAGAGTTCATGACCGAGAATCAGTTACATAAAATTCGATAACTCCTTAATATTACTTAAACTTTGCATTATCATGACGTAGATTTGGAAATTTACTAGTTTGTCATATATTTTACGAAAACATAAAGTACATTAAAAACAATCTTTTTTATGTTCATTCTTATATTGATGTAAATTATATTATTTAAGATAATTCTCATATTCGTCAATATCTTTGACTTTTGTTTATAATAGTAACAATATTGTTTAGACCTTTTAATATTCTATTACCTTTTAGAAAACATAAAATATTGTAAAAAATATTAAAATAATGCAACCGCCTTCATGTATTCACTACATTGTGCTGTTAATGAAAAGAATTCCATAATCAATCGGTGCCATTACGGTTGCATCAGCAAAAAGTTTTATAGTTTTAAGTTACGCTATGTAGTATTGAGTAAGGCGCTGTTTCATGAAATTCAGGTCTATATACTGTAATTTATTTTGACATTTGTTACGGTATAAAATATCTAAGCGAAGACTGAATAATACCCGATCTCTACATCACCCGAACAGTACGTTTGCGAGAACCTGACGGCTTCAAATTGCCCCAGCTTTTTGTTCCACATTAAGACGCCCCTACCTATAAAGAAACAATCACACAGCTGGCGGTGCCCCCCTCCGTATACCGGGAGCTTAACCACCAGCAGCAGCCCTATTCGCGCGCGCGGGCGGGGACGGCAAGCGGCAGGCGGAGAGGCGCGCACTGCGACACGCTGGATCGATGAGCGGACGCGCCGACAGTGAGTGCGGGTGCGGGTGCGAGTGCGAGTGCGAGTGCGTGTGCAAGTGCGTGAGCGTGAGCGTGAGCGTGAGCGTGAGCGTGAGCGTGCGCGTGAGCATGTGCGAGTGCGAGTGCAGGTGCGAGTGCGTGTGCGTGTGCGAGTGCGTGTGCGAGTGCGTGTACGAGTGCGTGTGCGAGTACGAGTGCGTGTGCGAGTGCGAGTGCGTGTGCGAGTGCGAGTGCGTGTGCGAGTGCGTGTGCGAGTGCGTGAGCGTGAGCATGTGAGAGTGCGAGTGCAGGTGCGAGTGCGAGTGCAAATGCGAATGCGAATGCGAATGCCAACTGTGGAGCTGTTCCTCTCCAACGCGCGTTGTTTTGCGCCGCGCTCAACACCTACGCAACCCGTCCCGTGGGAAGCCAATGGGTTTCGCACCTCCAACCCAAAGGGATTCGTCCCCTCTCGCTGATCAGCGTTGCAGCTGTGAGCTCGCTGATTTTATCGTTGCACTGAGCAGCTGTATTATTGGTTTAGGTGTTCCTGCCGACGTTTTTGCCGAACGAGGCATGATATCCACTGGAATATATTAATTTCGTTATTTTGTCAGTTATGTGCTTAATTTTTGTCAGTCATCAGCTAAATAAGTTTTAATGTCATGATGGATGTGAAGTAAGAACCTGATAATGCGCCTGGGATAGGATTGAAGACAAAGGAAATAAATCAATCAATTTGGTAAAAACACTAAAACACTAATCATGTGTCTTTTGTATCAAGGTCGAATTTACCAATCGCGTTCCAACTAGCGGTGTCTTTATTCCTGGAGCCTGTTTTTATTTATTAGCCAGGTAGGTATGGAGGGACAGACAAGTGGCGAGCATGACGCATTCCCACACCCGTACCCAGCTTATTTGGCTTGCCTGGCTTTCCTTCGTCACACAGCTATAGAAACTCAGACGATTCGTATGCTACAAGTTAATTTTGAATTGCCTCACAGAAAGCTAACTCGCTGTTCATGAGTCACCCCAGGAGCCACATAATAAAAAACTAATAACATCAATAACTAAACTAGCGGACTTGTACTAGAACTCTAGGATGTTAAAGCCCACCTTCTTGTTGTTAACGAAACGTGTATAAGTTGTTAACGAAACGTGTTTATTTGTTTAAAACATGTATAAAAGGAACTTTCAATGTTTTCAGAGAATATCAAATAAAAATAAAGGAATGCAATTGACTTTTGAAACTAATTTTCAGTATATGTTTATTGACTATTGTAGACAAATGTTCTTGGAACAATTCGCAACATTTCTTTAAGACAATATTCGAAGTAATTATACAATATTTCTTGACAACTTTATTTTCGCTTTCTTAATACACAAATATTAGAAAAGCTTTATACTCTTGAGAAAATGACGTAAAAGTGTCGATGCAAAAGTACAGATTTGGGTAAGTACAACCCCACCGATTACAATGTTTGAAATTGAAATTGCAACGCAATAAAGTATCGAGATACACTCAATCAGCAAAAATGTAATAGAATGTCCAAGAAGGACACATTCTGTAATACGGTGAGGACGATTCATTGCCGTCGAAGGCCTCAAATTTCCAGGTTTTAAATTCTTAGAACGCTTTGATTAGGAGTTCTATTTCCATATTGATTTCAACCATGTTGCCCGTGTGTTGCAAGTCGCATTTGATATGAATATGTTGACGATTTTTTTCAGCATATCCTTCATATTTTTAAGTTAAAGTACAATTCGTCTAGTCTCAGTGAAATCCTCTTACTTTAGACACTTCATTTATAAAGATTGGTTGCGTGTGAAAGCCACAAAACTCATCTAGACTACTAATACTATAAAGGAAAGGATCATACGTTATGTGATGTGTAAAGTTTTAATGTATAAATGCAACAATTATAAGACCCCAGGGATGCAAAGATCATTAAAGAACAGTCACCAGAAGAGGCATACACCAAGAGAATCCACTCAGCTCCAATGTTGTGCTTGGCTCTGGATCCCCTCAACATACTCATCTGAGAAACGAAGTATGGTTTACAGATCAAGCATGGTGAAAGAAATGTCACAATGACACGGAGAATATCGCACGTGATTTGCATTAATGAGCTGAAGATACATGCGAAAAATGACATGTAGCTTAAAGGACAGGTACAAGAAACAAGAGAATTCACCAGAGACATAAGAACGGAGTCCGGAATGGGAAAATGTAAGGAAATACATCTGTAAAAGAGCATTTGAAAAGGACAAATTCAAGAATACTCCTCTCTTTCTAAAGTAGTTCCTTCAAAACGATAGGTAAAAACGATATAAGAGTTTTTTTGCCGACAATTCGCCTTTTCCGGCGCTTGATTACAATACTTGTTCTTACGAAGTAAGGGAGAGATAGTAAAAATTAATCACGACATATGAGGACAAGTTATTAACTATATTAACTTTTGTGTGGGATTCTTTTTTGTGCGATACGTATTTTCCGGCATCTTTAAATACCCTTACACTAAACAATATTAAATAATTTATCATTTAAAATGATTCTCAAATTAAATCTTTAATTTTTTGCGCTTTAAAATATACAGCTACAGAATTTAAATCGATTTTGTATGAAATTGCCCTACAAACCCCAACATTTTTACTTTAATCGATGAAAATGTATTGAAAGATTTAAAATAATATCAAACCAATTACCCGCTATTTAATCATTGTAATTTTAAAACGTAACCTAATTATAAGCTCAAAAGCAAGTGATATTTATAACGATGAAGTGCTTTTTCACTGAAACGTGTTCTAATTCGATATTTTGGTCGTCTGGACGCGATAATTCACTAAAATCAAGTCTTAGCACTATGGCAATATATTTTTTGGGCTTACAAAGTCATTATGAAATGCTTATAGATAAACGTTTTTATACGGTGACGCTCATGTGACTCATTATGATATTGTAGCAAGTAGCACCCAAAATATCTTTTACAAAATCAATTGTGATTTAATGCGCATAATCACGGGCGCAATGAAATGTATCGCATATCTTACCGACGGCAGCCCTCGTATCTGTTATTTGGGAAACTAAAGATGGTCAAAAATCTTGCGTATTTTTCCAACAGCCTTCACGAATACTACAGAAATAGTGCAGTACATATGTATTCACAGTACAAAAGATTTTATTTATTTTGCGTCAAAAACAGTCAGAAACTGTGTCTGACATGCTGGGGGGAAGTGTGGGAGGGGGAAGAAGGGAGAAGTGTACTTTTATATAACAGTAATATTAAAAAATAAATGTTTCATAAAGAAAAACGTGAATAGCAAATATTTAAAGTTGGGCAGACTCGTCCTTGGAGACTTGTAATGACATTTTTTATTTCTCTTCTGTAAATATACAATGTGTTCATATTTGAATACTGAACAAATGGTATACAGTATAACAAAAAATGACAATTAAACCACTACTATTACACTTTTTATAGGTTTGTGTAAAATGTTTTTTTTTTTTCGTTTCAGTTTGTCTACAAATTGACTGCTATCTAGTAGGTTAATTGAAAAGTGATTTGCGTTATCGTACAATCTTTTCTGACATATTTGGCTTCTATTGGTGATGAGATCGTCCAGTGGAATTATGTCGAGGTCTTGTGGTATTATGTTGAGATTGTCTTGTTTGTCAGGAATCATGGAGCGTTGCAAAGACGTCTTATAGTTTAATTTTCGAATCTTCGAAGAGTTTCCTGATTTGATTTACTAACCCCATATCGCAACATCATAAGTCCATGTTGGTTTCTTTATTGGCTTGTAAATAAGCACTTTGTTATGTAACGAACGTTTTGATTTACAGTTGATGAGCAATGATAATTTCAGCACTTAAATTGTAATTCTTTCCTCTTAATTTTGATATGCGTTTTCCAAGTTAGTAGTTTGTCCAAGTGCAGATCAGAATGCTTTACTGTTTTTGTTTTGACGAGTTCTTTGTTATTTAGTTTTAATTTTGGTCACAGTTGTTTACTTAGTGAGAAAGTGTTTTGTAGCGATTTTGCTGCATTCTCTGTTACCCGTCATTGGTGTACCCATTTCTCGATTTTATCCAGGAGAATTTAAAAGTGTAGTGAAGCACAGGTTGGACAATCGCTCACCGGTAGAAGAGCCGTTTCGTCTGCGAACCCCAACGCAATTATGTTGCAATCAGTAACTTGCTAATTGAAAGAGTATTGGAGGTATAACAGTGTTCCAAGGATATCTCCTTGTGGTACTCCTGCATAAATAGGTTGAAATTCGGAGAATGCGTCTTGATACGTTACTTGAAAGTATCAATCGCACAGTTACGATTGCAGCAGTAAGTAGAAAGAATTCGCTATAGATGTTTTAATATGTATAATAATTCGTGCCTTGTCAAAGGCACTCAGACCTTGTCAAAGGCTTGTTGGCTGTCTAAAAATGCATCTGAGCAGTACATTTATTTTTCTCAAATCATTGCGATATTTCGTTCACGATTCTGTGAGTTTGCCCGACTGTTGAGACCTTCATTTTGAAATCGGTATTAAAAGTCGGGAGTAAGTCGTTCATTAGAGGCTTTAGACATGGTAACAAAGATGTTTCAAATACATTTCATAGAACGCGAAGTACACTAGGAGAGTATGGGGTCACTTCTGCAGCAAATTTTCCTAGTTTAACGATAGATATTACTTCAGAACATTTTCATTGACAATAATAGTGACTGCTTGGAAAAATTGCATTGAATATTAAAGTTATTTTTTTATTTAATGGGTAATTATTACCCAATAAATTAAATAACTTGGTACTATGTGGCTAGTCCTAAGGCCATTAATCCAGTACAATTCCTATATCCTACCGTGTTCCAACCTTTCGAATTTTGGTATTCACTCCAAATGCTCTCTCCATCGCATCAAAGCCACGGAAAAGAGATCACGAAATACGGCTGAGGAAAAAAACCGGAAGGGGGAAAACCTGCCGTCAGATGCTGAGAACGTGCAAATCCACCAAACATATTCTAAAATATTAATTTATTTTCTGGTGCGGACGTAACGCATTCTCCATTGCATCTTTGACCTCCTCAGCACCTAAAATAAGAGGGCGACGCAGAAGATCGTGCGCACCATCGCCTCTGCACTTACTTTTGGGCCACCAACTCCTCTTTGCCCCCTAATGTACTTATTTAATTATTTGTTTCATTTTTCAAATTTATTTATTTTTATTGATTTGCTTATTTATTTACTTGTTACTTAACAGTTTACCAACTTGACTTAAATTACTGATTAAATTATTCAGTGTTGCTTAACTTATTTATTTACTTTCAGTCTAGGCTCAAACCATACTAACCAGTACTGTTTCCTCCTACCTAATATCCGTTTGCCTAATGACTCGAACCTTTCCAAGAATTATTCCGAATTCTTTCATGCAGTGAGACCTTTTATCACCGCATATGTTCTGGATGAGCGTTGCGTTTCTACGTTAGAAGAAGTAGTTTCCCTTTCCCATCCATTTTCCTCTCAATGTTTCGGTCGCACAGCAATTTGAAAGGAGATAGATCTTATATTTCCTATTACCTCAAAACACACAGATGCCATTACTATTTGCGTCATTCAATCTACGTTGCATCCACCCCCCGACTCTGAACCAAGCGTATCCCCCCTCTTGCCTCCCTTCTAAGTGTGTGAACGTACCTTTTGCAACCCCATACTGAACTCGTTTGAGTTTGTGCAAGCGAACGTTTTTCGGCCGTTGCTGCCAGGATAACTTGCCTTTTAATATTTGCAAGTCTACCAGCGATGAGCCAGCGATTAGCTGATCTCGCGTAGCCATATCCCCCACCGTCTGCAGTAAAACGTCTCCGAGACCTGCGCATTCTAGGAAAAGTTTAAGTTTGTACGCGCGTTGGCCGCTTCTCTGTAAAAAGTTAGGCAAGCGAATCCCTTAATTGGCATTTCCTGCAAAACTCTGTCTGTTGTGAGATCGAACCCTGGACATTTCATAGGATGACTGTTTTTTCTAATCGCTTCTTCTACCTTGTGAGCGTTGAAAAATTTAATACAGAGCATTAATTGTTGTGGAGTTTCTATAAAAATTTTATAAACTTCAACATTTCGTCTTCGAAGGTACTTCGTATTCTTATTGGTTTAAAAACTGATGCCAAAGTATTCAACAAGATATTCACCTTTTTCGTGTGCTATTTGTTTCCACGTGCTGCCGTTTTTCAGATTAATGAGATGTGTTCTTGTGAAGGTTTATATTTTGAGTTGCTTTCCAAAATGAATGATTAGTTGTATCAGTAGGTGTTAATGACTGTAGATAATAAGATAGAGATGTATTCTTGTATACCTTCAAAGGTCATTTTAACTGCCTTGTTCTAGCACTAAATTTTCTTTTGTGATCTGGCTGAAGTGAGTTCCCATTTTTCGAAGACGTTTTTCTGCCAATTTATGACGTATTTCTTGGTGTTGTACTGAATGTGTAGTAACTACATATCTTCCTCACGAGTCTCATCCCACGAAGCGCTTTCTAAAGTGGCTGTTAAGAAATATATTGCATCATCTTAACACCGGTTTCAGTGGATTATTTAATGATAGATTATTATTTGTTTTCACGATATTTGCTTCATTTGATCTCATTGTTACTTACAAATGGTGTTGCAGTTCGTTCAATTATGGTGAAATTGATGGTCATTTCCACTGGAGTGTGGCAAGAAGAAAGGTCATAACTTGCGTGAACTTTCACTGTTCCGGGCAGTACACCTTTCACTAAGAAACTAGTAATGCTAAAACAACACGTCCTTTTTCGCCCTACATACACGCAAATTTACACGAAAAGTTATAAATTCATGAAAGATTGTACCTGACCTTATTTAAAAACCTATCTTTGAAGAACAAATTTCATTGAGGGAAAAATCTCTATCTCCATAATTGTAATTGTAGGAAGAACCACAATTCTTTTATACGTCCTTCACACTAACCAACAACTAAATTTAAACAAAATCGATGAAAATTTTGAAAATGTCCCAGAGGCTTCATGTAAAGTACCCCCAAAATTAAAATATCGGAGGCCGCGACGTCAGTCAGATCGATTGGGGAATATCAATTTTGGAGAAAGTCGGCTGAACGGTTTAACCACTATCGGTGTTTACAGACGGACGAATGGTAGATCGGACGGACGGACAGACGTTTTGCCGTCATTCGATTTTTCGTTATTAAGGACCCATGAAACACGGGTTCTGGCTACACCACGAGTTAGAGGTTTTTTTTCTTAATTTAGCAACTAGATTTATCCATTTTTTTGTTACCAAGACCCTGTAATAAGAGTTTTCTGCCAAATGTTCGCCGTTTTTTCGCGCATTACATATATTTCTCTTTACTCCGAAGCAAGAAAGTAAAAATCAAGTAATTCAGAAAGTTTGATTGTGCCGGTCGGCCAGTATGAAGGTTCCCCTGTCGAAAGAATGTTCATTGTTTTCCGTTCTTGTTTTTCCTCGTAATGTTTTAAGATTCACACCCCAATGCATATTTTTTAAATTTGCCTCCTGCTATGTATCGGGGTCCTAATGAATTTAGTATTTGTAATTAGAATATTTATAAAGTCTTCAAATTGGGGTCCTTTTTTTAATTTTTGTGTGGCCAATACACGCACGTAATCATTAGAGAGCTTTGATCTTCAGCTATCATTACAGATATCACTTGTATTTCTTCTGTTTTTTGTTGTTCAAGTTCATGATATTTAATATTATTTGGAATTATTATTGCTATTCCACCGTGCGCTGTGCCATCTGTGTGCTTAGTATTATATATCACGTACCCTGGTAGCGTAACTTACTTTCATGAAGTGTGTCTCTGAGAGAAGCATTATATCTATTCATTTTTTTACCATAGTTATTAATTCTTTGTTGTTTGAATTAGATCATTTGCGATCCAAATTAGAATTTATTTTTCAGCGCCATTTGAGCATTTGGATATTAATATCATTAATAGTCAAATAATGTAAATCAATTAATAGCATAATCATTTAGCGGCGTTCCTATTTCTTCGGATTGCTGTTTTAGGATATTTTCAAATTGTTTTGAATTTGCACTTATTTTGCCAAGCCTATTTGTGATTTGAAAGGTGAGTGACTACGTGACGGATTACTGGATATGTGAGGAGGTTGATAATAAAAGGTAATTTTCTGTGGATGTGTTGGTTTCGGGTGCTTAAAGTCACGTCGGGGTTTTTTACGTTCGGGGAATTTTCTGAGTTGAAAAAACTTATTGCTTGAGGGGAGGGAGAAGGAAGGGGAGTAAATTCTGCGGAACAGGAACTTTTTGGAATGTTTTAATTGGTGGGGATATTTCTTTCTCTTCTCTGTTTTATTTATTTATGTAATTCTGGAATACTGGACAGCCGATATAATTGGCTGGATGGTTTCGTGAACACAACGCGTATGCAGCCGGCTGCGATTTATGTTTGCGACATTCATTTGATAAATGTTCTTCCCCGCATTTTACGCATCTAGCCATTGCCTGACAGTAAGTTCTCGTATGGCCGTATTCTTGGCACACGCGGAATTGATCTGGTCTTTTCTTTTTATATGGTCGTTCAAATTTGATGATTGCGTTGAAAAATTTGTCAGTTTTATACATTTCTTTGTTGTTTTCAAATAGTTCTAGATCTACAAAGTATAGTGAAAAGATGCTTCTTGGTTACACTATGTCGCACATTGTGTATGTTACGAACAAGTTGACCCTGGTATTCTGGTTCATCTTGGATTTCTTCTTCGTTTATTTACGGATGAATGTAATGAAGTACTACACGGAATTTCTGTTGTGATATGGTTGAAATGTGTGGTATTGCGCTTCTTTGTCGTCCAATGCTTTACTCCTGTTACTGAATGCTTCAATTGTGTACTAATATTTCCCATCTTTTAATGCTCCATTTTCAAATATTTTTTTAATGAAGAAAACTGATTATGCACAGTAATGCCGGTAACACTTTTATGAACAGGCGCCTTTTGTCTGTATGAACGGATCATCTTATGAGGATTTTTTAATGCATTGCCATTCGTCAGTACTCACATTTTTAGTTGAAGATGGTGGCTGGGTAGACTCTGTGCACGGCTGCGTTGGTTGGGTTTAGCAAGGTTGTTGGTGATATCGCTGGCTGTTGCTAACTGTTGCTGTAGAGTACTTTTGGGGTGTCCGGTTGGAAATTGAAATGGAAACTGTGAAAGAATGCATTGATGAATGTATCTGAGATTATTGTAGTTGCCACAGCTGGAATACCTGGAATTTTTGCTGATGCTGCTGCTGGTACAGTTGCTTTTGAAATATTTACGGGTCATTACCTTCGGTTGAGCTCATACGTCCTCGGGCAATATTCTTCACTGCGTCGATGTTTGTTATTTAATGTTTCAAGGGCGCGAAGGCAGAGCCGGCAGTGAATTGCCCGTTATCAGCGCGGGATCCTTCGATTGACAACGGAGAGCTGCGAATCGCCCTATTCGACTGTCGAGGCGAGAAAACTTATAGTAGTCACATGACGTCAGCTGTGTCGTAAGCAATGACGCATTGAGTATGAGAATTTAGTCATACGCGCACTATGAGAATAGGCAGAGTAACGCAATAAAGTATTTTCATTTTTCAGACAAAATTGAAACTGTTTAATTGTTTTTGGATTTTTACCGCGATCCTGGGTTTCTAACAAAAACAAAGACACTAATAGGACGGAAATACGAAGCTTCATGTAGCAATTTATTAGGTTTTAGAAGTACTATAATTTGGACAACTTTCCACTGATTGTTTACGTCAACATTGGGTACTTTATCCAGTAATGTAAGGCAACAATAGCATCTCCAAAAGTTCATTTCACTGATTTTAATTTCTGCTCTTCGTTCTGACTTAAAATCCACACTTCAGAACCGTATGTAGATGTTTTCAATCAATTTGTATATTCTTATGTTTGTCTTGCTTGTTAGTTTTTGGCTATACGAAACATTTTCAACACTCTTCTCACTACTCTCCCTTGTTTTACTTCTTCTGCACATCCACCTTCCTTTGATATACACACACCAAGGTACTTATAAGCTGTTGTATTTTTAATACACCTGGGCTCAATTATTGACTTTGTTCCTTGCGACCCCGCAACAACATACTCAGGTTTCGATGAATTCATAATTAAACCCAAGATGTATATTCTTCATTTAGTTTCTTCAGCATATAATCTATATCTTGTTCATCCTCGGCAAGAATAACCTGGTCATCAGTAAACTTAAGTGTAAAAAATGTATCATTGTCAATTTGTATCCCCATATTCCGACATTTACGTCTCCAATTTTCAAGTGCAGCATTTAAATATATTTTGAAGAGAGTAGGAGCGATACAGCATCCTTGTCTCAGATGTTTAGATATTCTAAATGGATTCGTTCTTTTTCTTCCAATTTTGATACCGCATGTTATATAATTGTACAGGTTTTGAATTGTTGTTAATATTTATATATTTATGTTTTGATCTCTGAGAATTTACCATAATTTTTCTACTGAAACATTAGACAAAAGCGCAATAGACAAAAGCGTGTGTTTCTAGCTTTACTAGCATTAAGATTTAAACATATTTTATAAGAATCATATCTCGTTCGTAATTCTCACGTACAATTCCCCAATGACTGGACCTCAATCACATGACATTTAATATTCTCGGTAAAAAAATACTATAATATGCTATGGCCCTTATGTTATGGCTTTTTATGCTCGCTTCTGATCGGGAGGACCTAAGGTTCGAGTTACGACGGTGCCAGGGTTATTGATACTAGTTAGACAACTAGGTCTAATTCAGCCTCTGTCTGGACAAGATTTCTGGCGGCCGGCTGATCTGACCGGTATTTTTCCGTGGTTTCTCCTATCAACACCAGAAGAATGCCGGAGCAGAACCCTAACTAACGGGTCACGGCCCGCGCGCGATCTTTTCTTTCAATTCATCGCCCTAACTAACCCCTTACTAACACACACTTACACTTACATGCCCTACAGTACCACATACGACGGGGGAGCTGTCGAGTAATTAATTAACATATTAATTAATTGAATACATGCATAGCATTGGCAGGTGTAAAGGGGGTACTTTTACCTTTAGTTTTATTATTTAAACGAATTTCTTTTCAATTAAAAAAGAGAGCATACTATTTTTAGTCATTCAACTTAATCACACACTCGTAGTTTCTTAATTTTATCAGCCTAACAATATTTTTAAAATTTCAAACCTCTGACGGGGACATGAAATAATCGCATCGTGTCTATTTTAGTGTTTCACCAATGTAATAAACATTTACATTTATCGGATTGACGATATAATAGCCCGAAATTGGTGAGTTTTATTGCGTTTTGTTGGTATTTCAATTTTTTAAATGGTAAAAAAAATGTCATTAGGGTCGATTCACGTTCCTGTATAGAGATTCGTACCCTTGGTAGAAAGTATTCATTTGTAATGATTTTAAATTATAATGCTATTTGTTTGTTTTTATTTTGGTTGCACTATTAATATCTTGCCCTACAACGATACGGGGGTAATAACATTTGAGATTATTACCAGAATTTTGTGAAATCGCAATTCCGTCTCACCCAATTTATTTTAGATATGTAATTGTAAAAGAAATATTCCTTAACCCTGACACCGGAAGGTAGTTTACGTTTATCGCCTCGTGACGCTACCGAGGCCGTGATATCGCCTCTGGCCTCGGCATTAAGCGTAGGAAGCGAACAAACGAAGCGAGATATTGCAAACTCTTTTCAGTATTCGTGTGCCAATGGAACGAGTGCAAAAAATGGGATTGATTATGAGATGGTTCTAATAAACAATTAAATATCTCTAGAACGGAAAATGATAACACCGATCGCATTGCGGGATTTTGTATTGCGTTTACAGGGAATTTAGGGAAGGCAATAAAAATTTACATGTGCAAATTTATAAACAATTTCAAAATTGTGCTACTCTAACGTGGTGAGTATTCCATGATGTCTCAGAACAGAAAAATGCGAATTAACAAATTTGAAACAATTAACAATTTTATAAACAATTCCAAAATGTGCTCTAAAACGGCCGGGGAGTATCCACAAATTGTGTGTGAGTTGAACATTTCCAAAGAGAAGTTTCAAAAGATTTGCAAATTGATTGCTACATCTTAGTATAATTGTTGCTAAAGTATTAATTGTTGTTAATTAATTGACACCAATACTCGACCGAAAGCATCCGCTTAGAAATATTTTTCCGTCATGTGGTACGCGTAGGCGAAATCTCTCCGAGAAATGATATTTTCGCCTCTATATCTCACAGGCAATAAAGTGACTGCAGCGATTGGTCAACGCGCACCTCCCCGAATCGAAGGGTGTTTAAGTTCGTTTGCATGGTTGTGAAGATAAAATTTCACCCGAAAGTTTGTGCGAGAGGAACTTTACACGTAGGTGTTAATGTAAAGTTTAGAGCTAGAATAATTTTGTGAAACATTTTAATTACTATTAATTAATTGTTAAATTTAACGATTAATAATTAATTTAAATAATTTAATTGATTTAACGGTTAATAACAACAATCAATAAATCATATAATCAGTAATGTGTTTAAAATAATTATTTTATGTGTTTTTTCTTTATTTACACGTCATTTTATGTTCCTACTTTAGCCAGAATAAATACGTTTTACCTGCCTCTTTTAGGTAAAAAACGTCTCGACTTCGGGGCGCTAGTAATAAAAATAACCTCTTCTCAACACTGTGAATCCTGGCGTACTGCGGGCCCTAATATACACTTGTATGGAGCTTGTGCGTAGCTAAGAGTTGTTGAGGCATGACAACGCTCTTCATCTCAATGGCAGAAGCTCGCCCCCGCGTCCGTTCGCTTTGCCGCAGAGCTCAGAAATCGCCTGACCGCTCGCGCGGGTGGGGTGGGGGGGGAGGGGGAGGAAGGGGGATGCGCATGCCGGGCCAGCGAGGCGCTCCGCTCCAGTGGCATTCGTGGGCGGACTCTCGAAGCTGCCTACATTCGGCCCCGCGCTGCCATGCCGCCGCCTGCCCACGCCTCCGTTTTCGCAGCGATCGCCACTCGAAGCGTCCGCTCTGGCCCTCTCCAGCTAAATTTAGTCGAGACAGAATACACTCACTGCCTTGAGCATTGTTCCAACCGGAAGGATCCGTCTCAAAAGGATTCGAACATGCCGCATACCGATAATGTTTTCTGGCCATGGACTCCATTTTCACGCTCCAACTTAGCAAACGAGAGTGGGATTTATTCTGGTCTTGTCGAACTCTATCAGAGCGTTACAAAATGTGATTTTTTATTGCAACGCCTGTTCTGTCGATATCATAATTGCAACGTGTGCAATAACTCTGAGAAGGGTTAGATTAATTCCTTTATGTCGTCAGTGTAGTACAAGCTTTGCAACAATTAAAAATCAAGTATTATAACGACATTATTTTGTTAGCCTTCATTTAAATGATAGGAAAATATATATTAAAATAGTTGTTTTTATCACTACGACTTATTTCATTTGGTAGGTTTTATTTACAGATCAATTTACATATGGCCATTGCATTCTTCGGGTAGTAAAACTGTGGTTTCAATTTGACAACCTCAGCTTTAGGCATATTTTTGTTCTGTCCAGTTACCAATTACTTATGAATAGCAATATTGTGGATTGTTTACGCATTTTCGGTCAATAACAGACATCGCGGGCATTAATGTTCCTAACTTTTGAGTTCCTTGAAGGGTGTAACGTTGCATCAAGATAACGATCGTCCAGAAATTGCTGAATTCTCGTAAATATGTTCTCACTATTCCATCGCGTAATTTTTTGGTGTCTGATAACATCATAAACGAGATATGAAAATGATCTCAACACCACCCCATTAGCGTGTACCATGTCGAATGTGCTTTGGAAAATGAGGTGGAATGAACCGAACTCTGAGAAGCAGCTTGTTGGTTTATAGCTCCTTATGTAATATTCTCCGTATATTGTACGACTATTTATTGCTACTGATGGTAAAAATTAATTCAAAATTTAAGTTATCGATAATATCATCAATTTTTTGTCTGTTCTCATCATTTATCTGTTCTTGCTTAACAGTATTTTACATTGTAATTTACGTTTTAATTTTTTTCGCCGTTTTTCGGAGCTTCGAAAACAAGTGGCAACTCCACGGTTGTCAATAAGGTTTATGATAACGTTCTGATATATAATGTACCTAGTAGGAACTAAATAGAATAAAGCACACGTAACACAGCAGCATATATATTGTCTCCAGCAATTTCTTTCGAGGAATTGAACTGTTTCCTCGACCACACACTTGTTCGCTCTCCTACACATTTGTTCGCTCCACTTCTCCTTCACACTTGTTCGCTCCCCTTCGTTTCCAGGCTCACATGACTTAACGCCCACTCGGCGTTAGCTCTAGCTCCGGGACCTGGGCTCCTCGACCACTTCACTGCTTGCTCATTTGCTCTCGAAAATACCCCGCAAACGCCGCGGCACGGAACAACGAAAGCAAGTGACAACTCCACGGCTGCTACCCACGCCGGTCCCTTGTTGCCACTTACGGCTTCGCCTGCTCCTGCCCGACCAGCTCTTGACTTTGATTAGCTCTTCGGCGTTAGTCCCGTTGCCCGCCCCCGCGGTATCAGCTCGTTCTTCAGGACCATACTCGGCAATGTTACCTTCCGACCGTTCATAGGGAGGTTTCTGTGCCTTGTGAGTGCTCTCTCTGCAGCTGGAATTACGAGCGCACAGCCAGCTTCTAAGGTCCTAGCAAGAGTGCCAATTTATTAGGATTTAATTACCCACCTTGTTGAATAAATTATTGAAGTGGAGCAAGAAAAACAGTTTCTTCGCGTTATCGAACGTCAGGTTCTCGAGACCAGAGCGAACGAACGTATAAGAGCTATATTTCGTAATCGTATTTACGTGACGGCTATGAGGGCTTCTGAGCCCTCGTCAACGCTAACGAGGAGATATATTTTAACAACGGGGTTATATCGAAAATATATGACAGAATGATTTGGAGTGCACAAGCAGCTTGGACACTTACGGGATGCTTATTACAACGTGAACGTGTATAAGCGGGTATTGAATTGTGTTGTTGGGCTTTCTATATAACTAAAACGCCTTTTTATTGACAGCACATACAGAAATGATCAGTAGCTCATTTAGTTCGTCTTGTCACGACATATAGATTGATACAACTCGTAGCCAGTTTCCTCTGGGATACTTGGGAGAATAAAAATAAAATTTTCTTATATGATTTTAATGCATTGGTGAAACAAAAGTATTGGTGAAACGCTGTGAAAGATCTCTCTCCGATATTTTCATGACTTATGACTTCATTCATTCGATTGATGATAATTGTACCTACGTTTGTAGTGAAACAAAAAATTAAACAAGTATTTCAATGGATACTTTTAAAACAACATGCTTTGCTCAAAAATGGACCAGCCAGGCAACTCTAATATGAACCAAATATATTATTGATAATTTGCAAAGCACAAATCATTTTTTTTCATAAATATACCTGCCAGTGTCACCACACAAAGATAGTTATATTGTAATTCTATATTCTGATGCATGTAATGAATAATTGTTTCGATATATACAAAAATCGTGATCCTTATCTGTCTAGCGTGCAAGTATAGGCACGCTGTAAGAAGATGTAGAGTGGTCAAACTTTCATCTTAAAATGTTGCAGTAACATAATTAGAACTTCATGTTGTTTTCTATAACATCCTTAAAAGTGTCCCCATGTTCATTTCAAAATGTTGAGAAAATTTTTTTTTTAATTTAATTAAAATGGCGTTATGAAATATTTTTAAAAAATAATTCAGGCAGATAAAAGCTTAATAATGTTTTCGAGATTTTACTGTATTCATTAGTTCCATTTGAAAAATTAGATGATTAAATTTCCCCGAAATTCAAATATTGCAAATAATAGCGTATTGATTAATACATGTATCAGTATTGTTGGATGGAAATAGTACTTGGATATTGTTCTAGTGATAAAATAGGGATTCTTTCTAACTTTTATAAATATTCTTAATAAAGTAAAATGTTTTAAAATATATTAATATCAAAAGTCAAACACGTTTTGAAACTTACGAATCTATCTAATCATTATAAACATGTAGAAATGTGTGAAACCAAAATTGAATAACGAATAGTTGGAAAGAGAATCCCTCTTCGTGCCACGAAATAAACTTCCAGCATTTCTCGGAAGCGCCAAGTTAGTTGTCGCGTTGTCGCCAGGACTGCGCCGTTGCGTAGGCGGCTTCCTGTGGTTAGCGTTTCGACACGCAGGCGGCTACAATTCGATTCCAAAAATTGAGTTTCGCACAGTCAGAAGATAAAGCACTCACCGAGCGCGTCAACTGCTCACTTCATTATGCTCGTAAGTGCACTGCTTGTTTTTATTGCGAGAGGTGGTGGTGATCTTTGCTGGCTTGCGAGATCCGGCGCAGACCTACGTTGGCCTGCAGAGTTTTTTCTCCCGCCTAGTATCATCTACCAGCGTAGCACCGCCCCAGCTGCGGCAAGCTCTAAGCTCCCGCCCGTTCTCCCGCCATGTGTGGTTCTATAGTACATGTACTCTATGTGACCAAGTGTATCCGGATACGTCCAAAATGGTGTTATGGTGTGGTCGTGTTTTTCATGGAGGGGGCTTGCACCCCGTGTTGCTCACCTTCTTGCTTCCTACTGTTGAAGAGCGATTCGGGGATGGAGATTACATCTTTCAACGCAATTGAGCAGCTGTTCATATTGAACGGCATGTGGGAGTGGTTACACGACAATAACACCCCTGTAATGGACTGGCCTGCACAGAGTCCTGCCTTGAATCCTATCGAACACCTTTGAGATGTTTTGGAACGCCGAATTCGTACCAGGCCTTACCGACTACATCGATACCGCTCCTCAGTGAAGAATGTCTCCGGATATTTTTGATCACAAAGTGTAAGTGTGTGTGTAAGAAAGGGGTGAGGATAGGGCAAGGAAGAGGAAGGAAAGATAAGGCGCGGTCCGTGAACCGTTAGTTAGGGTACTGCTCCGGCATTCGCCTGGTGTTGATCGAAGAAACCACGGAAAAATACCGATGAGAGTAGCCAGCCGCCAGGAATCTCGTCCAGACAGCGGCTGAATTCGACCTCGTTGTCTAGCTCGTATCAAGAATCATGGCACTGTCGGAACTCGAACCCTAGAACCTTCCGATCAGAGGCGAGCATGAAAGAATAAAAGTGTTTGGAAGAGGTAGGGAAATTGCCGAATCATCTGCGATCTACGCCTCGCCAGACATCTGCAGGCATTTCGTTATTGTACCTGCAATTGAACAGATAACCGCTCTCCAGTGGCTCTCCGTACTTTATAAATTCGTATCTTACATACCCTTTCCTACAGTTCTTTATCAATACCTTATTTACTGAGATAAGACACTGAGGTTTTCTGAGATCCAACGCACAACTTTGATTTCATGAATTTTTGTAAATTGAAATTCGTCAAACATAATTTTTCCAACTAAGCAACAGGGAAAGGAAATATTGATCTGCTCGTAAAATTGCTTCCCTGGCTAATGACAGCAATTTCTTTCCTATTAGTGAAAAATATCCTCCCACCTGTATTTACCCACTAAAATATTTCCTGCGATTTGCATTAGAAACTCAAATCAATATTTTACGGTTTTTTATACTGAATGACATAACATTGAAGAGAGAAAAAGTTTTACCATGCTATCTTGAGATTGCAAACGCAGGCACATGTGCAGACTTCTTAAAATGTTTTTGTGATGTTTAACTTGCAAATGTAAAATATTCAATTAGATTATAATTCTATAAAATTATGTAACACTATTTGTTTGTTTGTTTTTTTCATAACCATTATTTCCATACAATAATAATTGTCCATTTTCAAATAAAGAGTAACAAAGCAAACTTTTCCAAAAGATTAGTCGATTGTTTTTTACATTATTATCATTATTCCACTACTTTAAAGTGAGAATATTGAAAGATTTTTAAAATTGAAATATTTTTATAATATTAATTTTATTTGGAGCCCTATTTTAATTGGTGTCTTTCACGAAAGCACCATTATTAAGACATAATCTTGTATATTTATTCTTGATGACGGAGTGGGAAACTGGAGTGGAATTCTTGAGGACGGAGTGGGCTTACACTCATTCCAAGAAGCGGAATGTGTACTCTTCCATTGAATTAGCCCTTCGTACAGAGTTAATGAAGAGCACATTTCCTGGAACTAGGATTAACGCGGCAGGCAAATAACGAACGCCAGGACATGCTATAAAGTACGTGTATTTCCCAATACCAACGTGAAGGTCGACAAGAAAACGTATTGATCTTGTTAGAGAGAGACACTGTGGCAAAATAAAAAGCGGCACTTTTGGGGGGCTTTATTTGAATAATCAAAAGCACTCTTTTAGCAATTACTATTCAGGATTAAACTTTCTCGCTAAAGATTATACTTTCTCGCTACTTTCTCATTATAGGGCCTTAGTACCGAAAAAATTGATAAATCCAGTTGCTAAATTTAAAAAAAATCTTATAACACATGGTATATTCAGAAACCATGTTTCGTGGGTCCTTGATGCCGAAAAATCGAATGACGGCAAAGCATCTGTCTGTCAGCCTGTCTGTGAACAATGCTAGCGGCTAAACCGTTCAGTCGATTTTCTCCGAAATTGATATTCCGCAATCGATCTGGCTGATGTCGCGGCCCCTTGAATTTGGAACCGATATTATAATTTTGGGGATACTTTACATAAAGACCCTGCGACTTTTTCAAAATTTTCAATAAAATGGCTTCATTGTTTATGATTGAATTTTGTTGTTGGATATTGTGAAGGACGTTTAAGAGCAGATCTTATGTTAGTCATAAACTCTGAGTTTTCGAAAATTGCAAAAGTTTAATTTTTTTCGGATACTACCTACAACTAAAATATTAAAAGCAGAGATTTTCCTCTAAATGAATCTATTCCTTGAAGATATATTTTGAAATAAGGCCATGTACATTTTTTCTGAAATTTGAGTACCTTTGCGTATTTTTGCGTGGAAGTGGGGGCGAGAAAGTAGCCCCACTAGTACAGCCAGTTACTTCAATGAATATACACCAAAGTTAGCACTAGTTTTGTCAGCGAATGAAGAATCCCGAATGAACATTCCTCAGAATGCACCGCGTGATGCCCATAACGTACACACGATTCAGCTCGCAAACTCATTCCAGTGCCTGGGTAAACGAGAAATGAATTTGGGCACGCAAAGGAACACTTTTACGAAATATTATTCACAATATCATAATGTTTAAGGCAGCGAAAGATGTAGCCGAGACGATTATTCCTGCGATGCCGCAGCGAGAAGGCAAAAGAGTGGCAAAAGAAAAATTCCAGATATTTTCCTGCCAATATCACGGATGTTCTAAAATGCTCTTTCACATCCTCATTTCCCTCACACTTGTATATTTAGCCTCATCTCTACAACATTTTCCTCCTTTATCGACTTGCCTTCATTCGTCCTGTGTTAATTTCGGCATGCGGCAAACACTGGAATGTTGCGTCAGCGCTTTCCACCCCTCCGATCTCCGACTCAGGTCACTGTTCTCGATAACGTCTGTCCGCCCATGCCATCCTCAACCTTTCTCGTCATCTCATCCTTCCTTCTTCCCTCCCATTCTCTGTCTCCTCTCCCCCTCCGCCCTATATCCGTCCTTTCACGACGACGACGCCGGCGCAACCTGTCGCGCCGGCTTTGGCGACGCCATGCCTGTCACATAAACACACGTGCGCGGGCGCGCTAACACACACACACACATGCACACTGTCCATCTTCTCTTGCCGTGCCTCACTCGACCCCACCCAGTCCACTCCCCCACTCCGCGCCACCCTCGCTGCGCTCGCCACCGGCCACCTGCTGCTGCCGCCGCCGCCGCCGCCGTTGCCCACGCACTTCTTATCGCACGTCGCCAGTGGCGCTGGAGCTGGCGCCGCCGTTGGCAATAATCCCACGAACGCGAGCGCCGCCACGCCGCAGCGCTCGCCAGATCACCACATCCCTCCCCCCCCCCCCACGCCTCCACACCGCCTTCCCGCCGCTCCCTGCCCTTCCCCTCCACCGCCTTCTGCCTCGCGCCGCCCACCTTGTGCCACCTCGCCTCGCCTCTCTCGCTGACCGCGCCGCGGAGATCACTTCTCAGGCTCCGGGGCGCGCCGCACCAAAGCGTTTCGCCCGACTGCGCGCTCGATTCGTGAGATGCGCTTGGAGATACGCTCTGAAAACTATCTTTCGAGTATTACATGTTTAGCTACTTCAATATTATCTCATACTGTTCATTATATATCGGAAAATACCAAATTTATATTAACAAAAAAACATTTCAGAAATCGTTTTTTGTTGTCTTCTTAAGGTGATAGGACAAAACTTATGGTAAAATGTGAATTACTCAATAGTAAAGAATTCATATAAGTAAAATTTTTAATACGTGTCTTTAGAATTGTAAAATTAACTTTTGGTCTTAATTTTACGTTAAAAAGACCAAAATTGATTGTCGAAATGTGATTCTTTTAATATAAATTTAGAAACCATAAGTAATAAACAGTGTTATTGTTTCGCAATAAAATAACACAATTGTATTTTTACATAAATAAACAAATAATAAATCTCAACATTATCATAACAAATTCAGGATGTTGGTTGAATCATAATAAATTATATTAAATCGGTTTTTATAGCTTATGTAGTATTTGTATTTAGCCATTGCATGTAAGGTCCCGTAAGGACAATTGGTTTTCGCCCCGTTAAATCCCGGGGTTTCTAGTCAACCACTCAACCAGACACTCGCGATGTCTCGAATTCGTTTAACCTTCACGACTTCATGTAGATACAGAATTCGGCTAGCGACGCCGGTTTCGTGATCTTTGGGTAGAAACATCACAGCATTCGCTTTGGATGACCGAAGCAAACCACGAAAACCCTAGTCAGGATGGTCGGCACAGGGATTTAACCCGTGCCTCCCGAGAGCGAAGTCTGCGCGCTACGCCCTGAGCCACTTCGGAAGGTTATGTAGTAGCGATTCTGCAACTGACATTCCTCTTACCTGACTCTCTCAGGTTCCAGTCCCCAACGATGTGCGGAATTTTGCAACCATCTGAATTCAATTCTTTGAATGAAGCCGACATGTGCCTGGATGAGAATGTTTTAGGGTGGGTACTTGCATGAAATCGTTTTCCCCTTCTCGCCTTCTGTCTGTCTGTCTGTCTGGAGTCAATGCTAGCGCTTAAACTCTTCAGACAATTTTCTCCAAAATGCATATTTCTCGATCGATCTGAACGAACTCGAAACCCTGCGTGTTTGGTACTGATACTTCAATTTTGGTTGTGGAAATTTTACATCAAACCTCAACAGCATTTTCGATTGTTTTTAAATGGCTGCAAATGTTGTTATTAAACTTTCTACCCGGATAGTTTAGAGAAAGCGTAAAACAATGGCACAAGTCACATTTACTTGATATTTCTAAAGTTGCGAAAATTCAATATTTTAGAAAATTTAAGAGAAAGAGTTTTTTCTTGAAATCTGTTGTTCAAAGACAGATCTTAAAATAAGGTCGTCACTCAATGTTTTGAAAATATGTGTAAGTATTTGCATAATTTTGCGTGAAATATAGGCAATTTTTAAACAAATATTTTCTCAAAGACGGCTCTAATTTATTTGTTTAATCTCGACTGTATGCACGAAAGAGAGTTAAAAACAGTGGTGCTGGTTCCATTTTCGAAGATCTCTCTGTATTTTCAAAAATTTGCAAAAAATTAACATGGAAAAGTACAAAGTTGAAGATAGAGATTTTTGTCTTCAATAAAATCTGTTCTAAAAAATATATCTTTTAAAAACGTTCACGTGCAATGCTTTAAAAAGGAGAAGTTTTCGTGTAATTTCGTCTTGGAGTTAACGCAATATATAAAAAAAATATTTTCTCAAACAGCACTCTACATTTCTTCTTTAAATAATTCGCGTATAGAGCAAAGGGGTTTTAAAAAGTGATGGCGTAGATGTTGTTTGCGTTGGACTATTTGATTTTTCGAAATTTGCAAAAGTTACAGCGAGAAAGTACTTGCTGTTGTAGCACCACTAGTTCTCTGGTTCTCTGCGACCTGTGTCCTCGATGGAAGCCAAACTTAGTCAATGGGCCATGGCCCTCACCTGATGCGACCCAGTCACCATAATAATAATAATAATAATAATAATAATAATAATAATAATAATAATAATAATAATAATATGATAATGAAAGTAAATGTTTTAAAAATTAAGGTAAAAACGCATTTTGTTGGATTAAAATAATTCCCCGTTGACAAATTCTCATTATCAACGGCAGGAAGTGTTGTGAACATGATGAGTTGTTATGAAAAAGTGAAACGATCATGAAAATTGAGAAAATATCCACAAGAGTTGATATGAACAAGTATTAGAATTTTTTGAAAGCTGCCGTAGATAGCAGATCCGCAAATAAGAACATTCATAAATGGAACAAATATCTAGCCGACTGAAGGTGAGAGTTCCGAGATGTACGGGGGATGTTTAATATCTTTGGAGGGGTCAATTTCAAACGGTCTGAAGGATTTTCGAAACTAGCTACATTACTGGGTCGCATTCACTCACTGTCTGGAAGTGCAATTATAGAGATCGGCTGCTCTGATCTGTAATCTTCTCTGGTTTCTTCGATCAGTAATAGGTAGTCGCTGGAGCAGTACCGTAAGAAACTAGTCGCAGACCGTGCGCGATTTTTCTTCCTTATCTTTTCTTCTCTTCCCCTTATATGCATACAAACACACTAACTTACACTGCAATACCGTACATGTAGAAAGAGCAGTCAGGAGTTTTGAGTTTGTAGGAAGTGCCCCGCTCGAGGAAATACCTGGCTGTGAAAATTCGCCAGCCGAAATTTCTCATACTCGGCGACGGACCTTACGTCGCAGCGGGTATGAATACCGTTTTAATCCCAGGTATGGCATGCACTACTCTTACGAGGCTAATTACCTTAATAATTAATAATAACCAAACCTCCCGTTCATAGCGTCATCAAAATGAAAATACAAATTACTAACACGTCTGTAAGCAAACTTCAAGAGACTTTGTATAGATAGCTACGTCTGATCCATATATTGATTATTATTACTTATTATGAATACTTGAATTTTTTACATAGTACTGACGAGATTCTTGAGACTTTGCGAATGCACTACGAAAAACGAATGCACTAACTGTTACATTTTGCGTCCTATGTCTCAATAAACATTAACAAAACAATACAGTAACAAAATAATACAAGTATCACTATTTTAATAATTATTATTATTATAAAGAATATGAAAATGATACAATGTCTCGGCTTTAGAGGTGTAATGAATTTTAGAATTGCTAGTGGTGCTGTAACAGCACATACTTGCCTCATTATTCGTAACGGCTTCGCAATATGATGCTACATGAACTTGAGAAAATGTTTCTAACAAGAAATTTTTTATATGTAACGCGCACATAATGCGCCTTACGCCTTCACCACCAGTCTCGCAGCTGAACTCAACCTCCTCGACGCTTTAAAAGAAGTTGATCACTTGCATTTGCAATTTTAAATTTTTCATAGATTTTTATTTTCATCATTTTCAGGATATTTACAATTTTTAGAAACTATAGTTTTCGCGTAATTTAGTGTAAAATATTGGCAATTTTCAAACAATTATTTGCTCAAAACTGCACTAATTTTTTTCTTTACGTTTTTCCTCGGATAGAACGATAAACCTGTAAAGAAATGGTGCAAGGCTCATTTCCAGCCAGCTTTCTGTATTTTTAAAAATCGCAAAAAAAACTAATATTTCAAAAGTGCAATATTGATTTTTTTCGTAATAAAATCTGTTGTAAAATAATAGCTCTATAAAGTATGATATATTTTTTGAAAAAATAACTAATTTTCACGTTATTTTTGTTCAAATTGATGCAGTTTATAAAAAAAATCAAAAAAGCTACGGATTTATTCCTTAAACGTTCCCTTAGAGCAAAGGACGCTTAAAAAATGGAGTAGGTCAACTTTTTGGTTGACTATTGCAAAAAAATTAACATTGAAAAATTACAACATTAATGATGAAGATTTTTTCCCTTCCTGAAATCTGTTTTTGAAAGAAAATTTTGAAATTATGTAAATGAAAATCTCTGAATTTTTTGAAAATTTAAAATGCAAATGTTGTTGTTTTTAGCTGTTAGGCTATTGGTGCAGGATTCATGTGAATGGCGTGGTAACTCTAAGAACCTAAATTTTAATCCCAGTATGGAGACAAAAAATTCAGCTTAGGTATGCAACGTACGCAGGTTAATGTAGTTTAATAATACTGCGTATCTGATAATGCGAGACTACTAGTTCTTATCAAAATAATTCTATTTCCCTTTATACACCTCTCGAGTATCCGGACATTCCGCTTGCCACACAAAACGGCACTGCTCTCCATTTAAGAAAAACAACTTTAAAGCTGTAATCGACTGTGCCAGTTTTCTCGCCCAAATCTCTCGTCGAGTAGGGGAACCCGCGTCGCAACATTTCTCGCGCGCTCCTTTGCGAGATGGGCCCTTAAAATTATCGAGCGGACGCGGGGCGTGAAATTGAATCATAAAAATAACAATAAAGCCAACGTGCTGTAAATTAGGTTTTATAATATATAAAGATACTAGACGTGAGATGGCTCAATCGTTAGACATCCGATCGATTTTTCCATATTATTTCATTGTAGAGTTCGCAGATTTGAAAATCATGAAGCGAATTGAACCCTGGCAATATCATGGTATAAAAGACTGAATGTTAGCCACGGTCGAGAGCCTCCGAAGCGCAATACTTGATTTTAAAGTTATTGTTGTGATTGGTGATTTTGATAAATAATTAATTTGTTTTATGGAATAACATATATCCACACTCACTTAAACAAACAATATTATTCAATTTCAGGTTCTGCAAATGAAAAAATCAAGTTTTTGCATCAATATAATTGTATTTCATATTATATTCTTATGTCAAATAAGGGTAGATGAATCTTTGTAACAGGCGAATGTATTAAACCACAGTAGAGTACAAATTGAAATACTACAAATTTGTCCGAAACGTACTCTGAATTTTCACTTATTGAGTGAATAGTGTCGATTTGTACCAACAGTCAAATACGCCAAGGTAACTGAAATTTTTATAAACATTTCTGATAATTTGCATTATGATTTGAACAAAAGCAAAATCAACAATGTCAATGATTTTCAGTCTCCTAAAAATTTAAACTATGAAAAAGCAAACAATAATCGGTGGGCCTCTTGAGCCACCGGCTTACGGGCTCCGGGCGTCAGCTGAAGGGCTTCGGAACGGGAGGTCGTAGAATTCGAGTCCCGACGGTGGCAGGATTTCCCCCCCTGGCTAGATCGTCTATCGCTGGCAACGTCGATAAAATAATACGCCGCAATTTAGCGACCAACTTTCTACGTGCTATGTTCTTCAACAATACCAATTACACTCAGTGGATCAAGACCAAAATCCTCATCAATGTAACACAAATATGTAACGTACTACAGCAGCCATTACAGGAACAAATTAAGTTTTCTACTAATGAATTAGAACATGTAGTTTTGCAAAATGGCTCTTCCTCAAATGCTTAGGTGCCACAAGAAAAGTTAGCCAACACTTCAGACCTTGAAATAAATCTAAAACTTACTTCATGACTGGTTCTGCAGTACATATCAAGCAATCCAACGATAGTTTTGTCACATTAGCAGAATTTGACGAGAAACAAGAAGCTTCACCGTTATCCGCACTAATATTTAAGCATATTCCATCAATGGATATCTACCACGAAGTGAATTACCAACTTTTTATAAGTGTTTTGAAACAAATCCAAAATCCTTACATTTTTGCAAAAGATCATGCATTTTGGTGACTTATATACTATTTTTAGCGATTAGATTATATTTTGTGTGCTTAAGTGTTTTCATTACTTGTTGCAGGTTGGATGGAAATATAATTTTGGTTGGTTTTGTTTGCTACATCCAAGACGAACAAACAAAGTACGAAATTTAAACTGTTACTGAAACCTTAACAAACTTCGGATTTACGAGTTGGAGATAAGTTTCAAAACCAATAAACTGTTCAGTATTTTTGACATTAATATATTACTGTGTTAATTTAATTACAAAAGATTTTATTATATTTGTGACAAGTGACGATTCCGTTGATTTGAAAGTTTCGAGGACGGTGTATCGTATAGTTTTGAATTTGTGTTCCAAATCTTATTCTATATTTTAAGAGCAGCTCCATTGGAAGACAATCTACGTAATAACTACCACATTTTGTAGGTACTAGCTTTCATTCAATTTTGTAGATATTCTGTGTGTAGACTTTCTCATTCCAGTTTTGAATCAAAATTTTTAATTTATTGAATACACATCGAAACTTACACTTTCAAAATATTACGCTAGTTTCTTGTTTCTCTGAGGTTTCTTCTATTTATTCCAATTTTATCACGTATATTAAAATGCATTCGTGACTATGGCTACTAATGGTTCTACTTTTTTACTCTCCACATCCTCAAAGCCGACCTTCTGAAAGTCTTCACTCACATTAACAATAATTTACATCAACATACACGAAGGTTGGAAGAGGTCGTTCTCTACACAGTCGGTTGGGTACAAGTCAGCAACACTCTGAATGTTCCCAACTGTGCATCCGTGACAGAAGGACATTAATTTGGCAGAATGACATTAATTTGGGCGGTGTCTTTTCATTGACCAACAAGTAAACAAATTAGAATGTGCAGCTCAAAACACTAACTTGACTCTGCCCTTTTGGTTCAATAGACCAAGAAAATGCTGCAAGTTTAAGCACGCAAACCAACAATTAAAATTGCAACTGAGAGACACAAATGTAAAACTTTTTGAAATATTTTTCTTTCAGCAAAACACTTCACCCGGCACGGTCTCTACATGAACCTTGCAGGAAAACATGCAGTCGGCAAGAAGCTTGCACAACACATCAACTCCAGTCCTCGGCAGTTCCTGTCAAAAAATCATCTCTTCCACCTTCCTTATGTTATCAACCCCCAGCCTTATTTCGAACCCACTTACCTCCTCCTCTGAACCTAATTTCGTTTCTCCCATTCCGATTGCCAATTCACCTATTCTTGATGTCCCAATTTCCTCACAACCTGGGACACAATTCAACCACGCACTCGACCACTTCAACCACGCACTCGAGGTACAAGTGGAGTAAATATATAGCAACTACAATCAGATACAGCGGAAAAACATCCATGCAGGTTCTTACAAAAGATAAACATACTGCACCATAATGTTCAATGCATTTCAAATAAAACTGAGTTTATCGAAGCAGCTTTACAGGGCGATGTAAATCAGATGGATGGTCTTTGCTATACAGAATATTAGTTATTTCATAATGAACTCAGCATTTTCCAAATGTCCCGCTTTTGCCTCGCAGGCTATTATTGTAGAGAAAAGGATTCGCATAAAGGGCCTTCATATGTCCTACATAAAGTTTCTAATATTTATGTTAGAAATAATGTCGATTATTTCTCCTTGGCGGAATTAAATGTGTATTCCGTTTAAAATGTTTTTGAAACGTCTGTAGTACATCATCTTCGGCTAAAAGGCTACGATAAAAATTACATTTCTTTGCATCTGCAGGCCTCGAACAAAGAGAGCTGCTGATTAAATTATGTTCTTAGAAAAACTGTAGATAACACAAAACAACGTTAGCAATCGGTCTTTTGATTCAATTGTATGCGGGGATTTTAACATTGATTTTATGGTCGTATCTCGAGAGAAAGAACAGTTTCTAAATTTAATTAATTCCTTCAGTTTAGATATTACAATAATGTACCTACTCGGATCACACTATATTTAAAGAAGGCAATCATTCAAATAATCATTAACGAAAACGCTACTCTCTGTGAAATTAAACAAAAGATTTAGAATACAGTGATCGCGATACAGAAACGTTTACTTCTACATTATAATAATCGCGAACCCTGACATAATAAATAATACACGTATGAGTAGATTTTTTACTAAAAGTGAAATAAAATAATTAATTGATTACTTGCTACAAGAGTCATGGGACGTCGTTTACAATACTGTTAATACAAACAATAAATTTTTTTTAACATCTGCTTTATTTGCAATTTGTTCTACACGAACATTCGGCAAATACAATTGTACATATATTATTGACATGTAAAGAAACCATACAATTCTGGTTCTTTCTAAAAATGGTTTTAAACTGATTGTCCAGTTCAGAGAGAGAAAAAAAAGACAAACAAACAAAAGCAACAGTAAACAATATCACATTGAAATAACAAAAAACACAATAACAAACAAACATACAACAAACATAAAACATGCAAGCATTGTGACAAAAAAAATATATCTACAGTAACAATTATTTTAAAAGAAAAATATTATTTATATCTGTGGTCCAGATCAAGAGGATGTACTCTTTTCAATCTTCTTGTCGTTGTGCTGTTATCTAAGATGTTTATGGCCAGATGATTAATATGATTTTCGAGTCTGTGTTGGTATTTGTGAGATTTGAGAGTGATTTCCTCTTTAACAGTGGTGATATTGAGATCTTTATGTAGAGTGGCGTTTGATACAAACCAGGGAGCATTGCTTAATAGTCTGAGACATTTGGATTGAAATCTTTGAATTATTTCTATATTTGAATGTGATGCTGTTCCCCAGAGTTCAATTCCATAAGACCAGATAGGTTTGAGTATTGTTTTGTAAAGTAAAATTTTGTTTCCTAGACTTAAACTAGATTTTCTTCCTATTAACCATATCATTTGTCTACTTTTCAGTTCTGCTTCCTTTCTTTTGATCGAAATATGTTTCTTCCAGGTTAGCTTTTTGTCTAGATGTAGTCCGAGATATTTGACGGTGTCTACGTTTTCAATTAGTTTTCCGTTTATTTCTATTCTTGTATTTCTTGTTCGTCTGAGGGTAAATGTTATACATTTGGACTTTGTTTCATTCATTCTTATTCTCCAGAGTTTACACCATTTGTTTATAAGCTCGAGGTGCTCTTTCAATGTTCTTGTTGCCGTTTCTTGGTTTTCGTGCGAAGCTAGCAGGGCTGTGTCATCTGCATATGTTGCAGTGGTGACGTCTGGGGACTGAGGTAAGTCAGCGGTGTAAAGCGTGTACAGCACTGGTCCAAGGATGCTCCCCTGTGGCACTCCTGATAATACTGGATGAAACGGTGTTATTTCATCTCCGAATTTTATTTGAAAAAATCGATCTGAAATAAAGGATCGAAGTATATTATAGTATGGATGCGGCAGACATTTCTTGATTTTATATAGCAAGCCTTGATGCCACACTTTGTCGAACGCTTGCGCGATATCTAGAAACAAGGCGGAACAATACATTTTATTTTCTAGAGCTCCGTTGATGGTGTCGACTACTCTATGAATTTGTTCTATTGTAGAATGACGATTTCTAAAACCGAACTGATGGTCTGGAATTGTGTCATTTTCTTTAAGTAATGGATATATGCGAAATAGTAATAGTTTTTCGAATACCTTAGACAAAGAAGGTAATAAACTTATTGGTCTGTACGAGGAAACATCTTGCAGCGGTTTTCCTGGTTTTGCGATTACAATTAATTGTGCCAGTTTCCACTGCGAAGGATAGTGTCCGATGCGTATTATTCCATTGAAAATGGATGTTACAAGGGCAATGAGTTTCTTAGGCAGTTTTTTAAGCATTTCCCCTGTAATACGATCATGTCCAGGAGCCTTATGATTTGGTAGTAGTTTCAGGCCTGCTGTGACTTCTTTTGTTGAGAAGAATTTTATTGGTGGCGACATTTGATGAGGACATTCCAAGAATTCTATGATTTCTTTTTCTTCTGTGAGTAGTGCTGAGGGGTGTGGTTGAAATGTTTTTGCAAAATATTTTGCAAATTCTTCTGCCTTATCGTTTTCCGTTCTAGCCCAGCTTCCATCGGTTTTACGAAGAGGGGGGACATGTTTTGTAGGCCTTTTTAATTTTTTAGTAATTTTCCATAAGGAGTAATCTGTAGCTTTTGAGGGTGACAACTTTTCTATTCTTTCCTTCATTTCTTCCGAATGAATTTCTTGTAATTTTCTTGATAAGAGGCGGGAAGTTCTGTTGAGTATTCGTTTGTCGTCCGGGTGATGAGTGCGTTGCCAGGTCATCTTCATCTGTCTTTTCTCTTTAATCATTTTTAGTATTTCTGATGGGTATTTATTTTTTTCAAACACTCTCATTTCTGGAGTTGCATATACGGCTGCCTGTTGAATGTGTTGTATTAAGTATTCAACAGCATCGTCGATATCTTCTGGACATTTTAGACGGACCTTGGCAGTGGTGTTATGGTAAAGCCAGTTGCTGTATTCTTCCCAGTTCGTTTTTCTGTTTGTAAGGTATATGCTTTCTTTCTTTTTGATTTCAGAAGAACTGATTGTCAGTATTTCTGGAGAATGATCAGATGAAAGATCAAAAGACGGTTCTATTGTGTGATAGGTCTGTGCCATTCCCTTTGTGACGAAGAAATCCAAGACATCAGGTACCTTGTTACCATCCGTTGGCCAGTATGTGGGATTTCCTGATGAAATTGTTTGGAGTTTTAGTGTAGAGATGGCTCCTTCTAAAGCGCGACCTCTTGTAGTTACCAGTCTTGATCCCCATAGTTGATTTTTAGCATTGCAGTCTCCTCCAGCAATGAACCTTGTGCCGAGCGTTCTAAAAAACTTGATATACTGATCGGTGGTTATCTTGTGTTTTGGAGGGGAGTATATAGCTGAAATAACGAGCGGACCGAACTTATCGTATACTTGTATAGCGGTTGCTTGCAGATAGTCTTTAGCATTATCTTTGTACATATTGTGTCTGATTCTTGTTTTAATTATTACTGCTGTGCCTCCATGAGCTGTCCCATCTGGATGATTTGTGCAATATACTTCGTAGTCAGATATACGTAGATAGCTTCTTTCGGTAAAATGTGTTTCAGACACTAGGAGTATGTCAATATTTTCTTGATGTAGAAACACTTCTAACTCTCTTCGATGTTGAAGTATTCCGTTGGCATTCTAGGAGACAATTCGCAGTGAATTACTCATAGTTTCTTCATTATTGCAGTCATGATATTAATTAGGCTGGAGATTTGTTCAGCTTGCTTTGCTAAGATGGACTCGAATTTTTTAAATGATTCTTGCATTATGGAAATCAGATTATTTTCATACGACACATTTTGATTATTGATTTGCGAATGTTGGGCCATTTGTGCATATGTGAGCTGTCTACCTGTTCCTATGGTTTGATTACTAGTTAGTGAACTTGAATTGTTGCCTTCAGTTATATTTTGCGTAGCGTTTCTACGGTTTTGACTTTGACTAGGATACTTGCTGTTACGAATTTTTTGATAGACTTCGCAGCCTTTATAATTTGCTGGATGGTCACGACTACATAGAGCACATGTAGCTGGTGTGTCTCTCGTTTTAGTACAGGTTCGACTATCGTGATTCTTTCCACATTTGACGCAGCTATACGGAAGCGTACAATACCGAAAACTGTGCTCGTAGGACTGACATCGCTTGCATTGTACTATTTCTCGTTTTTTACGCGGTGGTTCAAAACTTATTTTTGCATGTAGTAAGTATTCGATGTCATATATTTTTTTGTTGTTACTTTGAGGTTCTAAGTCCACAAAAAACAATGGTAGAGGTGCTTTTGTTAAACGATGCTTGATATTATGAATTTGTCTTACTTTGTGGCCTTGTGCTTCTATAGCTTCTTTAAGTTCCGTTATGTCTGCTGCTGGGTGCATATTTTTTAATACTACCCGAAAGGCTCTTTCTTGTTTTAACTGAAATGTATAATGAGCAATATTTTTTAGATTCAGATGTTTAACAAGCTTTCGATAAACCTCCGGTGTTTGAGGTACGATTTTCACATTGTTCATAGTAATTTTGGCTTCATCTTGGTAGGTTTTGACAAGTTTATATGAGAAGTCTTCATCTTTAATGACTTCTTTAATAGATCTGATCATATCAGATATTACTCTGACGCCTGGAATGAAAATAGGCGGTGTACGATATTTGTCTTGTTCTTGTATGCTGCCCTTGGTTGTTGTATCATTGATTTTCTCAGAATTCGAGGTTTCTTCCAAATTTTCATCACAAGAGAGATGTTCATACCTGTTTTTTGATGATACGGGGTCGTGTTCACTGTTAGTCTTCTTAGAGGGTTGTATAGAGTTGTCATCATTGCGTCTTTTTTGTCGACGCAGCGGGATTGTTTGCCATGAGCTGCACAAGGTTGAGGCCGTTTCCTGCGTTGTAGATGCTTGGCCGTTAGTTGCTGTAGCTTCTAGGACGGTGGCTGGGATTTCTTTTTCACGCACATATTGCTGTATTTGAAATTGTAACTGTTGGTTCTGTTGCACTAATTGTTGTAAGTGTTGTTTTAGCTGTTGATGTTCATGCAATAAAAATTGGTGCTGTTGCTGAAGGTTCAGTGTTATTTCACTGTGTTCTAAAGTCGATCCGTTCGTACTATTGTTGACGAAAGCTTCACTGTTTTCTTGGTTATTTAGTATTTCTGTTGTCTGTGTGATTAGTCCCCCGAAGGGGACGTGGTCAGTTAACATAATTCACTTCACTATATATGGGCGGTATTGATTTTCAATAGTTCTTGATGCACCACTGTTCACACGAGAATGAAGTCACCTTTGTACACAAATACGAGCGGTCACCACTGTATCACTAGTAAATTTGAACGGTGAGTTGAAAACGTTCCTAATACACCACTGTTCACAAATAAATGCACTTCTTTCTGACCCCGGACCGGCACTAGTAGCGGCCGGGGCAGTCGGACTTGCGATAAGCGCTAGCCTTCGGCTAACTGGCGGAGCTGCGGAGCACGTCTGCTCGTGACCGCTGCTGAGCGAGAACTACAAACAATAAATGAAATTATTTTTTTCAAAGCTTTTTTCAAACAAAAACAGAACTTTGTTTTTGGCTCAAAAGCTGCAAGATCTGAGGATGATCGCTACGCGATCAAAACGCATTATGAGGATGATCTCTACGCAATCATTAGAAAAATAAATTTTTGATACCAGACAACACCTTTAATTTACCATATTTAGTTATTAGAAGGTATCTACCTCACCATTGATCTGATTAATCACTTGTAATCATTACGCATCTCAAGATTTCATCCTCTACTTTAAAGAATACAAATCATTGTTAAGAAAGGACATAAGGCAGGCTAAAATCATGAAATATGATCAGGATATTTTCAACTCAAATAATAAAATAAAACCAATGTGGAATAAAATAAAAAATTCTACCAAATCAACTAGAAACCTTGTAGAGAATGTTTTAAAAGATAACGATAGAAATTTCAACCAACCGGCAACAGTGGCTAGTCTCTGTAATCAACATCCCATTACCCATTATCCATACACCCATTAAGTCACATATTTAATCCATCTTTATGCCCAGGATTTTTTCCAGATATTTTTCAAAGAGCTTAGATTAAGCCGCTCTTCATAAAAGGCAACAAAAATGAAATTCAAAATTATCGGCCAATTTAACTTTTGCCGGGTTTTTCAAAAATGTTAGATGTTTTTTCGTGCGAATGGAATCCTTTCTTAGTTAACATGACGCGTTTTCATATTGCCAACATGGATTTCGAAAATTAAAATCTACGTAAACAGACATATTTTCTTTTCTTGAGTATGACGCCTCATCCATGAATTAAAACGAGGCACGTATGGAATAATTGTAGATCTTTCAAAAGCTTTTGACGTATCATTTCATTTTACTTTCAAGATCATAACATTTTACTTTCAAAATTACCCTCGTATCGAATCCATGTCATTTCTTTGCAATAAAGAAACCGTAAATAGTACAATATCATATGTTTCAAATTGGTTTCGTAATAACAAATTAGTAGCAGGTCAATGCAGTTTTCCATTTGAAATAATTCTGCTCTCCATTGACAATCAATGGTGTGCCATTGACTGATGTTAAGATAACAAAATTATTGGGTCCCTCAATTCAAAACCTTAAATGGAACGTTCATTTAAATGAGTTGAACACAAAATTAAGTTCATTATGCTACCCTCTCAGAATTCTTTCAAATTTAGTCAGTTCTCCATACTGCTCGTCGTGTATATTTCGCGAATGTTCATCCCCACCTGAGATATGACATAAGATGTATTTCCCCACTATATTCTAATTCTTTGACTTTCAGATTCCAAAAATGAATTGTACGAATAATAAGCAAATGCCACCCACGTGATTCTTGTAAGTCTCTCTTTATTAATCTACATATTTTAACATTATCTTGTCTCTTGATTTACAAATCAGTGACTTCTGTCAAAATTTTGTCAAATCTTTAAATGAATGTTAAATACGTTAACAAAATTTCCAAGTTTTGACAACCAACTTCGCTGACGGATGTTCTTCTGGAAGACATCGACCACTGCAGAATAATATTGACATTTAAAAAATGTTATTTTACTGCATAGTGAATGTGTAACCAAGACGCACAACACTCCCCGTTGCATTGAAGACTATTAACACACCAAAAATTATTTTAGGCCTTATCTAAATTGTGTTCAGTGTCCGGGTAACCACCATTGGTCTCGGTGTCATTTGTCTAAAGAAATCGCCTATATATATATATATATATATATATATATATATATATATATAAATTGTACCGTAAAGAATTTAGATGCAGGTCACAGTGCAAATTCTCGTGACTGCCTAGATTTTACAAGCCTTTTTAGAATGCAAATCAAACCGAATAATTCCTCATTCTTCTTCGAAATCGAAAAATATGAGTAATGCTGTAAATATCGGAAGTTATGAGGAACAATCAACTTCTGTTTTACAACACCCTGTCAACAATCTCCAACACTATGAAAAGACATATTTAAAAGCTGCCCAGACTCATAACGCTTATTCATGACCAACTCAATCCTCAAAAACGCATGCCTAAAGTTTAAAAATTTCCCCAAAATTCCTTCACTTCACTCAATTCATTCTACAAAGATTACTCTCGCCTACCCTCGCCGTTATGTCAACTCCAAGATAGTGTTGAAAATTTAATCAAAGAGTGTTAACACAATCTAATCAAAGAGTGTTAACAATCTATATTATCAATGCGCTGGCTACTTTAAGTAAAGCAATGTGGAATGCCAATGGAATAAAACTAAAGAGATCAATATTTGTAAACTTTTTAACACACATGCTATAGGTTTGTCTGCACATGTGAAACTCGTCTATCGACTGATGTACAATATTCTCTATCTGGATACATTATCCATAGATCAGATCCTCCCTTACAGCTGTTGGAGGGGTTGCCATAATTATTACAAGAATACTTTCATACAACATTCTGGATACTCAGATTTACATGAAATTTCGCCAGCTGCTAGTACACCATACAAAACTCACATATCCAAATTTTGAAGTGCTAAGGAGTGTTAGTAAAATGTATGAAAAAATTGGAAGACAGATATTTCTACACAAAAACATTTTATTGTGCTTTTCCATCGATACAATCCAAAAGTCACTATCTAACCATACAATAACAAAGCCAGGTGTACCACTTGCCAGTAAATAAATTACCAAGTTAGTAGCGGTTTGCCGTATCATCAGATGATGTACCAGGTCGTAGCTCAATCAACAAATATCCAACGGAATAAACGAAGCACTGGGCGTGGTCGGCGTAACGGTCACAATAACAGCCTCTAAGCGCACAGAATCTCAGTCACCAACTATTCTGTCTTTCCGGGCGCCAGGCTACCCATTAGTATATTCCGGTCGCCGCTGCTGCCCTAGACGCGCACCGGTGGCTAGTTGTCCGGTGGAGCAGGTAGTGCCTCGCTACTCCGTATACTTCAATATAGAGCGAGTCCCGTCTCGTGCGCCCGCCAACTTCAAAGTCGGCTGTGCACACAGCAATTAGAAATAGTCTGAGCGCGTCTAGGCGTTTTGAATCAAGACCTTCTGTGACCTCCACGCTACCCTCAGCGAGCAAATACACCCGTCAGGAACGTTCCGGCATCTGGAAACCGATGTCGGATCTCTATCGCGTTCCTTCCTTCACGACTGATGGAAAATGTCATATCCCGTGGTCTCCTTTCAGTTTGAAGTGCTCAGTGACACGCGTTTTTAATCATTCGAGCAAAGTCAGTTGTAAAGTTATCGTAAACTAATAGAATTTTTAAGAAAACTGAAAAAATTGACTTCCATATTGTACGTTTGACGACATGGTCAATTTTAAATACAAAAATGAAATGTATGTACGAATGTGTGTGTATATATGTGTACTGTATGTATGTATGTATTCATGTAAGTATCTATTTATTTATTTAGAACATATGTGTGTATTTATTTATGTATATAAGTACTTATTTATTTACGTATACCAGGTAACATTTTCAGGATCCCACCTTTGCATCGTTGGTATTTGGACTATTCATGCATGTGTTCGACCTTCTCGTCCTTCGGAGCCTCCCATGTAAACACCCGTTTTGTCACCCTGCCTGCCCTTCGAGGAAATTGACACACTACTTATAATGCCTATTAATAAAGGCATTATTATTATTATTATTATTATTATTATTTTGTTTATTCTCCAAGTTTTTGGTTTCACATGGATACCACACAGATACAATATCAAACCATGGTAACACAGGCATATTTAAAATCTACAAAACAAATTAGGGCATTCAAATTATTATTATTATTATTATTATTATTATTATTATTATTATTATTATTATTAGTGACAAAGTTAGCGGCGGCAGGGAGACCGAATAATGACTGCAGATCCGGCGGCGGCTGGCGATTTCCGCGCTTCAACAGGCAGCAGGTCATAATAGTTCTGCGTAAAAACACTACTTGCAATGCTTTACAGCCCTTAAAAATATATTTATGAGTATCGAAAAGTGTTTCACAAGCTGGAAGATATTTTATGTCCATCCAGCACAGTGAGTTGTGTTAGACATTTTCCTTTACAGCTCCCTGCTACTCCAGGGCTTGAACTAGTAACAATTCAAATAACCCTAGATTCCAGGATGCCGTTCTCATTAATTTGCTGCTTATGAACCTCCCAATGAATTCTTCTGATCGGATATTTACAATCCTTATATCGAGGCAAAAACCTTTGTCTCTTATTGGGATATTTAAATGCGAAATATACTGCACGGAGTTGTTGACATTCAAACCAACACTGAAACACTCTTTTCCCAGTACTAAATATCCGTTAATTTAAGATTATTTGTTCCCGATACACCTACCTTCCAAACAATCCATATAATAACAAAAGTCCACTTGATAAACTATTTGATATTTGTCTCATTGCAAACATTCCTAATTTTCCTATAACTTTGCAACCAATGGCAGAATTATACTCACAATCGGATAATTCATCGGATACTTTCTTTTTAATTGATCTTCTAAAAATACAACCTTCCATACCAAGATTCTCAGTATGCATTGTAAACTTGGCACTCTTTCAGAAAAGTCGGGACTTTCTTGTGTCTTGTATCATACCATCCACTCCAATAGGTACTATAATTTACTGGATATATAGCTTATCAACTAAATAATAAAACAATTAAAAGCCTAAAAGTTTATACTCCTCTGATCAAGAAATTGACGAATAGTACACGTGGTGAGCTGAGATAGTAACATACCGATTATCAACGCTAGTTAATTAATCATAAGACTTGAACATGATATTCAGAGACATTTCCTCCAACCCTGGTATCTGTGATGAGACCTTGGAAATAATTTTAATATTTCCAGCTTGAAAAATTGTCTAACAGATAATGACAAAACGTGAAATAATGTATTACAAAGAACCAGCATCTCCAAGTGTTGTCTAAAGAAAAAATACAAATAGACATTTAGTACAATTTTTTCTTACAAAATATCTATCATCAACTGCTGAGAATTGATAAGTATTATTTTTAAAAGTTTGCATTTATTTCTACGAGGTCATTGTCTTCAATCAATGTATTTGTATATAACAATCTCTTGCGCAAGAACACTATCTCCTCCAAAATCCACCCACTGAAAGCTACATCATACCGCAGTCTTTATCATTAATTTCTCGTATGAGAGCATAAAATAACGGACGGAAATGAGGTGTCAAATTAACTCATAAAAATATCCCTAAAACTTAAAGATGTGGATTACGATTAATAATGAAACAGCAGTCCCGGACGCCGGTTTTGGAAACGGATAGCGACGCCAGAACCGGGGTATCTGAATTGAAGAGACATCGAATTAAAAGTAATTTTAGAAAAAAGTAATTATTTTTCAGCTACATTTTATTTGTACTATTTCATCCATTTCAATTATTTCTATCGAGATTGATTACATTGATTTCTTAGTTGTTAATATGCTACACAATGACACAGAAATCAGCGTCTTCGTGAGTAATAAATAAATGACAATTTTCGTTAACTCAAACACAACATTTACAAACAGAGTAGACGGTTACGTACGTGACTTTGTGAGTATTATTGCGATAAAATTTCAATTGAATTTTAATTTAATATTTTTAAAAATTATTCAATTATTCATAAGACAGACCTTGTTATACTAGTAAATAATTGAGGTTTTATCGAACAAAGTAAATTTCCGAACTATCCTGTATTCGAAGAATTATAAGTTGGAACAAATTTTGTTTTCTCCTTATTATATGCGGAGTAAAACATGCCGACCTGTATGGCTGAGGTGGCTAGAAGAGCGAGGCGAGTGTCGTTTCATGTACGCGTGTTGTCGCGAAAGGCCTTGTGAATCTGCCGAACAGAGATCGAGAAGCCCGCAAGTGCGTCAGTGTCGAGTGTTAAGGTGAATGCGTGTCACCATGAGGGACATAGTGGTTACCCGGCCCATTACCCCCATGAGGGACATATTCGAAAATCTGAAGTCAGAATAAAAAATGGAATAAGAAATGGAATAAATAAATATATACGAAGTAATACATCTAGTATAAGCGTAAGTTATGTAATGTTGAAAATGGATGTCGAGATTTTAATGGAAATGTGTTTTTAAGTTCCCTGATATCCAAAAGGCGGTGTGCTTCAAAACGCCCGTCCATATCTGCCTGTCTGTGCGTCAGTGAGCCGGCGGGGCGATGCCCTGTTGATAAGAGATAACTGGATTGAAAAATCTCGCAAACCAATAGCAGTGTATGTAGGTCGGCGCCGTATTTGACCATCAAGCGGGGAAAAACATCGCCACTTCGAATGATAAAACATGCACTCCACTAACGGGAATAATTACCGTAGCAGTTGATGCGACACGAAATAATAAATGTCAGCTAATGAAATCACGAAATAATCAATCTCAGCTAATGAGGGGCATATTTGTAACTATTGTACTTTTTGTAATAATATTCTGACTGCAGACCTTGGGCTTTGAATAATTTAAATTAAAAACCTCACCACCACCCAAACCGCACAGTTCCAAACAAGTTTCACTCACGCAGTTCGCTTCCTCTCTCTTCACTCGGAGATGCATTTTGGGAACTGTTCTTTGTGGCAATCGGCGACGCGGCAGCCTTTGCGATTACGAAAAACCGCCGCTCGCGGCGGCGTGCCGCTTCCTCCCCTTCACCCGGTTGCCCCCCTCCCCGCCCTCTTCCTCACCCTCCTGCCCTTGCCCCCTCTTTCCTTGACGCTGATGGGGACCATCCGCCGCTTTTGTCGCGTTCCCTCAGCGTCCGCCGTTGTCCGAACTTGCCTTTGTTCGCAATCGGGTTTTGAAATTGAGGAGTGTCAGATAAAAAAAGATATCGAGCGGGAAAATGTGAAAAGAAAGTAATCAAGGAAGTCGTTTTGTAACAGTTCCTTCATGTAAACGCAAGTCGGACGTGAGCACTTTATTTGAAATGAGGTCGTTATTTAACAATAAACTATACAAGTTGACAGAAGTGTCATATTGTGAGTCTAAAGTATAAATAATAATAATAATAATAATAATAATAATAATTATCATTATTATTATTATTATTATTATTATTATCATATAGCAAGATTATCATTGAATAGTTATTAATGTCGTTAGGCTGGTAAACAGCAAATAACACGCGGTTGTAGTTTGTACACGGAGGAAAGAGCGAGAGTCGAAGGTTCTGACAAACTCAGTTATTTGTGTTATCGGTCATATGGCATGCATTATTAATTATACCATCTTCTTTGGTGAAAAAATCATGTAGTATGAAAAGAACACCGTTTCTTGAAATAAGTGTACTCATACTCCATCTTTCGCTGTAACACCGGCGTTTGAGACTAAAAGTTCAATGAATGCCACTGCAATGCTCCTGACCAGAAGTTTCTAGGGTTCCAGTCCGACAGTGGCAGGTTTTTTGACATCAGGTAGATAGCTAGGTCGTATTCAGCCGATGTCTGGAGGAGCCGATGTCTGGAGCCGATGTCTAGCGGCCGACTGCTCGAACCTGTTGTGGTTGGTGGATTATCCTACCAACAACAGGCGAATGCTATTCAGTACCCAAACAAAAGGGTCACGAACCGCCCGCTATCTTTCCTTCCTCTTTCTTGTCATTTCCTCACGTCTTATTTACACTCGATACTTATATGTACTACACTAAAACACATGTCGGGAGATCGTTCAGGAGCTTGGAGCTGGTCCCAGCTGGAGCGGTATCCCGGTTGTGGGAGTACCTAGATGAGGAAAACTCTGCAAGCGAGCATGTAGGTCGGCGCCATAAAGCGGACTGTTAATTCGGTAACTGGCGCCAAACATTATGACTGTCTTTTTGTTCTTCTATTTTGTTGTGATAAGTCGATAATAACATGACAGAATTACGAAGTAGTATTTTGTCCAATAGTTAAAATATTAACGCTTTAGATTCAATGATGCAGACTGCATACATGGCTGCATACGTGGCAGGCTGGCACGAGTTACTTGCAGTTTTAAATAAAACCTACATGAAACGATAAGGAAATATGTAACATTTACATTTGATGAAACATTTACTAAAATTTCACCTCACACACGTACATCCGATGGTACAGGACAGTAATAAGGAAAACAATCAAACCAGAAGCACTATATCATTATTTTTTTCCTCTACATCACGACTAGGATGTTACAAGTCGGCGGAATATAAAATCTATTCCAGGTTACACCATCTACCTAATGGTAGGTGGCCTTTTTCCCGTGTCCTTGCTCTCGCAGGACGTCAACAGAGACGTATGCAGTAACCTAACTAAACACAAATATTTGTATTTTTGTCAAAATTGAAACTGTTTCATTATATTTTGGATTTTTCTAACGGAAACAAAGACACCTCACATAGACAGAGGTTCCGACGTTTTCTTTCCATTTCTGCGCGCATTGTAAATTAGAAAAGTATATTCATTAGGGCTTCGGAATGTGGAGAAAAACAAGTGATGCTAAAACAACACGTACTTTCTCGCCCATATTTTCAAGCAAAATTACGCGAAAAGTACTCAAAGTTTTGAAAAATTGTACATGACCTTATTTCAAAATCTACCTTTAAGAAACAGATTTCATAAGGGAAAAATCTCTGCTTTCAATATTTTAGTTGTAGGAAGACTCGAAAAAACTGTTGCAATTTTCGAAAAATCAGAGTTTTCAAGGAAGATGAGACCCGCACCACTCTCTTAAACGTCGTTCACACTATCCAACAACTAAATTTAATCAAAATAGATGGAACAGTTTCTTCGAAAATTTTGAAAATGTCCCTAGGGCATCATGTAAAGTACCTCCAAAATTAAAACATCGGTTTCAAAATTAAAGAGCCACGACATCAATTGTGGAATATCAATTTTGGAGAAAATTGGCTGAATGGTTTAGCCGTTTCCGTTGTCCACAGTCGAACAGACGGACAGTCGAACGGACGGATAGGCGGACAGTGGTTTTGCTGTCATTCGATTTTTCGTTACTAATGACCCACAAATCGTGGATTCTGATTTCACCACATGTTATTGAACTTTCTTTCTAAATTTAGGTACTGGATTTATTCACGTATTCGTACCAGGACCATGTAATAAGCGTGTTTCTGCCGAACTGTCGCCATTTTTATGTTCTGCGTTATTAACTTTCTCTCTACTGCGTAAAAAGTAGTGAGAAAGTAAATATGAGCGTGGGCTCAGGTTGAACGCAACCTGACGCTGAAGGCGCAGGAAAGGAGAAAGGACACTCGCGGGTCTCCCCTCGACTGTCGTCAACGAAGTGGCAGAGACGAAGGGTAGGAAGCGTGGACGGATTCAGTAGGTTTTTTTGCACCTAACCGAAACGGCTAACGTCAACGCTTATAAATAACGGAACGATGAATGTTGAGTGAAATTTAGAGAGTTTTTGCACTACGCTTACGCGAATAAGGTGCTGACATCTGGTAGCAACAGAAGTAAGTTACACATAAGTGTGTCGTCTTTCCGGTTTCGTTTATCGATTTTTCCATTTTGTATACTGTGGTTTCAATTTAGTGCTTCGATTTTACATCGTAATCGTTTGTTTCGTATAAAAGAATACCGAGAAACGATTGCCAAGCGTTCACTTCTTTTTACTCTCTGGATGTGTTGCCCCCTGCTATGGAAGTATTCATTGAAGCATGTGTACATGGGAATATTGATATGGACGTTGTAGAAGATGCAATTCTGCACGAAATTTTAAAACTAAATCGACCAGGAATTAAGTTTTTTTTCTTATGTTAAAAGGTTTCCCCGTATGCTCAACCACAAAAATTTCAATATTCTTCCTCACTGACTTCCATCCTTATATAGAGTGCAAGCCATACAAGTAAAATGATGTATGCAAGTTCAACGGCATACATCATGTTTTGCTGAAAACGACTGTCTGCTTTTGTCCGTCATGATGAATTTTACTTCTCTAAGACACACAAAGAACCCAAAACAAATATAACCGCAACAGATTCGGTACACATTATGAAGAGTCGCATATTGATCCGGATCCGGTTAACGCTTATGTTTGCTACAGAGACCGTGATTGGGGTTCCAGGCAAGAATGGCGGATTTCGTCAGAAAAACTCTTATAACAGGGTCCTGATGTCAAAAATGTGCATAAATCCAGTTTCCAAATTAAGAAAAAATCCTCTAACATATGGTGTAGCCAGAATCCATATTTTGAGGGTCCTTGATACCGAGAAATAGAATGACGGCAAAACGACTGTCTGTCCATCCATCCGTCCGTCCGTCCGCCCGTCTGTCTATGTGAACAACGCTAGCGGCTAAACGGTTCAGTCGATTTTCTCCAAAATTAATATTCTCAATCGATCTGCTGATGCCGCTGTTCCTTGAATTTGAAACCGATATTTAATTTTAGAGTGTACTTTATATGAAAACTTTGGGACATTTCCAAAATTTCAGAAAAAATGGCTTCATCTTTTTTTATTACATTATGTTGTTAGTGTGAAGGATGTATAAGAGAATGATGCAGGTCTTTGTACGTTTAAACCCCTCATTTTTCAAAAATTGCGAAAACAATTGCAAAGATAGAGATTTTTTAAATAAAATCTGCTCCTTAAAGAGAGATTTTTAAAAAAGGTCATGTACAATTTTTCGAAAATTTGAGTACTTTTCGCGTAAAATGCGTGCGAGTACCAATACTATCTATTGAAATTTTTTTATGAATACAAACCTCAGCGATGCACTTTTGATTTGTTAGGAGCAAGTAATTTGATACATTACATATACGCATATATGGTTACGGCCACCTCTCTGAACTTAAGAATTAAAGAACGTAGAGTTAATAGAAATTGAGAAAATATTTGTGGCTTACTCGTGGGAAGATCGTTAATTTCCTAGTCTCATGTCTGCCATGTTGCGGAGGATGCTGTGGAAGGGTTGTTATTGGTTGTCAAAGGAAGTTTTATGGATGTTATGTGGATTTTCTGGAGCTAGGTTGTAATGGAATTCGCCGGAAATTCTTGGTAGATTTTGAAAAACAAATGGAAGAGAAGTTTTTGTGATAGTTGTGAGAAAGAGTTCACTGGATAAGTCTTTGTGAAAATTCATATTCTTTGCTTACTAAGGGGCGTTTAGTACTATTCTAAGGGCTTTGTTTGAGGACCTTTGAATTTCGATAATAGATGATGTGGCGGATTTCCTCAGAGTGGATAAGCGAAAGTGATAACCAGGGCAAAAGTAGATTTGTATATCGGGAGAACAACAGAATCCAGTTTAAAGTTATAATAAGAGTTAAGTAATGATTGAAGAATATCTAGGCGTCTAATAGCTTCAGTTACGTCGGCTCTGATGTGTACACTTCACGTCAATCTGTTATCAATTAGGACGCCTAGATAACAGATGGGTGCAGTGTATGTATGTTATGAGTGTATGCAATGGCATTAACGTACCGTGGGTGAAAATTTTGAAAAGTATTTGGATCGCTTCGTCCCTTACTCTGGAGTGCCCTCCTAAGCCTAAAATCAATGTCTCTGAAAACTAATATTTGAAAAATACAATAAAATCTATAGTTCTTTCCAGATGCAAATGAGTTTGGTATTACACGGCAGCGAAAACCTTAAGGTTTCAGAAGAAGCCAACAGCTCTATCTACTTGCCTGTCCGGGAGACGGTACGTCCTAGGCACAGGTGCCAAAGTTTTGACCGTCATGTTGTCACCTTTTTCAGACCAAAATGCATGTCCTGATAGGAGTTTCTACGCTAGCTAGCTAGATAGGTCAAATTCAGCCGCTTCTAGAAGAGAATTGTAGTTGCATGCAGCTCTGATCGGTATTTTGCAAGGTCTCTCTGATTAATACTAGGCAAATGATGGAGCAGTACCTGAACAGGCCATCGTCCTCTTCTTGTCTTATCCTCACTTTTACACATTTATATGCACTACACTACGACACATTTTGAGGGACTAGTGGGAAGCTTAGAGCTGGTTCCTGCTGGGAGGTGCTTCAATGGCAGAAATACTTTAATGTGTATAGTTCAGTGCCGGATCTCATGTGCGAAGGAACACCGCCACATCCTATCTGTAAGAAGCATTTCACTCGCAAGATACTTAACCAAAGGAAAAATTTCTGACAAATAAATTGCGAGCAGTAAATTGTTGACCGATAAATTGGTGAGAAATCATTTAATCCTTGAGCGTCCATAACATTAAGGAGACATGATCAATATAAATGACCAAACTAGTTTCCGCGCTTGGAAAAACTAAATACTCGTTCAAGAAGTGTCTGCGAAGGGTGGGGCTTTGGATGTCGCCAGGCGTTGGGTGCCTCCACACCTCTCCGCATCACGTTCCTTAATAAAGCGCGCCCCTCTTGGCTCACTTGCGCAATCAATCTCCGGCCCGACCCTTCTCATCTCGCAAGTGGCACACCTTCACAGAGTACGGCATTTGCCCTATTATTAGCGACGGGCTCGCCGCGTTGCGATCGCAGGGAAACCTGCGACACAGAACACAGGGAAGGCGTAGCATGGATTGGAGAGAGAACGCTTGTCAGGTCGGAAGAGGAAGGAATAATTCAATTCAGTGATGCTTTATCTTACGTGGCGAGATCCATGCCACCAGGCATTCCATCTGTAGTCTGACCTCGCAAATTTCGTTACTCTGCTTTCACCATCTAGCGGACAAAGAAGGCATCGCTTTGGGTGATGGAAAAAGCGATTTAAATTCAGTCTCAGAGGCTTCTTTTAGGCTTGAGAATCATTTACATGCAGTAAATCTACAACACGGGACAGCTGGCCTTACTTCCCTTCGGAAGGAAGGCGTACGGAGGATTTTTTCGTCTTTAAAAATACACGCATCAGCTTCGAATTATAACAGCCCTATACGCGAACCGTTATACCGCCAAAGCCTCTCAAAGAAGAGAGGGCAAAGAGGAATATTCGCTGCCCGGGGTGCAAGAGAATCGTCAGTCGACACGTCAGTCAGTCATACAGATGATTTTTTTTTTCGATTGAAAACTTGGTCGACAGTTTGGGCTAGTTGCACTCTAGAATGTAAATATCATCAATATCAGTAATATTCTGTTATATTCTTTTTATTTTTAAGATGTGCTTGGTGATGCAGATACGTCCAGTAGGTTTAAATATTTAATCATGTGATCAAAAATTTGTTAGTATTTTAAAGCATTTTGTCGATTATTCTCGTGCAATTTCAGGATACCTTTCGAAATACGATTGTATAATAATACTAGTGGCATACAGCAGCAGAAATGACACTAAATAAAACAGCAAAAAATAGTTTGTTTTCTAAACATAGCACATACACTGCTTAAGAGCCACAAATAAAATATTCTTGTACAGTACTGCAACAAATTTAATATTTTTCGGCAAAAACAGTTTTAGGAAATAACAAAGAATATACGGATACACAGTATACTAGTTCTTTTCATACCAAGAATATCAAAAAAGTTGATGTTGCTTAACATAACTAACATTTCAGGGAATGCGAATTTTTCTGGGAGCCTTGTTTTCTCATGACCTCTGCTATGTTGTCATAAGTGACACCCTGGGTATTCTAAAGTAAAGTATTCGCACGGTTGTTTTAAACATCAATTTCATAACAATTATCATTATTATTATTATCATTATCATTATTATTATTATTATTATTATTACCATTGACTTTCTTCGGATTTAAATATCAATTCCTTAAAGCTTGTGGATGGGGTGAGTCGAGCGAAGTGGACTAGTTGTGAAATAATGAAACTTCGACTCCTCCCAAACATTCCTACCATAGCCCAGGTTAATTAATTAATTGACTTCGAAGGACCACCCAGATTCCTGTAATGAGAGAACAGGTTATAACCACCCTTGCAGATCTGGGACTGCAAGGATAGAGGAGGAAGGAGAGTGCTTGTTACCATAAAAGTTGTAGATTAAGTCATGTAAACATATATTCTATTTAAAACAAAATACATCTTAAACCATACGGGGAAGAAGGAACAAAGGGTTGCAGCACACAAAATCACAATGTAAATATACAATCTTGCCCATGACATGGGATCATATTAGTGCGGTAGCACAGAACTTGTTTCTCTTGCATCTTGCTGAAGTTGGTATGACTGCGGGCGGCTAGCTAAGCCAGGCCCGACAAAGGCAGATGTAGTTCAGGAGATTGTGGGTGCCGTAAGTGAGCACCAGAGAGAACACGAAACACCAGTTAGACACATAATGTCGGCAATACAGCTTGTAGAACAGTTAAACACAGGCGCCACATGGACGTGAATATAAATTAGCTGAGCACGTGGCGAGTAACACAGTTTGTAGAATAGTTAAACACAGGCGCCACATGGACGTGAATAAAAGGTTAACTGAACACATGGCAAGTAGTGCAGTTTGCAGAATAGTTAATTGAGATTGCCACACAAGCATGAACACAAATATAGTTGCATGCGGCAAGTAATTAGGGCGCAATAGTCACCAGTAGCAGCATTGAATGTAGACGGCAAGAATGGCCGCAAGGTTGAGCGGCGAGGCAGCATGCTCGCCAGCCACGTTGTAGAAGCAGAAAATTGCTCAGCAAGAGGAGCAATTGTTAGAGGCAGCACCATGCGTAGCGTGGGGCCCAAGTGATGACGCCAGGAGAGAGGTGCGGAGACCCATCCGCACAGCTGGGAGATCAGATGAGTACTGAGAGACACGCCGCAGGGCGGCGCGGAGCACGTCTGCTCGACATGAAGACCAGACGAGAACTGAAGAATGGCCGTTGAGCCATTCGAGGCGTCGGTTAGGCTTCCAGAGAATTCTTGCACACAAAGGAAGCTCTGGCGGTGGTGGGGGGGCGCTGGCGTGGCGTGAGCGCGCGGTGGCAGCGGTGTCGCCAGCCGCAAGCAAGAGCAGGCGAGTGCTGTGAGCTGGTGCACTCTGGTGACAGGAGGAGGGATTAATACGAACATAACGGCGCGGAGGAGCGGTAGACAGGCCGGCCGTTGGCAAAGATAGCGCGTCTTGCAAGAAATGGCTTCTATGTGTTGCGCCATATGACGCAACTGGAGATTTCCAGTAAGCGCAGCTGCACGAGGCGGTTGCTGCGAGAGTGGGTTGGCATCGTTGTGGCGTGAGCGGAATTCCGAGAAGCAAAGCGTTGCCGCACGTGGCGTATCTGTAGCTTGTTTGGAAATACAAATTCTGAGAAGTGGGCCGCTATGGCCGTGCAGAAACCTCAGAGATATGCGTCTTTGAATAAAATAAAAAATATAATTATGAAATAAACAGCTTGCTCTGACAGCTTGCTTATTGAGTGATTGAATAAAATACGCTCTTCTTAGATAAGCAGTATTCAATTCTCATCAATGAACCCATGGTAGGTAATTACTATTTTCTTCTAGCAATACAATTTCTAAAGCGCTTTCTTTATATTCTATTTTCCATAGCAACCCCAAGCGTGTTCACCTCTTTTTCAGAATATAGTATGTCTTTCTATTTTGGCAAGTTTTCTCGCTATCGACCTAAAGCGGAAAGAGAGGGCACAGAGAATGGAAGGTGCAGCATGCCGCGACAATTGGGAACTACCTTCTGGGGCGTCCTCACTAATGGAATTGTCTGTTGAAAGCAGTCTTAGCGATAGGGAGCCGGCCCCCCGTTGCTTTGGTGGGGAAGAGGGGAGGAGCTCTCCCCCGACGCTCTTATCGTTCTCGCATCCTCTCGTTCTCTCCACCTGCTGCGATGGTTCAGCGGCAGCGTCGTTGCCTCTGCATCGTCGTTGTCTATTCAGGTTTTGATGTTTGAGTTCCAACGATGGCGGAATTTCGTCACTAGCTGCAAACCTGGGATCAATATTATACAGCTACTATTTGGGAGAGAATTCTAGTGACCGGCTGTTCTCATCGTTCGACTGAAAAGTGGGCCACGGACTGCGTACGATCTTCGTTTCCTCATCCTCCCCTTGTCCTCTTCTCTCCCCTTGTACACACACTCACATGTGCAACCCACCACACATGTCGGGAGGACAATCGGGAGCTTAGAGCTTGTTCCGGTTGCGCAGGTGCCCCGCTGGAGGAGATATCTGCAGTGAAAAACCACGCAAGTCGACATGTAGTTCGCTAGTTATAATTCCTGTACTATTCCGTACAATAATTTATAATATATGATAATGCTCTAATGCTGCAAATGAAATATTAGAAACGAAATGTTAACATGAAAAAATAAAAGAAATGTACGTAATTTCACTGCACTTTAAAAAGAAGAAAATTATTAATTTTCATCATAACACCCATATAAAGTGAAATGTTTGTTTAACAACATTCCAATTGATATTATTATCAACATTAACCACGAAAAATGAAGTACGCTCTCTAAATTCACCAACCAATCGAGTTTTCGGTATCTAGGTCCAATAAAACATTTATTATGGTTACATGTATTATGTTAGAGGATGTAATTTACTATATATAACAAAAGGCCGTTTTCCGGCGAAAGATCATGTAACTTTATCTTCTTACGAAGAAAGTGCGAGAAAGTAAAACCAATATAATCGTCACTAATTTGTACAAAAAAGACAGATTTGTACAGGCAAAGTAATAAATTTCGTCTCAGAACATAATCAAATTCGAAACGTTTCCATGGTTTCCAACTTAGAAGTCATTGCCACTGACTTATCAGATCCCACGTTCCATAAAGAAATCCCACGTTCCATAAAAAATACACAAATATCAGACTAAATTCCAAATAATCTCAACCCTAACCTATTGTTACTCCTGAAAACAATATCAATTACGCCGTTCTCCCCTTCTGCAAAAACATATATCTTCAAATGTAACAACTTATAAATAAATATAATCTCTCACGTGTACTCTATAATAACAACAAAATCAATCTATTTTTCAACAACCACAAAGAAGTAACCACAATCTTAGACATATCTAATGTACGCACTAGTATACAAAAATTCATGTGATACTTGCAACAAAGTCTGCAATGGCGAAACCAAATAATATTTACAAGAAAGGCAAGATTAATGCGGTATCAATAAGGGTCCTTCCATTTATACAACTGTTACAAAATGCCAGGTTGAATAAAATCACAATGAGAATATGATAATGAATATGAATTCCATGATTGGAACCCAAAAGAATTCTCAATAAATTAACCCTAGGAATGAATCACATTTCAACTTGTGATGCTATAACAGTACACACTTTCTCTCCTATACGAAGAAGTATTCCACAATTTCCGTACATATCAACACATCGCAGTCAATGGGTGGTAGCAACAATGGGCGCTTGCGGCAATGGGCGATGTTAACAATATTCTCTGATAAATTCTTAGCATAAACGCCATTCTTCCTATAAACTGAACACTTTTCCTGTTTTCATTGTTCCGATTTTTTAAGTTTAAGAAGTTTTATTAGGCGTTCTTTATGAAAGACTATTGCTTCTGTTTCAAAAACATCAGTTTATTTTTCGCCGTGTCTACAAGTGTATTCTAAGTTTATTCTAAAATTTTTAATTTTATTTTATGTGAAGACTTTACAACCAAAAAAATCCATAATTAGTCTCTTCATGATTGTCTGCAAACAGAAATTACAGTTATAGATGCCAGTAGGAAGGCTGCCAGCTGGAAAGCAGTAAAACCTGCTAAAACGTTTCATTTTTGCTGCCAACTCGCCTTCAAAGTCAAAGTAATATGAATAAGAAATGAACGAATACTATTTTAACCAAATTTATAGATACCACAATTACATATAACTCACTTCCAGCTTGACCTTTCAGATTGTGTATATTTGAATAATTGTGTAAATTTGTGGCAAATACTTCAAAAGTGTCAAACGCTTAGTGCTAATTCTATCGAATAATTTTAACTTTAAGCATATTATATTATGATTACAATTATTATTAACATAGTTTGTCATTTTCCATTTTATATAAATAACATATGTGTGTCAGATATTTATCTAATTTATCTGATTCAGAAAACTTTAACATGACCTTTTTTGAGGATCTGATTGTGATGAAAATTTTCAAAAAATATTTTCATAACAATAGTTGTAGGAAGATGTCGAACAAATTTGAACTTTTGCCATTTTTCAAAAATCAGGGATTTCACCGAAAATGAGACATTCACTGCTTTATTAATAGACCTTTAAGCTACCTGATATCAAAATTGAATGAAAAAAATTGATAGTCTTATTTGAGAAAAATTAATTTCAAACAATCCCTATATTAGTATTTACTAGGCTGTCCGGGTGACGCCGCGTCCATGGCGAAGGTGCCGACGTTCCGGTCGCCATTCTGCGACCTTCCTCAGGGCGTAATGCGAAACGTCGGCACCTTCGCCATGGACGCGGCGTCACGCGGACAGCCTAGTAAATACTGACTCCGGCCGCGGAAGCCTACGCTCTCAATCCCTGTATTTCACGCAAAATTACGAAAACTCCTTAACTTTTCGAAAAAGTGTTCATGACCTAATTTCAAGATCTGAGTTTAAGTAACAGATTGCATTAAGGAAAAAAAATTTGCCTTCAATATTGTAGTTGTAGAAAGATGTTTCAAAAATCGCAAAAGTTTTTTTTTAGGCATCAGGGATTTCGACGAAAATGAGTCCGTCTCCTTTCTCTTAAGCGTCCTTGGCGCTACCCGAAAAGCAATTTAATAAAAAAATTTACTCCCATATTTTTTTCAAAATTTTGAAAATGTTCTAGAGACATCAAGTTAAGTACCCATCCCTCAATTAAAATTCTGGTTTCAAATTCAGAAAACGCGACATCAGCCAGATCGATTACGAGATATCAATTTTAGAGAAAATCTGATGAATGGTTTCGGCGCTAGCTTTGACCACTAACGGACAGAGAGACCGAGTAGACAGACAGGCGTATTGCCGTCAATTAGTTTTTAGTTAACAATAACCCACAAAACATGGATTCTGACTACACAACGTGTTAGAGGAAGTAATTTACTATATAAAGGGACATAATGCATACTCATTTTCGTTATCAGTGTCCGGCGATAAGAGTTTTTCTGTATTATATTAGCCATTTTGCCCGCAGCATTCCCGCAAGCTCGAAAACCCCAATATACTCATTTTTGTTGCATTTTTTTACATTTTCCAAATGGCATCCACCATATTGAATCCGCCATTTTGAATTTTTCATTTTTGATATCTTATTTGTACTTAGTGATGTCAAAAACCTCAATATAAGCCTTAATAAAGACTTATTTTGGAACAATAAAATTCAATCTGTTAATGTTTAGATTCCACTTTTGTGAAAATATAAATAATAAAAATGTTTGTCAACGATTTCCAACTAATTCATGATTGACGTAAGGAATTGTGTTCAAACAGTTTACGTGACAGAATTGTATTCAGCCCTTTTTGCGTAACGTTGTAACGCTTGGTGTCACTCGCAACCAGGAATGCGTTCCATTCTGTTTTGCATTGCATTGTTGATTCCAAAATTTTAGCATGTTTTCATATTTAATGGACTTGGTTTAGGTATTTATTATTGTAATTCACTGCCCTCTATGGCTCAGTATTCAATTTATAATATTAATCAAGGGCTTTCAGGAAAAATGTATTCAATAATAAAAATAATATAATTTATTTCTGTTAATGAGCGCAAGCAATGTGGTAGTTAAGCAAAAAATTGTATAAATATAAATTTAAAGGGAACAATACAAGTATGCATACAGTTAATAAATAATCAAATAAACAAAAAATAAAGTTTATACAAATAGAAAGTATAAAAATTAAATAAAAGTGCCTATTTCTAATCCGTACCAATGTCTTCGCTTCACTTCCCTTTACTTAAGTTCATGTCCCTTCGGTACCCAGCAGTTTATACATTAACGGCAAGTATATGTGCCGCACTTTGCCCGTATATTTTGGCCTTTCGTTATCCTGAAAAACATCACTACACATCAGTGCACTCTACACTTGCATCCTTGAGAACTCTCAAACGCATAATATGCGTGCTACTGGGAAGAGACAATAGCACCTCTGCATGTAAGTTGTTTCAGTCATTAATGGTTCTATTCAAAAAGCTTAATTTTCGTTATCGGTCCTTTGCTTTCTGAATTTTACTTTTGCGTGATTGGTCTCCTCTACTTAAGTAACATGGCATTTCAAGGCATTCACTGCTAGCTTTCCGTGCCGGTTGCTTTATAGGAAGGGTAGGTTTATTTATTTCCTAGTAAAATATGTTATGTATAAAAAAATTAAGAAAAAGAACGACGTAGGCGGCTCCTGTAATGCAGTTGAATCCCCTGTAGTTTTAGGCAGCAGTACGCGGGATGCTTAATTTTGGATATTTATACTTTAAAAATTATTTTCTTGAATAAAATAAAATGCCAGCATTATCTGAAAATTATGATATTCTTATTTTCATGCACCTTCTTGTAATTATATGAAATGGAAATTGAATAGAAAAATATTCTGGACAGTGTTATAAAGGTAAAATTAGCACGCACGAAGAGAGTAAGGACATTTATTTCAATTAATGTCGTTTGTTTCTTTCAATTAGAATCGATCAACGAATGACCAATACGTCGCCCTTTTGAGCACTTAGTGGACCCTTTTCTCAATGAATATCTCCGCGGGGGGTTGTTCAAAAGAAATGAAAGAATTATCTTCCATTGAGGGAATGATCTCACTAAAGGAGAAGCGGAAAACGGTGTAGAGTCCTGTAACAAAACTTTTCCATTAGCAGAGTTTTATAGCAAATATTACAATGCAGAAATTTATGAGCAAATATTATATCATCGTTAAGATTTGCTTCATATTTGTAACTATCTCATCGGGAAATATTAACTATAAAAAGTAAATGACGTTTCCCTGATGTCCCACGCATGTTCATATTGATGTCCATCAGTTCTTGGACTGTTTTGTGTAGCTTTTCTAGCGACTGTTTAACTTGTATATGCCCACGTTTTCTTGACGTCACGAAGAACTGGATTGGAAGACAGAAGGATTCTGCATACGACCCGTCACCTAGTAGCTGTCAAGTACTACAATACCAATACTGTGAATATTCACCTCTTCGCTATTAACCCAGCGGCGGAAACGTGAAAAATCCTGATGTCAGTGGTATTTGGGTCTAATAGAGCCGCTAGTTATTAGAGCCTATTTAAAGCATTACATAATTACAAAAATATTTTATTATGAAGTACGTGTTGGGTGAGCCGGAGAAACCCCAGTCCTCCTCCTCTTTCGGCCGGGTATAATAAGCCATCTGCAGTACTCATATGCAGATGTAGAAACGGTTTGACTGCCACTGTTATTTGACTGTCCGCTTTCCTGAGCATCGACATAAATGTTATGGATGAAACCAATTGATAAAAGGTAATGTGGCATTATGAAGGTATGAAGTAATGCCAACTTCTGAGTGGGCTTTAAATGCAACTTCTGCAGCCTCGACACTGCTTCCATCAAATTCGATATGGATGCTTTAGATGGGAAGCCGTTCCAGATAGAGTAGTTCACTTCCAGGTATGTTAGTGTATGATCATTTCTGATCAGAGGAATTCTCTCCCCCAATCTTTCCAGACAGGAGTCCTCAATGAACAAGGATCGTTCATAGGTTGTAATTTGAAATGATAAATATTTCGCGACGGACAATGTCATTCCAAGGGCCTCAAAAAATTCCACCTCTATATCAACCAATTCGTGAGCTCCTGGGGCATCTTTTGCTAACAGCACCAGATTGTCAGCAAATGCTAACACGGACACACTCCTTTCCATTAGCGTGTATTCTGACATGCTTTCAAATTTCTGAAGCAAGCAACCCCTGTTTTACTCCTCTAAGAATTCCTTTCGAGGGGTGCTGAGTAACGGTGGAAACATGAGCGTAAGAGTCCATTACCAAATTGGTGAAGGCGTCAGGAATCCAGGGAAGCCTGGACAGAGCTCACCGAATCGCCGCGTGAGGAACAGTGTCAAATGCTTTTTATATATCTAACACAGCACCTACACCACCCTCTGCTTCTTTATGTCACAGACTGCTTCATGAAGAATTTGAATGTTCGTGAAACAACAAGTTTCGGGGATAAACTTCACTATGGATCGAAGGCATTTGTCCGTAATGCCCCAAAAGATTTTGCTTAGAGGATTGTGATTAGAAGAAACAATTTACCACGTATAGGAACAAGATTTATCCACTTTTCAATACGTTATCTTCTTGAGTAGCAAGGGGAGAAAGTAAAAATTGCACGCAGCATAAAAGTTCACTGTGGATTAGAAAATTACTTTTTATCACCTTCAAAATTTGTGCCTATCACGCTTTTGGCTTTTAACTGACGTTTACTCTTCAACTATTCTTTCTGTAATTCAGTTAATGCAAGTGGATTAACCAAATGAACTTCATCCAGGTGCAGAGTTCCTGTTGATATAGGATCCTATGTAATAACTTTTGGATAAGTGTGTAACTAGATTGTGTCAGGGTGAGAATGTATTCATTAATGAAAAATGACAAGCCACGCGAGTAAATCGAAAATATGACAAAGAAATGTTGGAAGTTATGTACTTATTCACTTTGATCACTCTCTTCACCGTGAAAATTAAAATCAACCTGGAACCCTTGTTACGAATTTCTCAAGACCTGTCCCAAAAAGAAATAAGATGTTAGCAGCTAAGCCAGTTATAGATGAATACACAAATTAGAAGATACTTGGTTTGAGATTTTAATTGGCCAACTAACAGTGAGTCTATAATCACTAATTTCGGATACTTCTGAATATTGAAATATCAAATAAAACGTTCTTTATAAGAGTTTGAAAAACTTTCTCATACAAAAGTTATGCGAGACGGAAATTCCATTTGTCAAGGTTCTTTAGGAACAAAATCTACCGTCGGCTACAATAAAAAAACTTTCGTTGTATGAAGTGAGAGAGATTTAATATTAAGAACTGTTGGCACATCAAATATCGAAACACATCAAGTTTGGAATTCGTAGCAATACATGTGATCTTTAATAATAACGTTCGGAAAATAATATCTATTTACAAACCCTCACTTCCAAAATAGCCAAAACTAGCATACAAAACCTATTTCAATCCAAGAGGAAAAGTTTTACTTTTAGGATATATTAACCCGAAACACCAAAATTGAGGATGACAAAACAAAACTCGAGACGGAAAAATATTAACACAAACCAACAATAACTTTCTCACACCTGTAATCGTTCAATTATATGACAATACCACAACCATGGCAATAAAAAACCAGCAAAATATTTACAGTAACCTACTTAAATAATATATTTAACTCTAGCTTCAGAATTGAATTTTTTCCCCAATCATCTAAACATGCAATAGTAAATGTCTATAGCTAAACCGAAAAAGAACGCATCTAAATGGCCATCGCCCTATCTGCTTGTTAATTGCCTTCTAAAACTGTTTTGAAAACGTAATTGTAACCATATTTAAAAACATCATCTGAAAGTATCTAACTCGAGTCCCAAGGTTCAGTTAGGTTTCATAGAGAAAATATCTACGCTATACCAATTGTGAAGACTATGTGAACATATCTACCAAACATTTCAATCAAAACATTATATCATAACACTTTTTGTAGATACAACGCAGGTGTTTGACCGTACGTGGCACCAATCTCTCAAACTTTCAAACCCACCCAAATAGGCTCACCTCACTACCTACACACAGTCCATAACAAATTTTTAATTAATAGAACCTTTTTCGTTAACGTCAATAGCCACATCCCTAATCCCAGATTATCAAAGCAGGACTACCTCAAGGATCACCCTTATCATCAACGCTGTTTAATTTTTATGTAGCTGGCATCCCCAAATCAAAAAACATATATTTAGCACAATTTGCGGAGGACACAGCATTGTAAATCTCTGGCAACTAACTAGAAGACCTAAATGCAATAACCCAATTATTACACACGCTTCATAGCTGGGTCACAAAGTACAAAATTCAGTTAAACCACACAAAAACAGGAGCAAAAATATACTCACTTAGACCGTATACTCCCTCACCCCCCCCCATCCCGTCAAAAATACACATCCGAAAAGAATGGTCCCAATAAACCCTCCTAACTAAATTCTTAGGACTATATGTCTATTCAAGATTAAATTGGTGCGTTCATATTGAAACGAATATGATATAAACCAAGAAGAATTTTCAATTTAAATCAATGATAAACATACACAGTTTCAGGACAGAATTCAGTCTTACAAAAAATGCAATCCATAGAACCAGAATCGAAAATAAATATCCACTCCGTGTATTCCAAATCAAATTAGCAAACATGGAACTTAATTAGAGGACCCATAGTGGGACCTCTCCAAAGTATGGTATATAAGTTTAAAATACTTTAGTGAATAGGTAATAAAATTTGCATATTTAAAGTTGAAATGACTGTCTGTGTACTTACCTTTAGAAAAAATAAAATTAAAAAGAGGAAAATACGGCTCTCACCTAATAAGAAAGCTGTGATACACAGGTACTTGGAGCACTTGCTTCGTTGCTATCCTCCATCTTGATATTACGTGACACGTCATTGTCTAGCATGAGAAAAAATAATAGAGAAAGTTCAAAGAATATAACAGAAAGTAGTAGTTCAATCCATCTAGAAAAGTGAAAGGAGGTTGTATTTACTTGTAACAGGACATTATCCATCACTATAGTACATGCATTTAAAACATCTTCAATATGTAAAAAATTGGGTCTGCCATTATTTAGCCTGAAACCCTTGAAATCTAAAATATTGAAAAACCCATCCACCAACTGAAAGAGAGCAAGAATGTTGCGTGTGCTTCAACTAACGAATGTGTGAGAATCTGAGTTCGGAAAGTCCTGACTATGTACATTACCCGAAATTGAGGGAAGTCGCTTTCACCCACGTGGTTTCAGTTCTGATGATGAATTGCTTTTCCTCGAATACAACGACACTGTCTCCGGTCGAGTCAGGTGTCTCTTCAGATTCCTAGAACGCAATCATTGTAAGTGGAGATTGAATGCTTTCATGCGGGGTTTCAGAACACTGTTCTATCATGAAGACATTTGCTTTATGAATATGCGTATTTCTGATACTTTCAATTGTAAGTTCTGATTTTACATTTACATTATTTCTTTTTATTTATTTATCAAAAAAATATAACAAAGGTATATGATATGTGTAAGGAAGGGGAGTATATCTGCGCATCTTTCTTTTATGTTACCCTTTCCCCCTCTCTAGCTCGCTATCTCTCTCTTGTTTACATCACGTAGTTAATTTATTAATAGCTATTAATAGCCTTATGGTCTCTTTTCCGCGGCTTTGATGCGATGGAGAGACCATTTGGGGTGAATACCGGAATTCGAAAGATTAGAACGCGAAAGGATGTAGGTATTGTAATGGCTTAAAGGCCTTCGGCCTTGCCACATAGGATCAAGTAAGCTAATTTGTTTGTAATAGTTACCTATTAAATAAATAATAAATAATTTATTAATAAGATATAAACGAGAGTTTTAACAACATTTAATAACAAACGTTTTGTCTCTCAAGTAATAGAAACTATTTATATGGCAAACAAGCTACAAATTTTTTTATACAGTTTTCTTATGCAGCGGTTCTGTGTTTTACGAACGTGATACAGTGTACATATTTCACGACCTAAAATTACAATATTAGTATTACTCAGTGTGAAGTAACTCCCTCTTGACACTTCGTTATTAACAAAAGGACGTTGTGAATGGAGTGGTTATAGATAATTACGTGATCCTACAGTTTAAGCAACAAAATGAGTTTGTTGGGTGGGTGGGTGGGTAGAAATAGGAAATTCAGTTTAAATTACTGATACTTTCTGTATACAATTAATGTATATGAAGCATCTAAAACGAAAACATGAATATTAACATTAGTTATCGTTGTCGCTGTATAATTCTAAAAGACTAAATAAGCAAGTAACAGGTATTATATTTTGTTTTGCGTTAATGACACCCTTCTTGACACCCTTAGATTTTTGTCCGTCCTACAAATAATTAGTAAAGTATTTGAAAAATATATTCTTATGAGTTTTAACTCCTTCATATGATCATAATCGGCCTCTCGCTCTCGCCGTCTCAGTCTCACTCTCTCTCTCTCTCTCTCTCTCTCTCTCTCTCTCTCTCTCTCTCTCTCTCTCTGTCTCTGTCTCTGTCTCGCTCTCGCGCTCTCTCTAGCTCGCTCGCTCTCTCTTTTTCTTTTTACTTTCCTGAATACGTACGTATTAACGGAGTAATATCGCAAAGTAATATCCGTGGTGTACTGAAAGTTATGAAATGCTGCGGAAAATCGAGATTTAAACATAAATACACGTTTTAGTGTTCGCCATTACCGAAAAGTATTTATAATTTTTTTCTAAACATCCGTCCTTCTGTTTGTCCGGCCGTGAACAGCACTGACGCCTAAATCATTAGTAGTAGTTTTTCCAAAATTGATATTCCCCGGTTGATCCGTCTCGTCTCGAGACGCTCCAGTTTTGGGGGTAATTTGCATGAAGCCCCCAGGACCTTTTCAAAATTTTCTCAAAACCGGCGCCAATTTTTTTCTTTAAATTTCTTGTAAAAAATAGAAAAATACACTTATAAAGGTGGCATATGTCCGATTTTCACTGTTAATTCTGAATTTTAAAAAATTGCAAAATTTGGAAATTTCACGGGCGTCTTCCTACAAGTACAAAATTGAAAATAGAGATTTTCCTTGAAATAAAATGTGTTCTCCATTGTGAGTTTTTAAGGAAGGTCGTGTACGATTTCTTCAAATTTTTAATAGTTTTCGCGCAATATTGTGAGCAATGTGTCCAATTTTTTAAAAAAAAATACAAAACAAGATATTCTTAAAAACTGTTCCATTTTATCTTTCAAAGCAAAGCAAATAAATGATTATACCCAGGAATCGTCACTTTCATTGTTAATGCAAATCGATGAGCTCTCTATGGAAGATTGTGGCAAACGGCTTATAGAGCTCGGTTTAGGTGGCCTACCACTCTTTGTTACCACCGTTTTTTTTCTTTTTTGAAATAGAAAATTCAGACCTTTTCTTCGGCGACCCTTGCCCTTTGCCTTCTCTTTCTTTCATTGTTCCTTTTCTTCATAGAGTTTTTTGAAAGGTGAAGCAGACGAAATCTCCGAATACCGCTTCTTACGAGCATTTTGTGAGGATGGTAGTCTATTTTTGGCGTTGGGGGATTGAGGACACAATGTTTGTAAAGGAGTCTTCGCATTCGCTCTTGTTACCTCTTGCCCCTCCCCCTCTCCCCTAAGCTACGTTTGGGAGATAGAAAATGCTTTTATTTATTTCATATAGGTGTTTGTCACGCACGGTGATTTTCCCAAGTGACAAAATACTAATTTCTAAGGAATTGGACGTCTATTGAAAGTATTTATTTGCTTTTCGTCGACTTCTCTTTTAACTTTCTCTCCTTACTAAATAAATAATCAGATAAAGTGTTGTAGGCTAATTGTACGCAGGAGAGAAGTGATTTATAGGTAGACAAAATTGTCGAGCCCAAGTAACGAAAAAGTGAATATATCTTGTCCCTATATGTAGCAAATTACTTCTTCTTACACATGAATTCAGAATCGATGTTTTGGGGACTATTGATATCGAGAAATTGATTAATGGCAAAATGTTTGTATGTCCGTCTGTCAGTCTGGGACCAACGCCCGCCCCAAAACCGTGCAAATGATTTTCTCCGAAACTAATATTCCCCAACCGATCAGAACGATCTCAAAGCCCTGCAAGTTTGAAACGGACATTTTGTTTTGTAATGGTACTTTACAAGGATCTTTAACAACATGATCAAAATTTTCGCCAAAAAATGGCTCCAACGTTTTGTATTAAACTTAATGCTTTCATAGCATAAACCACGATTTCAGTAATTGAGCGGGATTTTCGTTGAAATCCCTGATTATAAGAAAATTGCGAAAGTTCAAATTTTGTTCGATATCTTACTACTACTACAATATTGAAGATAAAGATTTTTTTAAATGAATTCTGTTCTAAAAAATATATCTTTAAATAAGGTCACGCTTTTTAAAACGAGTCATAAATAAGGTAATTTTCTTTAAAAACCTAGTTTTTTGATAATGTCCACTGAAAGTAGGGCAATTTTTTTTTTCTCAAAACGACTCCACTTCTAAGAAATTGTTTCCACATATATAGCAAGACTTAAAATATGCCACAGATCTGATTTTCGTTGAACTCTCTGAATTTTTGAAAGTTGCAAAAGTTAGAAATGATGATCTATAGTATGGGTTGTTGAAGCACCAGTAGTTTTTAAATATCGTAATCAGTATCATTTTTACAATTATTTATTTCAGTCTTTTATTTGAATCTTGTTTGTAAATGTAATAAACGTGACCGTGTGACATTTCTTTCCGTCTCACTCTTTTCAGTTTTCCCCCTTCTTCTCATTTGTGGGAGGTGGGTGTGGAATTTGTGGGAGGGAAAGGATGTGTGTTACTTCGTTATGCGTACAGTGATATTTAATCGCCGTAAATAATAAAAAGCAACGAAAATACATTATTACGACGAATAAATCTAATAATTTTTCAGGTACTGAAAGGCGAAATGTCTTCCTGCGTTAAAATTCCCTGTAGATTGACTTTTATAATAATGCGCACGTGTCAACATTGTTTCGCAGTGCTCCGCAATGAACGAACTAATGAAGAGCAGTGGCATGTAATTCTAAAGTTATAATGAGACTTAAAATTAGGAATATACGTGTGTCTAATTTCATGCACTACGTAATTATCTTTCAGCACCAACAGGTTTAATAGATGAACTACACCTCTAAATGTTACATTACTGTGAAGTTTAGAGCTCGGGGTCTGACAGGAACGTTTTCCTCTAATTTAATAATATACATCAAATAATATTACATAAATACAAATGTTTACAAATAATTTTACAAATTTAGTTAGCACATAAAAGTTTTATCGTATAGTCAGATGTAAAAAAAATCAATAATGGAAGTTCTCAAAATAGTTTATCAGAATAACTTATTGGCCCTTTAATTGTGTGTGTTATAAACGTTTTCGGAAAGGAATGGAGATTGAAGTAAAATCAATTTTAATTAATTCATACTCCATTCTGTTTAGAGAAAGAATGTGTTTAAAGAACATAATCATCACTGTCGAGACACACCACATAATCGAGACACAGATGAATGGGCAGACGTTTTGCCGTCAATCAATTTTACAGGGTCAAGGACCCACAAAACATGGATTCTCACTATATAACGTGTTAGACGAAGTAATTCCCTCCAACTGTGGGCCACCGCAGAACGTCTAAACAGTTCACGATATAGAAATGTAGTTTTCACTCAACAATGCGTAAGCATCACTTAAGATAGTATTAGATTAAATGTGTGTTTGCGTAGATATATATCTACGTGAGATAAAGGAAGAAGAGCGTAGAGTAAAATTACCGACGTATAATAATTTGATTAAAAATAACCACGGATCGTCATGAAATAGTTTGCATTCTTGAACTCAACCAAACTTCATCACTAGCGGAAGAACTCTTGAATTAACTGGAGTTGACTTTTAGTATCGATTCTGTACCCATCGTTTTAAATGTACTTGAACAACTTGTGCCTCCGAACTTCAGCGAGAGATTCGAGACTAGCAGGAAAAGCGTAGATCTAACGCTTCGAAAAAGGAACTTGAATCTGAGGGATGAAACACTTCGGCAATAACATAGAAAATAACTTTTCTAGGAGAGACGTCTGCACTCCAATCCGGAAATACGAACTGCGTTTTAAGAACTATTAATATTTTCTGGTATTTGAATGCAGCGTATTTAAGTTCACGACAGGTTCTGAGTTAAAAAATAAATTGATGAACTGTGCCAATAATCACAGAATCTTCAGACATAATCATAAAGACTATTTGAGTATCATATGAGGGCTAAATAATAGGAAAAAATAAATTGTGTGAATATATCACCCACGTGACAAATTCAATACAACACGATAAACGAACCTACATAGTTATATATGTGTAATTTAATAACTAACATAGGTATTCTGTAAAGATGTAAAGCAGCTCAATTGCCAATTGAATAAATAGATCTCAAAGCAACATATATTTTATTCTTACAATTTGGCCTTCATACCAACGATGAGGTAGTAATTAAAGAAAAAACGATAATGGTTTAGATGGATTACAGCAGTGGTTGGCACATGTGATATGCGTTTTTGAATACCTTTAGTTACCGTTCGTTAAACACAAGAGTAAAATATTTTTTCAAATAGTCACCTCTTTTTTCTTAATGCACTACTAGGTAATATATTGTTCTTCTTCTTCTTTACGTCTCCATCTTAATTGTTAAGTTTTTTCCATTAATTTCCTTCATTTCAACCATTTTTATTAACTTCCTCGTATTTTTGCTTCATACGTTCATGATTCAATTTCTTCCTTTTCAAACCTCTTTATACAACTCTTTTATAAGTGCAACTAACTTATGCATCATTTATAAATTTTTGTTTGAAAGTTAAACGATAATTACATGAATTCAAACCCAAAGGTATGGATTGGATTGTCGTGAGTCATCGCTACTCGCGCACTACAATAAAAAGTATTAACGTCAGAATTCCAAAACCGATTGAGCAATTCGATCGTTATTCTCTACTTGAGATTAGAGCCAGAGCATATCATGTATAAAGGGAATTGAATGTATTGACGGAAATTGAAATATTTCATTAAGGAAAAATATCTATCATCAATATGTTGTCTTTTTTTTTTGAATGTTAATTTTTTGTTTGCAACTTTCGAAATAAAATAATTTACTTTCGGTTTGCTGATCAATTTCTTTAAGAGTCTTTGCTTTATCCGAGCGGGAACGGGAAAACTTGTGATACTTCACAGCACATTCTTTCTCGTGTTATTTGTAAATGCTTGCATTATTTGCAGCACATTATACAGACAAGCAAGGATAATTTCACATATAAATTGAACATCTAGAACTAAAGGCGAACAAATATATAGCGTTATGAATGCATGCAAAACTTTTTAACATATGCATATTTCATATGGCCCGCAAACCTGATAGATTAGTGACACAACATTTAGGTACATTTAACAACTTCATTCAGAATATTAAATAGTTAGTATTTACATAAAATTATCGTAAATTATGTTGATGTATTCCCATGTTAAATATTTAAAATGTTTTTAATCATTCTTTGCTACTAAGGTAGGCTACACATGAATTTGAAAGAATGTAAAGACATAATCAGCCAACTCATGGCTGAGAGCTAAAGTAGCTTGCCTTTCGTCAAGGGGGTCCATCAAGGGGGTCCAGGTTCGATTCCCTGACAATCTCGTGTGAAATTTGTTTCGACTAATTCAACTTCGACTAACGGGGTTTAACTGATTTGCAGAGGCTATTCCAACTCCTGTAAAATGTCCTAAACCCTATCACTGTCTAATTCCTTCCCAATTCCAAAAAACAAAGGCTAGCATCCTACTGATTTATATATTATCTTGGGGGTACACCAAGGATCGCACTCAATCGATGTGTTACTACTACTACTACTATTACTACTGGTGTAACGCAGCATGCTGTGAAATAAAGTTTATTATTAAAATTAAAAAAACAGACACAGATGAATGGGCAGACGTTTTGTCGTCAATCAATTTTACAGGGTCAAGGACCCACAAAACATGGATTCTCACTATATAACGTGTTAGACGAAGTAATTCCCTCCAACTGTGGGCCACCGCAGAACGTCTAAACAGTTCACGATATAGAAATGCAGTTTTCACTCAACAATGCAGTGACATGCGGTAAGTAATGTGCTATTGATGTGTTGTTTGAATTTTTTAAGCTTTAAAGAACTTTAATTAGCTTTAATTTTTTAAATGGAACCGTGTATTTTTCTCAAAAGCAATAGATAATATAAAGAGAAATGCAATGAAGTAACATGTGTGAATGTTTTGATTGTATTTTGTGTATAAAATTATCCTTTCTGACATGTGATTTGAAATTAAACGTGTAAGATTTCCTGTAGCAGCCCTTGCAACTGCTGCTTTTAGGGAAGGTGGCCTTAGCTGCCTCTCCCCTCTTCCTGCAAAAATGGCGCCGCGAGAGTGAGAAAAATACACGGTGCTTGTGATCGCTAGTTAGAAACATTCACGACTCCATTTCGAAAATAAAAGATGATCAATTTCTCGAAAAGTAAAAATATTTCAAATATCCATACAGAATATTACTTGCCCCATGATTCTGTATTTTTAATAAATAATTCAGCAAATAACTATAACTAGGATTAGAAAAAAATATTTATTTATAAAAGTTGGTTTTTTGCGTATAGAAACGTGGATTCGGTGCCAATTTGAACACATTTCTAATTGGAAAGGAATCAGTTGTTTTATTCAAGATATTTTTAGTGTCATATTATTGTACTTCCTCCGTACAGGTCAATAACATAAACTTCAAGACCGCTTAATCTATGGGACGTTTAATCACGATAACAAATAAATTGTAGTGAGTTTTTTTCTGATACTGGAAGGCCAAATTACAAATAAGAAATGGAAGAATGACAGCAAAGTACAGAACAGCTGCAGACTTCTTTGTTATCCGCTCAAATACTTGGTAGATTGTTGTTGCATTAATAAGTAATTAATGGATACTTATTTTGGAAACATTCATCTTTTCACGTCTCAAGAAATTGGATTATTTATCATAACCTGTACAATAATACCAGTGTATGTTAATTTTGAGTAGTTACTAGAGATCTGAAGTGAACAAATACAACTGAACTGAACTAAATAAAATCAGATTTCTTAAATACTGCAATATAAAGATTACTGTAATTTGTCGTTTCATAAGTAAAGTACGATTCGATTAAAAATGAACATTCATATTATTCAAAACTATATTTGTATTCTTCCATTTTTCATTTTAAAAAGAAACACATTTTATGTATATTATAAACAGATACAACTCGTGCTTTTTTCGTACATACTTTGTTTGTTACAAGAGAACTTACATTATGAGAAAGTGTTTCTTCCAAAACCACTCTCCATATGTTCGTTACAATAATTTATAGAGACATAGAAAAGTATGTTAATTATCACATTTAATTCTCTCTTTCCAGAAATTTATCACTTACAACGTTCATTGACGCATGATTCATTTCTTATTCATAAGTTTGCTTTCTCACAGTACGTGTCCTGCACACTAGTGCCATCTCTACGGCAGAATGGCGCCACAAGTTGAAAGTGAAGCAATGCAGTGCTACCTTGTAGCAGACACCTCAACTAACGTTTCACGATCCTGTTGTAGTAACAAGATTCTCCGCCAGGTCACAGATGCTCTCAGCTAATCCAATATCGGCTAGTGTTTCAAGATGACAGCTGTCGATTGCAAGTTTAGAATGAGTTTGCTTTCAGCTTTGTAGTCTTCTCTCACAAGTGCTTCGTAAATAGGGAAGAAAATTGTTTTTCGGAATGAGGCGTGAGCGAGGAAAAGGATACTGCAATTAATGATTAAAGACCTAGACTTCAACCCCGTCGTTTCTGTGCAGAAACGTCTCTTAATGGATATTTTATGTTTTGTTTATTGAACTAACAATAATGCGATGTCCTAAACATTATATATATATATATATATATATATATATATATATATATATATATATATATATCCTGAGTGGCATAAAAAAATACATTCACTTGCAGTATGCTTGGGACGAGTTTGAGTTTTGATCAGGGACATCTATAAGCAAACACCATGACAGGAAAACAATAATTCTGGTAATGACTAAATAATAATAATAATAATAATAATAATAATAATAATAATAATAATAATAATAATAATAATACAGGCTAAATAAGTTTTAAATCCTCCACTATTTTTACGTATCAGCGCAAGTCCATACTTTCTTTATCAAAATCTCCGAGCTTCCAATCCATTCAAAATCACGAGCCATCATCCTGCCTTAGCCAAACGGCTTCTCAAAATTAATACACCGGCTGAGTCGAAATATCACTATATTTCGGTGTATTCTAGTTGAAATCGGTGGCGATCTGCACTCGTTGAAACAACATGGAGGTTGGGAGATCTCATCAGTAGCATAAAACTATATTTAACAATTGTAATCGAAAAGAATTAAAATTTCTAAACAGTTTTTCAGCTCCGTCGAGATATCATCAACAAGATTCAAGTACGACGACACACCTTCGACCGCTTATAAAGGACAGTAATATCGCAATAATAATTATTAGTCATTCGATATTAAGATTATATATAATGAAAAATTGTAAGTTAAAAACAAAAATACTTTCACTGCACATACAAAATTACTTTTGTATGTGCTTTTTATGTTATATGTGAATATTACTTATATTGTTGGTTATTTGTTTTCGAAGTTTAATAATTAGTTTGAAGATCACGTTGTTCCTTAACGGCCGGCGGATCTTATTCTTCCGGCAATATTTTTTGTATCTTAAAATTATATCATTTTCGTCCTTGTTGTTCGCCATGTTTTCTCTGATTTCAGAATTCAAAAAGTCTGGCATTTCATGTTCCGTGTTTCCTTTCATTGGTTAAGGGCGTTCGAGAACTGTGTCCTATTACAGAGTAGCCAAATATGTCGTTGCCATAAGCGCTTCTGGCAGTGTTAATTCTAATTCAATCCAGTTCAACATTTCAGTATTATCTCAGCGTTATCTCAGTTATCACCTTCTCGCAGATCGTCACGACATTGCAATTCTAATAGTCGCGATCTTACGATCTAATACGTGCGATCCTACAAAGCTTTTACTAGAAGGCTGATCAAACATATTACTTCTCGTCGCTTGTTTTGCGTGCAAGGCTGTGATCAGTCACAAGCCTGTTCTACCTATAATATACCTGAAGCTACATTATGACTAATAAAAAGAGGAGTAGCCATCAACAAAGAGAATTCATTCAATCTCAGTAGAAAAAATGGTATAGGTGAGAGGTCAGAACTGCTCTTGATATGAGTTTCCCACTACCCGATATACAATACAACTTATAACTTCAAATGATCCTTTGCCAGTACAACAAAATATTATGATTTGGTATGAAAAGACGAAGATTTTGAAGGACCTCGGACGGGCTATTTTCCATATTATAATTTTTCTGATAAATTACTTCAATCGGGCCATAAAATATTTCAGTCACAAATTAATGTTTTATTACGCAATTTAGATCTGCCAACAGAAAATCCTGCTTGTGCTGACATATATACTCAAACTGTGAAGAAAACGTAAAAATTAACAACTTTCACCATCGTCAAAAATATTTGGAACGATTTTCGTATCCAAAAGTACAATATACTTGTTCGCGCGAATATATGAGGTTTATTTGTTGCGTTGAACCTAAAACACAACGTAAGTTACCAGACGATATTCATGCATTTGTCTATGTGTCTGCATTTGTCTTGTGTGATTCCTCACAGTGGAACGTAATATCTTCCGTTCCTGTTGCTCATTAATGCTAAGTGAAACAATGTTGCGTCAGCATGAATCAATTACAACAGCGCTTATACTACAACTGACGGAGGTGGGAATTATATGGACACTATAACTACGCACGCCCTGAGAATTGAAAAGACCGTGATTCCCCGTTATTGGATTTTAAGAACATAGTGTTATAATTGATTTCGCTAGAGACTTTACGGAAAGAGTTGGTTACGTATCTTTTAATCCCTTGCCATTTTAGACGGTTAAAAATATTGCAATGCATTGTATACAAGATAAAAATATTACTGAAGGCTCATTTTTTTTAAATTTTGGAAATGTAGTGGTCCGATATTTTAAATGGAACTTGCCCTAAAACAGGTTTGTAGAGTTCTACGTTATTACTTTGCCACGAACAAAACTTGTGATGCTATGACAGCACATACTTTCTCGGAATATATGTAACGGTTACATACTGTTCTAATATTGTGACATGGGCCCAATGAATAATTCAACCAGCTTTAGACATATTTCCTTTACCAAAAACATTGTGAAATTTGCAAAAAATACATATCTCTAATTTGTGAAACATTAATTTATTAATGAAAATATCGCTTAAGCAGAGTTTTATTGTACTAAGAGTTTAATGAAAAACTAAAGGTGCTCCAACAGAGCATCCTTTCTCGCATTAATGGAACACCGTCACATAATATTGTAAATTTGCAATTTCGCCCTAGTATTACCTCAGTTGTAATTTGAAGAAGTCTATCTCAGTTCTATCTTCGTTGATGATACACAATTTTCTATGTGAAAAAAAAAAATTCAAGACGAAGGAAAAACACTGTTTGATGTTAATAACGTCCCTTCTAAGAATCGAAATATATGTCCTTCACCTTCCGCGCACTGCCCCACGACACGCTTGCTACCTCGTGTGAGCAAGCGGAGGCAGCCGAACGCTTTTTTTTTCTTTTGTCCCCTCCACAGTAACCCTGTGAAGGAGGGGAATTTATTATCATAAATATTTTTTGATTACGCTGCTGCCTTGCGGCTTAAGCAGTTACAGGCGGGGCTTTTTCTTACAACTAACTTACAATCTAGACTTAAAGTTATCTTAATTGCACTTTGGCATTTCTAACTTACACTAAAATCATTATTGTAATTCTATTTATTTATTCTACGTAAATTGTTTGTATGTATTGGTACATTATTATTATTTTTTCTACATTCACACATCATTCATACTATTTTCATTATATACATAACCATTCATTCTTCCCATTCATTCACACTTCACTTCACTACACTCACTGTTCGCCACGGCACTGACTTGACTCAAAGTGTCCGTGGCGCTCGGGCCCATTGGGAGGCGTGGCAGGTGGGGCGCGGCGTCGCGTTCCCCGCGCGTCCCTCGGCCGATGGCAAGTCTTCCCCCTCACGCTCGGCTGCCTCCGCTCGCTCGCACAAGGCAGCAAGCGTGTCGTGAGGCAGCGCGCGGAAGGAGAAGGCGACGCGCTTCGGACCTTTCCGGAGGTGGGACCGATGCGCGTCACTGTTTGCCTCACGGCCGGTGTCGCGCAGGATGCGCGGCGCCTTCGGACCCAGAGCCCTTTTAAGCGCCGTTACTGACCGCCTTTGGAGCTCCGGCAAGAATTGGTTTTTTATACCCAGAACCCCGAACACGTCGGTGTTTCTAAGGTATCTATTGGGAATGGGAGGAGGGAGGTGGGGGTACGCCGCGAGACGCGCAGCGCGGTTTTCCGCCGTGCGAATCGGGCGGAGGGTGGAGGGAGGTGCCGCCGCGAATACCTCGCAGGCATACGTCCAAATGGACCGCACGCAGGCGGTGAATAGGCGGCGTTTGAGGGCAGGATGAAGTTCGGGGGCTCGAAGGAGTGGGCGTAGGAGCGTGGTTCGGGCAGTTATTTTTGGCTAACGTACTTGGCGTGGGCGTGCCAGCGTAGGCCGCTGTCAAGCTTCACACCAAGATACTTCGCCGTCTTTTGCCACGGTAGATGCGTGCCTAACAAGCTCACGACTTCATCGGGGTCGGCCCTCTGTCGAGTGAAGTTGACGGCTACGCACTTGTCAGGGTTGAGGGCAAGCTTTTTATGGCTTAGCCATTTGGGAAGCTCGGCGAGACAATCATTCAGATATCTCACCGATTTCCTTTTGTCCGCCGATTTCGCATAGTAAGCGAAATCATCCGCGAACATTAGAAGCCCGCAATGTTGAATGCCGGTATTTTTTTCAACAGGAAGCGGCGCGTCGTTGACGTACAGGCCGAATAGTGTCGGTGAGAGCACGCTTCCCTGAGGCACGCCGGCTGCGGCTCGCCTTGGGGACGAATGTACGCCATTGACGCGAACCTTGAATCGTCTATCTGTCAAGAAGCTGGCGATTAGTCTGACGTAGCAGTCGCTGATTCCAATGTCCGCAAGACATGCGAGCGCCCCCTCGTGCCATACAGAATCGAATGCCGACCGCATGTCTAGAAAAACCACTGGCAAGTTCTGCCGTCTTTCGAGAGAGAGACCGATCTCGGTACTTAGCCGCGTCAGTTGTTGCGCGGAACTTAGACCAATTCGAAATCCGAATTGCTCATCTCTAAGAAGCTTAAGACGCCGTATTTCCTGTTGCAAGCGCTCCAGGATCAGGCGCTCGAAAGCTTTCGCAAGAAGCGAGAGGAGACTAATTGGTCTGTAACCGCTCGCCAGGAGTTGGTCCTTGTTAGGCTTTGGTATCATGGATACTGTCGCGATTTTCCACGCTCTGGGGAAGTATCCTAGCGCTAGGCACGCATTTAGGAGCTCCCGCAGGAACTCCACCCCGTCGGCGCCGAGCGCGCGGAGCTGGGCGGCTGTTATTCCGTCCGGCCCGCATGCCTTGCGCGTATTGAGTTGTCGCCGAACGCCGAACGCCGACACGCCATCGGCATAGGGACGCGCGGAGAACATAACACCGCATTTACTAGGCTGTCCGGGTGACGCCGCGTCCATGGCGAAGGTGCCAAATGCCATGGCGAAGGTGGCACCTTCGCCATGGACGCGGTGTCACCCGGACAGCCTAGTAAATACTGACTCCGGCCGCGGAAGCCTACGCTCTCAACATAACACCGCGCCCCACCTGCCACGCCTCCCAAAGGGCCTGAGCGACACGGACACTGTGAGTCATGTCAGTGCCGTGGCGAACTGTGTTCTGTAGTGTAGTGCAGTGTGAGTGAATAGGTTGAATGAATGGTTCTGTATATAATGGAACAAGAATGAATGATGCGTGAACGAATATATATATATATATATATATATATATATATATATATATATATATATATACACGTGTATTAAAAATGTGTAAACAAAATTTACCAAGAAGGAACATAAACAAAACATTACTTAGTATTAAGAAAAAATAAAAAAATGTTCAAGTTAGGTATGCCAAAGTGCTACATAACTCATAAATTAGATTTTAGGTAAAATTAAGTTAGTTTTAGTTAACGCTTAAGTAAAGCCCACCCTCTCAGCTGTTTAAGCCGCAACGCAGCAGTTTACTGTAAACCCGATTAAGCAAATAAATTGCGTCTCCTCGGGGATGCTGCGGAGGGGAAATAACAGTATCTACACTAACGTAGGAGGGAGAACGGACCACACGAACGTCAAAAGAAAGAGATTGTTGTCATATTCAAGCAAAGTTTTACACTATAAATGAACTTTAAAAATCACATTCAGAAAAGAGTGTTTTTGATTCCTACTTGTGCAATCAATCCATCGTGGTTGGAAAGTTCTCCTTTCACATTTCACAGTTCTTGATAAAAATTTAACAAGAAATATTTTTACCCATGAATCATATATACTTTTCCTAAAAAATACTTTCTCTTCACTGCAATGAGTTTGAACATCCTAGTCTCCAAATTATTAAATGTATGGTCGAAATCAGTCTTTCTTCCTCCTCATCTTCCTAGATGTTAGTTCCTAGAAGATAAAGAAGAAACGCGTAGTCGTTTCGTACGCAGCTGCCAGAAGAATCGGCGGGTGAACGGGCAACGCGTGACAAGAATAATAGGAACCTGGCTTACAGCAGCGGCTCTCGGGCCACCCTCGCTGCTCTCAGATTTTTGTCCCGTGGTCGTTTCGGCTCGTCGAGGAATGTCGGGCCATGCACTGGAAAAGAGCCTGCTAAATTTCTATGGAAAGGAAACTACAAGACACAGCTCCGAACATTAAACTGCACTGCGTTTTGGGGGCTGAATAGACAATCCTGCTTTACGGCACATTACTTCACATTAGATATTTTATGGGCGTGTCTTTTGTGTTCTGCTAGTGAATGGGTTGTGAGAGTATTTTTTTTCAATATAGAAATGTTTGTGTACATAATAGAGTGTATATCAGGTTTTTCGTTCGATTTTTTCTTGCTTCATTTAGCAAGTGCTGAGATATGGTTCATTGTTTATCTCCAAGACATAAAAGTACCTTTTCTATCAGCGCACATTTGTTTGAGCTCTTTAGGGCATTAGTGAGTTATTTGTTATCTTGTGTACATTACCATAAAATAATTAATTGTTCATGTTCTGGTAGTGAGTAGATTCTTTCATATGAAACGCGATAAAGATAAGTGTCAAATTTATTACTTATTAGCCAAGGAAAAGTTTTTGAGACACGAGATTGTTGTTAAAAAATGTTAGCAAAACACTATTTTTGCTAACATTATTAACAATAGAAGCAGTAGGACCATGGAACTTGATCTAGAGAATGAAGTGCTAATTAGATGTTTGCAGACATTCCAGAAAATTTATCTGTTTTCAATGTTGTACATTCATTATAAAATTAAACGTGTTGATTAAAAACATTAATCACTATACATATACACATTGCAAACAGTCTTCACAAAATAATCACATTCAGAAGAAATACATGATAAATAATGGACAACACCTTACACTGAAAAAGCAACAAAAAACGCTAAATATGCATTCACATTAGTAACCACATATAATATGGGGCTCATTTGCTTGGGAATACCCTACAACACCACATGTCCGCAATTAGTACCGGATTAGTTTATCTCAGAGCCAGCATTGCCTCTGATTGCAGCAATTCTGAATTCGTAGTGTTCGAGCCCTGATGGTAGCGAATTATCGACATTGGAAATATGTGGGTCGAATTCAGTCGCCGGCTAGAGAATAATTCTAGCGGGCGGCTGCTCTAAATGGTAGTTTTCTATGGTTTCTCCGACCAATGTCAAGTGATTTTTTATTTGTCTTTGTTGTACTGTCACCTCCCCTTACACGCACAGTTACACATACATGCACTACACTACCACACATGTCGGGAGGCCGCGCGGAAGCTTAGAGCTTGTGCCGGCTGGGGCGATGCGTTGCTGAAGGGAGATACCTGAGGGAGAAATCTCCAGCAACCCGACGTGGAGTTCTCGCCGGATCTCACAATCCAGAGGGAAAGAACACCGCCACCGATGTCCTTTACTTCAGAAAAACGTTCACTGCACCAATGACCACAACACTGGACATGCCATAATACATCAATAATAATAATAATAATAATAATAATAATAATAATAATAATAATACCTAGCGTAGAGCGCTGGATACGCAGTCGTGAGGTCCGTGTTCAATCCCTTGGCCGGCCATCCTGACCGGGGTTTTCGTGGTTATACTTATCCAACAATTGAGGAATGCTGCTGTCAAATTGTGCAGTTAGTGTGAATGGGATGAATGAATGGTTACTATGTAAGGTAATATGTATGAATGGTGGGTCAATGAAAAATAAAATAAAAGAACCGAGGGAAAGAAGCAAATGAATGAAAATTAATTAGTATTAAGAAAAAAATGTTCAAGTTAGATATGCCCAAGTGCCTACGTAATAACTGTTAAATTAGATTTGAGCAAAAATTAAGTTAGTTTTAGTTATTAAGAAAAGACACTCCCTCTAGCTGCTTAAGGCGTAAAGTAGCAGCTCAAAGCATCCGAAATACGAAAATAAAATTCCGTCTCCATAGGGATGATGTGGTAGGGAAAAAGTATGTTTAAAATACAGTCAGAGGGTAACACTTCCATAAAAAAAAGTATAGGCCCAATGATCCCTTTACGAGAAACGCTTCTCTAAACGGAAACCCGAGAGGGTTCAAGTGTTACCTGGAGGTTTTCTCCCATGTAAGAGAGGTGCTTGAAAGTTTAAAATTAGCTTGGTTGGCCCAACACATTTTTTAGAAAATAAGATAATCTATGTATCTCATTATCTATATTATACATATAATACTATATATGTATGATTTATTTCTCTTTATATAATACGTATATTATTAAATACTATGTATTAATATAAAATATTGTATCCAGTATGTTGCAATAAAAAAATAATGTCGAATCAGAGTATGAGTTAGTAGTATCTAACGATTTCGGGCGACAAATATCTCTGGGTCAATTGCTCCCACTCCCAATTTGTCGCCGCTCTGTAATTATAACAATTATAAAGCGCTAAGTAGCGAATATATTCTTGATAGTTCTGCTCTGACTAAAACAACGTGTTTATGACCATGGTTTATAAAATGTGAAAGGAAATTGAGATGGAGATGTGGGGTGTTTGATAGTGATTGCCGAGTGATGTATAATTATGCAGGTAAGCTTTCTACATACCCTGAATTTTACGTTGAATTGAGTCAGAAGAAATCAATTGTACATATGCCTAACGTAGTACTTCACAACAATAACAGAAAAATATTATATGTAGAGCAGTAACTGTCGTACTTGTATGTGTCGCTTGTGTTGCACATAACAACAACTGCTATTGTTAAATAATCGTATAGTCTTTTGTAGCCCTGACGCAGGCGTGACACACAGGCGAAAAGATGATCAGTAGATAATTGAGTTATTTTAACTTAAGAATCACCTCCCAATTTGTATTCATACATTTCACACGCAAAATATCAGAAAAGGTTTTTGTGTGAAAGAACCCTGTTTTGGAATGGTTGTGCGAAGTTGCATCGCGGGCGAAAGGGCGGGAGCTGCGGGAGATGTCCTTTTTGTTCGTGCGAGTGCGGGCGGCTATCTGCAGCCCGCAGGCCGTCGACCCGGCCGGGGAGGGGCTGGGCATAAAACCGTTCTCGGTGTACGTGCTCCGACCGCTTGCAACGCGAAATATGACGCCCCCCGCTGCACTTGAAGAGCGACCTGACTGACCCAGGCATCTGGCACTGCGGCCCCGCCCATTAACAACTGTAAACTTCTCCGTGATAACTACCTGCAGCTGGAAGAGTCGCCTTTCGGTTGAGTTGACCGGAACCGCGAACTAACAATGGTCTGGTTCGGAGCTGGTGCTTTCATATTTGTTTGTTTCTCCGTTGAAGTCGCGTGCGGCGTTGCGTGGCGGAAGTTGTGAACAGTTTAACTGAATCTTTTGAAGCTATTATTATTTGGAATACTAGACGCATTGTCTGTAACTTTCTCCGATCAGATAATTCATAGCAAATTAAGTGCTCGAAAAAAATATCTGTTCCTATTTTAAAAAAACTATTTATTATAATAACAATAATGTATTTTTCCATTGAAGAAAAACGCATAATGCTCAATTTTATTCCAGTTTACGGGTATGGACTTTTTTACTATGTGGTGGGTATGGGCCATTACCGTGACATCTTTTGTAGGAAGTATCGTATTAAGTATAATAAATTCGTATATCTTCCAATAAAGGGAATACTTGCAATCTTATTTTTAAATGACCAATTCTTGAGTTTAAGAAAATTTGCATGCACTTCGCATGAAAAGTATGCAATATTTCCGTGATGAATGAAACAAATAAAATTATTCTAATTTAAAATTCTATTATTCTATCAAAGTTAATTATTCTAATTATCGAATAAAAAAATTAAATGAAGGAAAAACGATATAAAAAATAAATTTTCTTATTTAAATGATTTAGCATCTTACTGGTAATTACCCTCCCTCTGCCGAGAAAGGTAGAAAGTCGAAAAAAGGAACGCCGTATTTGCCGGGAGTCCACTGGGTTTCCCAGCTTGGGCCCTCATAATTAGTCAATGCGCAAACAACAAAAATTCTTGCCTACAGAATGTTCCAGTTTATTTCTGCATCCTCCGCTCAGATCTCTGCCTGCCCCTTCCTTAAGCCGCTTTGCCGCTTTCTGCTGTCGCCCCCTGTGGGAAATTCCCAGAGTCCCTCTGCAGACCGCCGGGAATCCCTACCCCGCTATAGCCAGGCAGGCTCGCCTGGCCACGCGCCGCGTCCCACGTCCGTGGAAACTAACGACACCACGATGTGCACCTTAGCATACATTTTTGTAGTGACATAAATCTAGAACTATACCGACGCCAGATCTTTAGAGATGGTAGAAGTTAGCGCTTTAAATTTCAAAAAGTCACATTTTGAAAAGGAGACTCTGGCATCTTATAGCTTTATAAAAATTCAGATTTATTATTTTGTAGCAGTGGTTACGATAGCTATTATTAAGAGAGATCTCCTTGGGGTAAAGAAAAATATTTTCATGCTTTTTTAGATTTTCACATTTAAGTAAGGCAATAAAGGAAATTAATTTAATATTTCACTAGTTATGAACTTCTACAACTATTTAAAGAAATAATCCTTAAATTCATAGAATGATTCCTGTCTTGTATAGAACTACAGGTCCCTGAATATTACAGTTTAATAACAATAATAATTATAATAATAATATTGTCGGCCCCGTGGCGCAGACGGTTGCGGCAGTCGTCGTCTGTGCCGAGGAGGCTGCGGGTTCGAGTCCTGCGTAGACGTGGTCGTATTTGTGATTGTCCCTTCACCTTTCATCATCCTATCATCTCATAATTCACACTACAAGGCGTAACAAACTTGTGGTAATCCAAGGATACAGCTGAAAAGCTGATCCTGGAAGAATTACACACGTTAATCGTGTAGCGTGCTCAGTAATGGCCTATACGCCAAAAATAATAGCAATAATAATAATAACAACAATAATAATAATAATAATAATATTTATTGAGTCACATATACAATTACGATCATGTATGACGAGTCAAATATGATATATTTAGAGGGAGTACAATCGCATACATCTCGGGAGCAGCGAGTGAAGTTGCATTTATTTTTATTGTCCAGAAGCAAACAAGGGGCCATCTCAGCATTTGCGCAAAGGACCAGGGAAACTAGACAAAAAAACTGGTCAAGATGAGGTCATTGGCAGTTCAAAGAAGAGTAAAAGAATTGTGTTGCAATCTGTAACTCCTTTTTAAAACAACACAACATTCTTTTAAAATGACATGTACTTTGTTAAATGAAACCAATTTATATAAATAATTATTATCAATTTATAAGACAAACAGTGGAAATACGTATTTAGAGAGCCAACACAAAGGTAACCATTATAACCAATTGAGCAATTACATTGCTGATTCGCGACCATTTCGCACTTTGTACGTGATATCGCATTTTGCAATCGATTTCGCATTTTATCGCAGATTGAAAACCTTCTGAAATATACTGCACCGACCGCCAAACACACAATTATTATTTTTTAGCGTTTGGTTAAATTTCGCATTTTTAGCACTTGCTAACATCTGCCATCTCTACAGATCATGTATTAAGTTGAAGACTAGTTAAAGTTCTTATCTTCATGAACATTTTTGCCGCACCTAGTGTCGATTAATCGTTCTTATATAACAAAAACATATAAAGAATTTGGTTTTATATAGTCGTATGCCACATAGAGTTCATTCTGAGAAGTAATGAAGGTTTCAGTCCGACATTCCTTGTCACAGAGTAAAACAGAAATACAATCTTGAATCTCCGATGTATAGGGTCATTTCTTACAGTAGCATCTCAATACTCACAACAAAATGTAACAGTCGAAATGGTGATTCAGTTAGTACGACTATCTTATTTATGTCAAAAAAAATTGGCATACGAATGGCATATAAAGCCGAGTCTTTCCTAAAATTCCATTGTAAAGTGTTATTATTATTATTATTATTATTATTATTATTATTATTATTATTATTATTATTATTATTATTATACAACACTGCTTTTCTCAGTATTCACACGGGATTTTTTTTACTGGGTGTCGGGTTAATAACCGAAACCGGTAAATTCGTGTTTCGTCCTAATTTACGAAGTTTCTCACAATCCTGTGTGTTTAAAATGATAGATTTTTGCATCATTTTGAACGTATATTTTGGCATTAAGTTCTCGCCTGAACACGGTAGCGAGCGGACGTGCGGCAAGCGCTCTTCTTCACGGGCGACTTCAGTGAGATTAGGTTAGCAGAGTACAACTCTACGAGTTCAGTGTACAGTAATAGTGACAATGTTTTCAAGTGGCTCCCCTGATACGGGGCAGCACATCGCTAAAGCAGTGGAAGCATTAAATCATCACAGTGAATTCAGTGATATTAATTCAACACCAATGAATGGTCGAGGTACAAGTGGCCCCGTGGGGCAAAACAGTGATCCAATTAACTTACAAATACAACAAAATGCGCAGCAAAAATTAGAGCAACATCAATATTTAATCAATCAGGATTCACAATTGATACAGATAAATCAACAACAACTACTTATGAGAGATCAAACAGGCTTCTACACAGCACATCATCAGGGCCAGCCCTGGGAACTTCATGGAACGCAACCACAGCAATGAACTCAACAACTACAAGGTCCGGGGTCGTCTGAAACAACCTCAAATAAAACCGTGAGTACCCTAGAGTGGCAACAACCTCGAAAAAGAAAAAAAAACACGCCTACAGTGACCAGCCCATACCAACTCCCTCGAATGTGTTTACGCATAAAAATCAATATGCAGTATTAGAAGACAAATCAGAAGTTTAAACTCCTAAAAAGCCCCCCCATAGATCATAACATACCGCCAGTATTCGTGCAAAGTGTTACTAATGTATCAAAATTAATAGAATTTCTTAAACTACAAGTAAAAGACGAGGATTTTACGTACAAAATGTACAGCGAGGATGTAAAAATGCTACCGAAAACCATTGAAGCTTACAGAGCAATAATTAAGCAACTTGACGAATCCGAGGCCAAATACCACACTTATCAACCAAAGAAAGATAGAGCATTTCGTGTAGTGCTTCGGTACCTGCATCCGTCAGCAAACATAGAAGAAGTAAAAGCTGAACACAAATCCAAGGGTCACACCGTTCGTAACATGCACAATGTACTTCATCGAGTAAGCAAAAAGCCGCTATCGCTCTTTTTTATAGACCTAGAACCAAGTGCAAACAATGCAGAAATCTACAATATCGACACACTTGTAAATTCAGAAATAGAATTTGAAGCACCACACAAAAAGAAAATTCCAGTGCAATGCCATCGCTGTCAAGAGTATGGTCACACGAAGAAATACTGTAAAGCAACTCCAAGGTGCGTGAAATGCGGTGAAGAACACTTCACAGACGAATGCAAAAAAGATGCAAGGCAGCCGGCAACATGCGCGCTATGTTTGCGAAGCCATCCAGCCAACTATAAAGGCTGCCAGGTGTAGCAAGATTACGTTAATAAACGTAACAAGCACAGAAAAGAAACAGTTACCATCGACAAGAAGAAACAAAAAGTGCCAAACGCCTCAGATTTCCCTCCCCTCCCAGTTCGCCACTTTCAACCCAATCCCTTCTCTCGTACAGCATCTTCCCAAAACTCAACATACGCTGTACCCTTCAATCAAAACCAAACAGATCTCTGCAAAATAATAGAAACCTCATTCCAAAAGTTCGAAAGCATCCTTAAACAACAATCTGAACAAATTGGGACTTTGCTCAACCTACTGACGTCATTAATATCCAAGATGCATTAAATGGCACCAAAAATTAAAATTATTCTCTGGAACGCAAACGGTTTAATCCAACATCGAAGAGAGCTCGTTACTATTCTCAAAGAAAAATATATAGATATTATGCTAATATCCGAAACTCACTTCACTGAAAAATCCTACTTAAAGATACCGGGATATGATATATATAATACCAAGCACCCGGACGGTACAGCGCATGGAGGAACTGCTATAATAATTCGAAACACAATCAAACATTACGAAATGAACGAATATAAAACTGAAGAAATACAAACAACATCTGTAATTGTGACAGAAGGTCAAGCTTTACTGACGATAACATCTGTATACTGCCCGCCCAAACATAGAATAACAGAACAAAAATTTGAAAACTTTATAAATACACTAGGTTCAAGATTCATAGCTGGAGGCGATTTCAATGCGAAAAACCAGCATTGGGGCTCACGACTCAACACACTTCGAGGAAAAAACCTTCTTAAAGTAACAAACAGACTTAATGTTTCTACTATATCGACTGGTGAACCTACGTACTGGCCCACTGACGTCAATAAGCTTCCGGACCTCCTGGACTTCTACTTAGCAAAAGGTGTGCATCTTGGTACAGTAGAAGTAAAATCTTGCTACGACCTTTCTTCAGACCACACGTCAGTAGAAATGACCATCAGTTCAAATATATCTGAAAGAAACTATCCTCTAAAACTAACAAGTAACAAGACAAACTGGAACAAGTACCGCGATTACGTGAACAATAAACTATCTGCAAACGCACTGTTAACAACTGAAGAAAACATCGAAGACGCAATACAGCACCTATCTGACACATTACAAGACGCTGCCTGGACCGCAACACCAAGAGAAACAATAAATAAATCGTCAACGTATCCCGCAGAAATAAGACAAAAAAGTGGTAGAAAAACGTCGACTCCGACGAATATTCATGACGACACGACAACCAGATGACAAAAGAAAAATAACACAGCAGCCAAACAATTAACACGTCAAATTAAGGAAGATGAAAACAAATCATTCTCTAATTACATTCAAGCACTATCTCCTACTACTGAAACTAATTATTCGCTTTGGAAAGCAACTAGAAAACTGAAGCGACTCCAACAGCACATCTCACCAATTCGAAAAGAAGATGGCACGTGGGCAAGAAGCGCAGAAGAAAAGGTCGAATGCTTAGCAAAACACTTTGCTTCAGTTTTCAAACCAGCAGGAAATGTAAGTACAATTGAAAATAAAGTGCTAGAATATTTGGACGTACCTTTACAGTTATCTCTGCCCATAAAGCTTTTCAACTCACGAGAAGTCAAACAAACAATCAAAAAACACACGCATCCTGCAAAGAGTCCAGGGTTTGACCTTATCACCGGCAAGATGTTGCAGGAAATGCCAAGTAAAGGATATGAACTCGTAACAAGCATATTCAACGCGATACTTCGAAATAGCCATTATCCTTGTCAATGGAAATACGCTCAAATAATTGAGATCGTGAAACCAGGAAAGACTGCCACGGAAGTGACATCGTACCGACCTATTAGCCTGCTACCAGTCCTATCAAAAGTATTTGAAAAAATTCTCTTACAGCGCCTCAAGCCTATAATTAAAGAAAGTGATTCCTAACTTTCAATTCGGCTTTCGAGAAGGACACTCAACAATAGAACAAACCCATCGTATTGTAAACACAATTTCTCAAAGCCTGGAAAAAAAGCTATATTGTTCTGCAGCATTCCTAGACATACAACAAGCATTCGACAAGGTATGGTATGAAGGAATTCTATTTAAAATAAAAAAACTTCTCCCGCACTCCTATTTACTTCTCAAATCATACCTTTGCGATCGCCTATTTCAAGTGAAATATCAGGACGCTCTATCGGAATTCCAACCTATTTTTTCAGGAGTGCCACAAGGAAGTATTCTTGGACCTTTTTTATATTTTATATCAACTTCAGACTTATCAACTACAGAAAGAACTACAATAGTCACCTTTGCAGACGACACAGCTATTCTTTCTGAAAATAAAGACACCTCCTGCGCATCACAACTTCTTCAAGAACATCTAAACAAAATCGAAGAATGGAGTCATCGTTGGCGAGTCGCCGTTAATGAAACGAAATCAAAACATATAACATTTTCATTAAGAAAAGAAAACTGCCCAAAAGTAAAACTAAACAACACAGAACTCCACGAAGCTGATACAATCAAATACCTTGGACTGAATTTGGATAGACGTCTGACTTGGAAAACCCACATCAAAACTAAGAGAAAAGAAGCGCAGCTTAAAGTCCTCAAATAGTCATGGCTAATAAACAGACAATCAAAGCTGTCCTTGCATAACAAAATACAGATTTATAAAACTATAATCAAACCAACATGGACCTATGGTATTGAATTGTGGGGCTCTTCCAGTAAATCGAATCTAGACATTGTAAAAAGATTCGAAGCTAAAACACTAAGAAAACTATGCAACGCACCATGGTACGTGACAAACAAGACGATACACAGAGACCTCGACATCGTCCCGCTGGAGGAAGTAATCGCCACGAAGAGCCTCGCATACCAGAGAAGATTGTACAACCACCCAAATCACCTCTCAACAAGCCTTCTATAGACAGCTATTTCACCTAGTCTTTTTATCACTGCACTCCAATTGATATCAAATACCGCTGCCAATAAAACTACTCTTAGTAGAGGAAGGCCCAGAGAGGATGTATACTGCAGGAATGTATACTCATAAAACCAAGAAGAACGACCACACTAAGGATGGTTCCTATCTGTTTTATTAATATCTACGCAATTTAATTAACCAATTTTCAAAATAGTTTCAAAAGGGTTTTACTACCAAATACGTTTGGGGATAAGGAGTCCAAATGAAATGTCTAGAGGCAGCTGGGTTTCTGAATAAGCCACTGGCCATTGACTAGCATCGCTTTCTGGCAATCGTGACCTTTCCTCGCCATTGTACAACTTGTGTGCCACATAAACTACTGCTTGTTTACCGTTTGTTAAAACGACATTCCTCCAATCGTGAACATGAGTTCTGGAACCAACCTACACGTGGTTGTATGGAGGTATCCGCTCCAAGTATTTGCTCCAGCAAACCACCACTCCAACAAGATGTCGAAGATTTTTTTTGTTTTAAATCAAATATCTTTTAAAAACTACGATACTTGAAAAAGAAATGAACAATTTTTTGGAGAAACGAGTAGATTTCGCGTTATTTGTGCTTGAAGTTAATCCAATTAATATACCAGAAACCATTTTCTGAAAACAACGGTCAATTTTTTTTCTTTAAATTTTACTTTCTCCCTACCGCCTATGCAGTAGAAAGAACGTATGTAATGATGCGCGAAAACGGCAAATTATCGGCGGAAATCACTTATTACAGGGTCCTGGTAACAAAAAAGTGCATAAATCCAGTTGCTAAATTTAGGGTGGAAATCCTCTAACACGTGCTGCAGACAGAACATTTTGTGAGTTCTATATACCGAAAAATCGAATGATGGCAAAATGACAGCTTGTCCTTCCGTCTGTCCATCCGATTGTCCGTCTGTCAGTCCGTCTGTAAACAACACTCGCCGCTAAACCGTCCAGTCGATTTTCTCCAAAATTGATATACTTCTATGAATCTGGCTGATGCGGCTCCTTGAATTTGAAACCGATATTTTAATTTTGAGGGGTATTTAACATGAAGCTCCTGGAACATTTGTCAAATTTTAAAAAAATGACTCCAACTTTTTTTTGATAGTCTAAAGAGAATAGTGCAGGTGTCATTTTCGTGAAAACCTTGATTTTTCGAAAATTGCAAAAGTTGTAGGAATTCTTCCTACAACTAAAATATTAAAAATAGAGAATTTTTTCGTAAGGAAATTTGTTTCTTAAGGATATATTTTGAAGTAAGGTCATGTAAAATTTTTCGAAAATTTGAGTACTTTTCGCGTAATTTTGCGTGAACATACGGGCAAGAAATTACATGCTGTTTCAGCACCATTAGTTCTCAGGGATAGAGAAAATACCGTTTAATAAATGGTGCAAGTCTCATTTTCGTTGAACTCTTGCACTAACATTACATTTGCATTTGATTGTTATAAAATATTTGTGTTTTAAATAAATGAGTGTTTTGATTGTCTTTGATTATCCTGAAGATTCCATTGTCTTACAGTATATCACATACACAATCAAGGATAGATTGTATTTTTATTACTAACCCATTGTTGTCCGAATTTATTTCGCTTTCCGTCTCTCGCAGTCGTCGTAGCATCCGTGAGCACAGGACATTGTTGGAGCTATCTCGTTGCATCTGTTTCCAACTTTTATCGCTTACTTCATATCTCGCTTAATGTTGAATTATGGCAGACCAACCACTGTGTGCTTTGCATCGTTCTTTCTCTGACTTAACCACGGTCAGCTAAGCCCGATTTTAGAGGAAGATTCGAACAGCCACAAGCCATGAACAAACTCTGTCCAAGAACGTACAAAGCTTTTGCGAACTCGGTGAAATAAATTTCCAACGTTTAGGAATTTCAAGTTTTTCATTATTTTTCATCTAAAATGTTGGTCTGCCGAGGTTACTATATTAACAAAATAAAATATTTGAGCTAAGAAAAACCGTTGGAGTTGAGTGCTCCTTTTTGGGCGCACTGGGCATAAATGGGTTTTTATTGTTTTATTCTATAAAGTGTTTGCACCGAATTGTGATGAATCGCAGTTATATAAACTTATAAAGTTCAGTTTGCAGGTGTGTAGTTTGGTTTCTTAACTGGTTCCAAGATTATGAATTGATCTTTAGTGACCAACCCCTTTAAACACATTAGACCTTGAAGCAAACTCTGTAAAATAGTCCTAGGATTTCGGGTCAAGGACAACAGGGGAGATTAACGGACCAGCTTCACCCTTTGCAAGGACGTTTAGATGGTGAAATATAACGCATCTGCTCACTAGCCGGGTGGATAGACCTAAATACGGGTAACTCGTTTTGTGCACGTTCGTTTTACGTATTTTTGGCTTACGCACTCGAGGTATTGTGATTAGTCCATACTATTTTGAACACAAGAAGAAAATATGCAAATTTAAAGTTCAGAATATTTACCAACATGGGATGTATGCGAGGGCAAGGATGAATGCATGTTCAATTGAGTTTGTGTGCGGATAGAAGCGCAGGGCAGTTCTGTTTTATACAAACAGCAAAACTCCGAAATAATCAGCTTTTGATAAAGTATATTCACATAAGTTGTTGAAAAAAGATAATGTGCTTCCTATTCTTTACTATAATTACTATTATTACTGTTATTATTATTATTATTATTATTATTATTATTATTATCAAACTCATTTCTCAAGTTTTTGGATCTACTCTATTTGTTTCGTAGAGGAAGTTAATACACCCCGATTGATAATACACGCCTTACGTTGAGATTGCTCCTTGCTTCGGCCAAGAGAGTAATCTCTTCCTGTCGTGCACCGGAAACAGTTTTACGACGTTAACAAAATCGAATAAACTTCCCATAACGGGAGCAGACCCGTCTCTTTAGGTCGCGTTCCCGCGCCTCTGCTGCGTCGCTCGCCCATGCTCCCGCCGCCGACCCCGCACGCCACGTCCCAACCCGATCCGACCGTACCCGACCCGACCCGACCCGGCACCCCGTACGCAGCTTCCCGACGCGATCCGGGGGACCTGCGCGCTTCCCCGCCGCCCACGGCTTCCCCGCACGCCGCGCCGCGCCGCGCCTCGCCTCGCACCCCGAACCCCGCGTCACACGACCCGCTGCCCATCCCACGCCGCCCCGCCCACTCCCGGCGCCCGCGGAAATCGATACTGGGAGCTCGACCGAGCCCGGCGAACGCCCCGCTGCGTCCCCCTCCTCCCGTGCCTCCCCGCCCAGCCCTGTCCCGCACCTCCCCCCGCCCGCGCCCCGCCTCCGCCCACAGTCCCGCCGCCGCCGCCAGCCGCAGCTGCTCGCATCGATCCCCCAGGCCCGGGCGCCGCTAGCGCCGTTCGACCGTCCCGCCATCGCACGCATTTCAGTCCCACAGCCCCACGACCGTCGGCCGGCCGAGGAGCGCCATCTTGGACAGCGGGTGGTGTGCGGGGCTTTTAGGTGAGTGTCGCCGACTCGCGAGCGCGTGCTGTTCCCGCTCGCTGTCGCGGGGACCGCGCGCGTGTCCTGCACGCTTCACAACGCGCCCTCGCGACCTCGTGTCCTCGCGTCCTCGGCGCCCGCACCTCGAAGCGTCCTCGCCGGTCACACCGAAAGCGACGTGGCAGGACGTGCGCTTTCGCAGTGTGATAGGTCTACCGGCCCCATTTCTGCCCTAGAATCGCTCGGCCAGACGCTGAGATTGCTTCTGAATGTTATCCTCGGTGTGGCCGGGGCGATGTCTCAAGGCACTTGCCACTTGGTTGGTGGTAGGAAGACACGGGTTTTGTTGTGGAAGCTGGTCAGAGATTTACCTGACGATGAACACAGATTGCGTTGGAAGAATGTAATGGTGAGTCATTTCAGTGGTGTCTCGTGATGATATTTGTTTTCTTCTCACGTCAAGCCACGCTGTAATGACAACAGACCATAACATTCAAAGATGACAGTGGAGGATTTCTATGTATCATTTCAAAAATTTGTCACGTTTATATGTTAAGTTTGTCAGTTACGAGTAATAACACAATGCGAATAAACCGCTATTTCTTAACATTAATAAACATCTAGAATATCTTCTGATCCATTGCTCGCTTTACCAACTTTTAACAGTGTCCTGCCTAACAGCTGTTTTCAAGCCAGTTACAACAGCAGCATATGTTTACCCACCTCAACATTACTAGTAGAACTTAAATGCATTATTTACTATCACTTTGAAATAATATTTGCTTGTATTTTCGTTTTCCATTTCATTGCATCTTGAAACTAATTGTTTGAGAGTCTTTTATATCTTATATTTCCTCATTTCGATTTCTATGCTAACAGTAACTTCACTAATATTAACATGCTTGATTTAATGTACAAAATGACATTATAAAATATGTACTCATGGACATTCATTAAAAGATTTGGTAGAAAATTTAAAATACACTGCTTATTCTTTATTTTATATTTATATATTCATAAAAATGTAAACTGGATTACATTTGAGTATTAACAGACAAACAAAAAAGGAAAATTGAATTTAAAGGTTACGACAATTTGAGTTCAGTAATGTTCACTCAACCGCCTCATGACACCTGTTGAACTGTTCTGGTCTTGTGAGTTTGTAGGGCCGTTTTCCTTCAACACAAAACTTCCTGGAAAACAAATAAAAATCACAAGACGATTCAACTTATAATCATTCAATTTAATAAATACTAATTTACCAAAACTATAATAAAATTCATAATAATGACCCCAAAAGTGACTATAAATAGCCATATTAATTATAGATGTACTGTAGAGCACATTTATTTTATTAATCTTCTTGAAACAGTTTTGAAAAATGTTCAGTTAATGAAACATTACGTTATAAGTGTTATGAAGGTTTATTTCAGTAAAAATTGTTTAATAATTACTTTTAAAATTAAAGCCCATTGAAACATTGAAGATGTTGTACTAGAAGTCCTAGCATTTCACATTGTGAGAGCTTATCAGACCAGGTGAATTTATATTTCAACAGGTTTCTGTATTTGTCGGAGGGGGAAAGAGGTACTAGAATCGAATAACAAAAGATTGGAGTAAACGAACCATTTATACCATTTCATTTTTGAGAAGTACTTCTATATCCTACTTTATATTTTGCATTAACTTACATTATGCTTTGTTTCAATAAAGTATCAAAGAATAGTTTTAATTCGCTAAAGATTATTAATTCTTTCAAAATTGAAACTGAATTAATTATTATATCATAAGCAACTACTGACAGTAAAATTATTTAACAGTTGCTTTACATTTTTCAATTTTTCAATTTTTATGCACAAATGGTTATTCAGTCAACCAATAATGTTCCTTCTCTCGCCAATGTGAGAGTACTTCTGCATCTTCGCATATACGAGTACTTCTTTTTCTGATATCACATTAAACGTTTAGTTGCAGTAGCGTTCTGGAAAGCATATAATTAATACGAGTACACATCTTTTGCTAGGTAAAAATACTTCATCAGAAGTACCGGCCGAGTTTAGCTCAGAATCAGAATTGCCGCTGTTTCTGCAGAGAGGTATTGTTATAGCTGTATTGTTAAGTGGACTTAACAATATAGAGCTATATTGTTAAGTGGACTTAACAATAGAGTGAAAAATCCGCCTCCATCGGGACTCCAACCTTACAACCTCCCTGCAGAAACAGCGGCAATTCTCATTCTGAGCTAAACTCGGCCGGTACTTTTGATGAAGTATTTTTACCTTGCAAAAGTGTGTACTTGTATTAATTATATTCAGATGCTGCTTGGACGATAATTCAAGCGTCCGGATTCTCTGATCGATAGTTTACCGTGGTTTCTCCGATCAATACCAGGCGAGTGCTGGAATATCCTAACAATCACTGCCCGGACCGCGCGCCATCAATTCTATAGCTTCTTTGCTCCATCGTCTCCCTTATTCACAAACACACACTTATATGCACTACACTACCTTACACCTTACACGACGGGAGACTACCGGGAGCAAGAGCTTGTCCGGTTGGCGTGGTGCCCCCCTTGAAGGGGAGATCCTTGGTAACTGACGTGTAGGTCGACGCGTCATTTATTTGTATTTAATTTTTTTTTTTTTTTTTTTTTTTTTTTTTTTTGCGAAAAAGAAATTGATTTCCGAAATTCTTTTTCGAATTGTATGTGGCTGTAACTAACACTAAGCTATCTTCGGTGCCTTCAATTTGGAACAACCACGCTTCATTTGGTAACCAATTTGGTATAATCAGTTCGAACACATTTGAAAAACATTTTCATATCTCGATACATGACCTGACTGAATATTTCAGATAGACGACGCTACGTTCAGTATTAATTAATGAAACGTTGGATGTCAGGGACTACATTTTTTCTCATAAAAGATATCTGACTTATTTCTAACATATTGAAATTTAAAATTAATAAATACATTTAAAAAAATCATCGATGATCAAAATGATGTTGAAGTCCCTGACTCTAGAAACCCAAAATGATTTAATTTCTATTACTGTCGTCTATCAGTAATCGGAACAAACCTAGTGGTGCTATAAAACACACAATTTCTAGAATTATTTGTAACGGGAACACAATATTTAAAAATTTCATCTTGTATCCTACTAGCGGAACCCGTTAGATGTTGTTCTGTCCTTCATCTCCCTCTTTCTCCTTCCCTCTCCCTTTTCTCTCCGTCTCTCTCTCTCTCTCTCTCTCTCTCTCTCCGCCTGTCTCTGTCTGTCTCTTTGCCCCTCTCTTTGTCTCTGTCTCTTCCTTTCCCTCTCCTCATGCCAAACTCCAAGTGGATGCAGCGGGATGACTTGAACGGTTTACAACCGCCCTCGTCCCTTTTCCCTGCTTTTCCAGCCAGATTCTCAGGGGAGAGGACTCATCTCACATTGACATTCTATTGGTTTCATCAATAATCTCGAAATACCAGTTCTGTTAAAACGCGGGTGACAAACTGATGGGTACAGGGTTGATGAGGGTATGTGGCATTTGAAGAATGGCCTTCATTCCCATCTCATTTTTTATTTACACATTTTTAATACAATTGTCACATTCCAAAGAAATATTCCTAAATTATACTTTATAAAATTTCAAGTTATCTTTTAATTTTATTCAAATATACTTACAAGTAATCCGAACCGAAATTGCCCCCTTCCCGCACTGAAAATTGTTTCGTCATTGATAACAAAAACCCCATGGAAGTTATGGTCGAAAAAAATTAAATTTATTTCAAGTAAATAACGTATATTTTCCCCATAAAAATAATATAAAATACAACTGCTGAAGGGTGAAGGTAATAAAATCAACCTGCTGCATGTTAAAAATCCTTCTAGTACGTTTAAAATACAATATTGAACAAAATAATGCAATAATAAATAAGCATAAAAACGTAACACAAAATATTTCAATATCAAAACATTTGCATGAAAAACAATACATTTCGTCTCTTACAAAGGAATTAAGTACAAGCGTGTCTAAGCCAGAAGAGTGAATTTACCTAGGTCAAAATCATCAATACCTTATTCAGTACCGGGGATAACTAAATTATCATTGCACCACTTTGTTGAAAGCAAATTTATGCACTGAAAGACCATCATAACATTTATCATTTTTATCAGTTTTAAATGGCTTAGCCGATCCGGATAGCCGAGATAGTTAAGGTAGTAGTTCCGTAGCGATCTGAGGCCGAAGTATCGTGGGTTCGAATCCCGCCTCGGGCATGGTTGTATTGTGTTTGTCCTTTCACCCCCTATCATCACTATATAGTCATAGTTACCATAACGTTAAATGCAACAGTGTTCGATAATGACCTAGATGTTGATGCTACCTTAAACAAAAAATGGCTCTCGCTTTGCAGTATCTCCGTCCGTCTGTCCTTCCGCCTCTTCGACTATCTCTATATTTGTATTTCCTTTCAACTCTCCGACTGCCTCACCATTCCTCTGTCTGTCTGACCCCCAGTCTCTCTCTGTCATCCCACCCGTCTCACCGCCGATTTGTGCGTCCGTCCATTAGCCCATGTATGCATCCATCTATCTGTCAGTATGTCCGCTCGTCTGTCTGCCCGTCTGTCCAACCGACTGTCCGCCCATCCACCCATCCAACAGTCCATCTGTCTGTCCGCCCGCCCGTCCACCCGTCTGTCCACACCTCTATCCGCCCATCTGTCTCTCCGGTCGGTCGTCTGTCCATTCATCTGTCCAAATGCATGCCAGTCTGTCCGTCCATACACCCATCAGTCTTTCCTTCAGTATGTCTGTCATTTTGTTTCGTCTATCCGTATCTTTCTTCATTTTTCCATCCGTCTGTCTCTCTGTCAGTCCATCCGACTTTTGTCTCATCGTCTGCATTTTCGTCCATCATCCGACCAACCGTCGGTCCATTCGTCTCTCCGTGCGTCCATCTGTCCATTCGTCTGGCAATCCATCTGCCCAGTCTGTCTGTCTGTCCAACGTATCTTTAATTATTTTTAACGATTTAATATTTTAAATTTTTTCTTACGAATTATTTCATTTTTTCTATTCTTTTGCTCAAGCAGAGCACAAAAAATCTTCTGTTATAAGTATAGCATAAGTGTTATTTTCATTGAAACCTCGGAATTGTCAACACATATCTGAAGTGTTTGACCCAACAAGTAGCAATATTATGAAATTAGGTTGCCTTTGCAAATAACACGAGAAAACATGTGCTCTTGTAATAACACTGGCTTTTATTACTATTCGTTATTGTGTGGATTAAATTACTGTAAACAATCAGATTTCGAAAAGCTACCGAAAGTAACAAATTACCAAAGAAATTCATAAAAAATACTGAGTTCTTCTCGAACAAAGACGCCGTTTCTTCCTTTTTTCAAAAACCTGTGTTGACATGTATGTCTACATTCTTGCTGCTGCTGTGTGTCTACATTCTCCGGAGGTCTGCACACGTTAGGGCTGTTAAAACATAAGGGGTGGGGATTATATTTTCTTATTTCTGGGAAATTATTGGTCTTTTCCGAGTTCTCAAATGTAACATTTTTATGTACACGTTCATGGATAAAAGTTAAATATATTATAATAAATAACGAAATTGTCCAGTCACGCCTCCGATAATAAAGATATTCCGTTGGAGTTCAACTTGGAGAGTCGAGCCATGCTGTGGTCGCTGCATAATGAAAAGTCACAGCAACGTAATAGAGGGACAGTATTATCATCACATATCAAAAAATTCTGTGTTGTTCATGGAGAATATTTGCAAATTTCCATGTATTTAGTATATTATTTCTATTAGGAATTAATGTCTAAAATTATTTATCGATAAGAAAATCACGGTATGACTTTCATGGTAGTTACCTCTAAAAAACTCATGTTCTTTTAAAGAGCAGTATAACATATTTTTCTCAGAGTTTTTCTTTGTATTTTATTTCTTTAGACTTTTGAAATCGGATTTCTTTTGTTTGGGAGTAGTAAGCCACTCAAAATAACGAACAGAATATAACTAAATTGCACTAAAACTTATTTGTACTCTGTCTTGCCTACATACACTTTCTAATCTAGTTTGTTCGAAAATATTTCATTTTTAGTCCAAACAGTGCAATTAGCTTACTATGCTCCCACGTTTGAGAATGATTTCCCTTCTTAAAAACGTATGTGCTAAGCAAATAAAAAAATGAGACTTCTCTTCCAACATATCCAAAGTTTTACAAAATTGAAGGTAACCTCTTGATGTTTTGTGGATGAACCAAAAACTCGGCTTACTATAACTTTTCCGTGCTCTCCCTGGAATGGTATTTCGAGCGACCGGTTGCTCGTGAGCAGAATGTTGACTATTTATGATCTACATCTTCTTTGCTCCTATCTTCCATATAGGGAAGTTAGGTGACCCATAGCGGGTTTTCTTGGGATAAATTATTCAGGGTGGTTTCCCGTTGCCTTCCCTGATATGATGATGATGATGGTGATGATGATAGGGGTGAAAGGACGAACACAATACAACCATGCCCGAGGCGGGACTCGAACGCGCGATCTTTCGGTACGAGATCGCTACGGCACTACTGCCTTAGCGATCTCGGCCACCGGATCGACTTGATCTACATAAGGCATGTCAAACCCCGCCCGCGCGAGCATCTTGCCTGCCTGGGGAGACTGGCGCTCCTACGAGCAAAGGCAACTTTCCCTGACCCCACACGCATTTCCTCTTAAAATCCAAAAAGAGGTGTAAATGCGCAAACTGAAGCGGCGGGAGGCGGTATATAGTGGCTTCATACGAAATTATGTTTGGCAGATTCTTTTCCATCAAATACCCGAGAATTGCATTATCTCTATTTTCTTCACTACATATTAATATTTGATGTTTATTTTCGTACTAAATTCTCCCGTATATAAACTTATTTTCTAAGTGACAAAAATATATTTGCGTGGTAAATTCTGTCCTTGATTTCGTTTTGTGTTGTGTTATTTAATCATTCAATTATTTATTTATTTATTTAAGAATAATGTAAAATAAATTGACAAATCTTTATAAATTAACAATTCTCGCTTACGGACGGACTGTGCATTTACCAGACAAAAATATTGTTCTGTTAAAACGTAGAATTTTTCATGCACTTCGTATCACTCTTAAGTAACCAGGATTACAAAATTATGATTCTTTTGATTCAATTTTTTAAATTTCACTCTCGATTGAGAATTTGAAATCGGACTGATGTATTATTTCATTTTAATGGATCATTTCTTTGGAGAAGAGAAAGAGAAAATGGGAATTAATAGAGGTAAATTTGTAACAATAACAGTCAAGTAACTTCTCCCAGAGACTGTAATGTGCCAGATATCCAGTGACGTACCGCCACTCCGGAGATTTGAACAAATCTTACTTTTAAATCTCGCGCTAATCCTCTGGACGCAGTAGTACCCGTGAGCTCTAGTGAGCTTGTTAACTTGTCTGCGACCTTGACATGCCTGATCTACATGAATGCATGTTTATTAATATAATTTGTTAAAAATGACCTTGTTGATCAAATAATGTTCTCATCTTTTCTCTTCTCATTTCATTTTCTCATGTTACGCCGACGTTTCATCCAACATTGTGGACCCCTTCAATATAATAATATATTAAGCTCTGAAGAGTTCTACAATCTTGGACGAATTGTCAGCATTACATGAGAAAATAAATTCTTGTATAGAGCTGAGAAAATATTATTTTTTTCGCAAGGTCATTTTGAGCAAAACATATACATAGTTGTTCAATGGATCTATTAGTGAAACTGTAAAAATATACCTTCCTTCTCCATTTAAAGGAAGCTACTTTGCAGACCTCTCAATCCAATTATTATATTCTCAGTCACTGCGTAACAATAAAGTTAATCCCGTTTCTATTCCCGCCAGGGACGAAGCCATCATTTGCAAAGATTATCTTTCCCGACACTTCTGATTGCCTTCACAATTTTGGAACTTAAAATGAAATATTTTCTTCCTACCACTAATTAATTGGAATGAAGACGTTTTTTCCACATGACGTAAAAATGTCTTAAATCAATGGAAGCCACGTGCCTTGAAGTCTCGCCTGACCCGGGCACAGCGTGCAGCTGAGCGCAGTAGGATATTACGTATGTGTTGTATGTTCTTTCCTCAGGAAATCAATCAAGAAGGGGCGGCACAATGGGACACTTAAGCTTAATTACCATGTCGGCTGTCATCATCGGCGCCGTGGCCTACATGCCTCATGGCAAGGTGAGTAGCGAGAATGACCCGTGACGGAGCGAGCGGTGCAGGCGTGATACCGTGGCTCGAGCACTGGGCCACTGGTTGATCCGAAGACTCTGTTCCGACGGAGCTCTAGAAATTAAAGGGGAGCGAAGTGTGAGAGGCTGTATTTCTTTCAACAGTAACAAATTACACGATTTGTAAGTTAGAAGGGGAAAGCAGACGCAAGTATTCATTCATATATTTGTTTCTTATATTACTAGTATATTGCAATTGAAGGGGTGGAGGCAATACAATGATAGAGCTCACTTTCATCAGAGCTCATCTGGACTTTTTGAGTTGGGGAGTGTACTTCCTAATCATAATAATAATAATAATAATAATAATAATAATAATAATAATAATAATAATAATGTTGTGAATGCTTTCTGTCATTTCGTTTAAGGTAGGAGATTGAGTTGTTTCCAAGAACTGATGAGTATGTAAATAAAATAGAAGAGTTTTAACAATGAATGTCTTCTCCTGCATTAGTGTTGATTTAAAAATAATATTGCAGTCTTTTGTTCCATCTTGCCATTCTACAGGGATTCACCTGAGAAGTAAACATTAATTGGTTGTATTTCACAAAAAAAACAGCTTTTTTCCATTATTTGTGGCAGAAGAATATTCGAATAAACAAACTACATGCTCCACTTATTTATCACATTGTTATATGGAATAAATATCACGGTAAAGATGAAAATCCACAAGAAAGTTTTTTTTCTGAATTCTTGAACAATGGGATTAACTAATGTTCGAGAACTATTAATATTTTTTATATTCTTAATGAACTAATGTTTCTACTTCTCCTTTAACGTCTAAATGTTCGTGGCGATGTCAATTTGTGGTAATAACTTTGGTTGTGCTACTCCATGTATAGAAGTATTTTATCGCGTAGTACTCGTTATCAGATTTCAGTGACGTTCTATAATCAGAGAGATGCAGACCTTTATTTTCAGTCGAACAAGATTACATTCCAGCTACAAGGAAACATTGCAGCTCAGTATTAGTATTGGGCTCTTTATATTCCATAAGAACGTTCCTTGATGAAGAAAAAGGCAATACTTTGAGACTTTCGTACTATCTGGCACAACAAATCACTCTGCTTTACCACCTGTTACATTCGCATTCTGAAGGCTTATATTCAGCAATGTGCTGATAAATTAGCGTTTCATTTTATCCATTCTCATGACACGCTTTCGAAGGAAATAACCCCAAGTGCAATGATTTAATGTAGTACTGAGTGTCATTTATGTTTATTCGCAGAATCTTCCACCTACTACATTAATTCGAACTATAATGTAAGGCGATGTTTTGATACAACAGTTAGTTGGAGAAACACTTCGTGCCTCTTGCTAATACTGTGCTTTGTTAATATCAGGACCCCCCTAGTTTACAATTACCTTTTACTTTCTCGCCTTACTACTTACTTACTGTGTAGTACATTATTTCCTCTAACACTATGTAGTCAGAATCCATATTTGTGGGCCCTTGATACTGAAAAATTGGGTGACGACAAAACGTCCGTCTGCCCCCGCCACCCGAAACACTTTTGCATGTTCATGTTGTGTAACAATATTGCATAACAGTTACAAATTATGGGCGAAAGTAGGTGCAGCTGCTGCTGTACCCCTAGATACCTGAAGTAAGTTTATTTTAAAAATGGTAAATTGCAGTATTTCATTATCGATTTCAGTTATAACGCTATTAACGCAAGCTAATACAGATGTATTAATCAGACTTGTTAAGTGTCTGTCAGCATTGAAAAGCAGTGAGAAAACCTCTGTTCCACATCACATGAACCGCGTGTTCGTCCTATGAAAAGCGTCGTCGATGTGTCAATGTCAGAATTTCCACATTCCCCTTCATCATGGATGCACCCAAACAAGCGATTCCCAACCTTTTTCTGTCATCGACCACTTTTGAAAGAATGGGTTGTATCATGGGATACCTGTTTTTTAAATAATATATTTAAACAGACAACAAAGACGACTTATAAATGATAATTACACAAAGTATATAAACAAACATTTTGAAAAATAGGTTAGTTTTTAAATATAATTATTATCGTTTTTAACTTAACAAATATAAAGAAGTTCTGACGAACAGTATCGCGAGAAATAAAGAAAGTGCGTATAGTATGTCACTAGTGCAACGCAACACATGTTAGAATATGGTGCGATATGTTGAAACCCATTAAGAATTTCGCGGCAATATAATATAGAAAAGGTCCAATGCAGAGTATCAAAATTTACTTTCAGGGGTACTATACGTAGACGAGTATGTGAGTCACTCGAAAAAGGTGATTGAGTGGCGTCTCTATACTAAGTACAAACCGTTTACAGGCAATCCAGTTTGGAATGAAATTCATCGTCGTTTTGAAAAAACGACATATTTCGGCAGGACGGATCACATACACAAAATTCAGACAATAATTCAGAAAATATGCGTTGCGAAATTTGCATTCCCGAACCGAACTGTTAGAGCCTGTAACAGTTTGCATGTGATAATCTTTGAATCGTTCCTTCACTCCTTGATAAAATTATAAAATAAATTAGTTTCCTAGCTGTTTATACATATTATATCAATGTAGAACACTGTACATTCCATTATTGTTCAATCATCATTTACCATTCATCCTCGTTTATCATCACCATCATATATCATGAAAAATAAATAAAGGGTCAAAAGTAAGACTGGAGAAGTGGGCACACCCGCAGGAGAAGAACAC